>CM062805.1:352325515-352925515 GCA_031772625.1 Pinus tabuliformis | reverse complement strand
GTAGTGGGACCAGAGAGGGTTATAGAACCATCAGAATATACTGAGGAATTGGTGGAAGAAAACGAACGACCAGTAGAAGAACCAATAGAGGAAATTAAGGTGGAGGAACCAGTGCAAGGCATTGAAATTCCGACAGAAAACTCCGAAGACCGGGCAAGCGCATCAGGAAAACAACCTATGAAGGATAACAATGAAGGACTTTTCGGTGGAGGTTGCAGAATAGAGGGAAGGGGAGAAAATTCTCTCTCCACCTTGGAATTCCCTATTGGAGATCTCCCCAGAGGAGCAACTCCTATGAAGAATATCCCACTTTCAACATTACCCAATTTCCATGGGTTATCCACAGAAGATCCTGATGAATTTATTTTTGAATTTGATATATTGTGTAGAAGCTATGACTATATTAATGCTGCTCAGAAATTGAAGTTGTTTCTAGCTACATTAAAAGGGAACACATTAAGATGGTTCATGAGCTTGGGAGCTCATGTGATTACAACATGGGACCAGATGAAGGAGAATTTTTTGGCTAAATACCAAGATTATTGTCAAACAAGAGAAAGGAAGGAGGAATTATTCAAGATGACTCAGAAGGAGGACGAATGTCTAGAGGACTTCGTGGAAAGGCTACAGTATAACTTACACCGATCTGATCATCTTGATATGAGTAAGGATATTCTCAAGTCAATATTGCTAAAAGGGGTACGAGATGATTGTTTAGATATGTTGAATATGCTTGGAAAAGGAGACATATCTAAGGAATACTATGATGAGATTATCAATCTCTGTAAAAGATGTTCGAGAGGAGCAGCAAGCAGACCAAAAAGCAAAGATAGAACATACTCAAGAGTCCAGAAATCAGCAAGTGGAGGAGCAACACGTGCTGAAATAGGTAACTTACTTGAAGAATTTAAAACTGAAATGTTAAGCTCTTTTGCTTCAGAAATTGATACCTTGCAGGTTAAAAAGAAGCAGGCAGAAGCAGACGCTGCTCTGGCTATTTTCTGCTCTAAATGCAGGGAAAAACACCCACTAAGGGAATGCGCCTTGGACAAGGTACCAATCTGCACTATCTGTGAAAAGGACCATGAGACTCAACAATGACCTTCTTTGCCCGGAATAAAAGCAGCACTGTAGCCAACTGAAGAAGAAGCTGAAGCAGTGTATCTCTTCACACAAAGAAGGCAATGGCAACCACGAGGAGAAGGTACGAATTCTAACATGTCGTTTAATCGTTGGAATAATCATACTCCTTTTCAAACAAATTACCCACCCTTCTGTTGGAGAGGTAAATCCCCTCTACGGATTGAGGCGATCCCTACTAGCCCAGAATGGGTCTAGCAACAATCAGTCAATGCTACTATGCAAGTTCCTAATTGCAAATAAAAGGTAGGCAATGAACACCTACTTGGATTCCAACGCTATTGTTTGATGAAGAGATGCCGCTCTCGCTCCTTCGCTCTGGCCGGTCACGATCTTCCACGATCTCCGTGAATAGATACCTGCACACACGAAGAGAAAGACAAACACAAGCGTGAAATCTAATAAAAGCAATTATACATCAGTCAGAAAGGATGTAATTCACATTAACCATTACAAAGACAAATGAGAATGGAACCATAATAGTAGTCATCTATTGTTAATCGATAATAGAGAAGAGTACAACCAAATGTTCTGACGTCGAATCCTTCTCAAGAGGGTCCAGCCAGCAAGTCTCTTAAGCATTCACCCTTGGAGGTAGATCTCCCAAGACAAGAACTCTCTCTCACACAAGCAACACTCCACAACCTTCCTTAAGCTATCTAGCAATTCCACACTTACCACACCAACTACCTATGGTAGCAGCAATCTGAGCACTATAAACTCCACACAATCCAAAACTAGCTGCTCATGGCAATGGTAGAGGTATAAATAGGAGAAGGAGTCTCCATGAAAGGTGGGAGGATGAGCTTATCTCCAAGGAAGGTGGCTCAAATGACGAACAGACATGCCAGAGAAGGTAGGGCGACATTTGCAAGGCTAACAACCAGGTCTGGAGTCATCTGGAAGGCCGACTGTTAGAACAAACTCGCCCAAACAGGATCAACGCGAGTGCATAACTGGACTGGAGTGCTGACATCGCAAAGTAATAATAGACAAGTCCATGTCAGCGTGACTTAATACAAATAGAGACTGCGCTGGCTCATGAAATTCGACCAGTGCGGAAAACTCGTGTGCTTCCGCGCTGGCAGCGCATGTGATCTGTTATGAAGCGCCAGTCAGCGCGGTTATTTTAATAACAGTCGCGCTGATGATGAAAACTTTGGCAAAGTGGGTCATTTGGCCAGTTTAGAGAGCATGAGCTTGATTATTTTGAACTCCTGACACAGTAGGGAGACTGACAGGGAGACAGTGAGAAATTACTGTGTAACAGATGCCCCCTAAAGCATGAAGACCGAGAGAGTGGGAGGGGTGAAATGCTTTACAAAACTCGCTGAACTGGAACACCACCAGGAAGGACTGAATATCTCTGATAATCAAGTACATGCAGTCTAGGCATGGGCGTAGCCATCCAAAAGACATGCGAAGAAGGTTTGTGGAATGGACACAGCCACCCAGCTAAAGAGACCATAGTAATGATAAGGTATGGTCGCAGCCATCCATGAAGACTCAGGTATGGGCGCAGCCATCCATCAATGAGTCATGTAATGATCATGATCATCCACAAAATCGCAGCCTGGATTATAGCAGACAGAGATCCAGGGTCTTGGGCTCCGTCCTGACCCGAACAAAGTACAAGTCCAAGCATGTGAATCCATGAGCTGAAGTCGAACATGCATGAACATCGTCTGATTACCAGTCAATGATGAAAACTGTTAACAGACGCGAGAGGTACCACCAATAATGAAAATGGTCCTCAAGGTACTATAGGTACAATCTGCGGCGTGTGAATCAATGGGCTGGTGTCGAACACCTGCAGAATCATCCGATCGGAGGCCAATGATGAAAATCTCGCGTCGAACACGGAGAACCTACTATTGAGGCATGCAGGCTCTAAGGCACCTGAAGGGAGTCTCTAGGTCACTTTCCTGGATAATGAGCTGAAGTCGACAGGAAGTAACCTTGATCGAAGGTGGGCCATAATGTTTCCCACATCATCGACACGAGACAGAGAAGGATAAAAGATTTTGCGTGAGACATCAGAGGAGGTTGCACTGTTGCAGAGGTCAACTTCTCTTGAACATATCGGCGGTACGATAGTGGATTTGCCAGTATCTGACATCAAATGAGCAGAGGGAATGGTGACAAGACAATGGGCAAATGAGAGGCCAAATAGGATAACCCGAACCCACGGAGGCTAGTGTGAAACAAGATGAGAAATCCCCACCCGACACGAATGCAGACCAGTGCCATGTTCAAGAGCGACATACTGTCGACACGACAATTATTACTGTTCGACTTTCCCCACCATTTCTGGTAGGTACCCCGATTATTTTTGGATGACAAGCTTGATGGGGATAGCATATGCTTGGAGAGTGTCATTTCGACAATGCCCGATGTCATTAAGTTTTAACGAGTCTGACAAAGGAAAAACTCGGCGTCTTTTCTTGTTTAGAGAGTCTGAAAAGACAGCGGAAAAGAAAGACTCCAGGGGGTCCTTTTTCGTAGAGTTGTGTCTCTCGAGCCCGAAAAAGTATAAAACAATGCTCGAAAGAACCGCCCGACCAGTATGATCGAGGAGTACTTTTCGTAAATAGTGACTCCGACCCGAAAAAGTAAAAAAGCGGTCGGAAGTACGTCGTTTTGGAGCCAATAACGAGTGCGAAACGACAAACACCCGGCAATCTTTTTAAGTTAAACGGTCGAAAAAAGAGCTTTAAAAGCGACCGCCCCTGATCCTTTTAACGAGCCGAGAGGAGGGCTCGGCCATCTTTTTCTTTCTTTACGTCGAAAAAGAGCTTAAAAACGACGTTGCGAGACCAAGTGTGTACAGGGCTATTATGACTCCACCGAGACGGAAATCTGCACAAGAACACTACCCACGTAAAACCTGTTCGACATGTTAAAAACATAGTAAAACATGTAGAAAATCATAGTACAGCGACATTAGCATGAAATATATGGCAAAAATTTAACAAAAACCCACATTTATGAGCTACCATAGTCAAATATAGATTTTTTACCATAAATAGGGGGGTAAAAGAACTATTTTTACCATTGTTACCATTTGAGCTGTGGAGAACGTTGTGAAGCTGCGAAGTTGACGGAGCGAATTCCATCCCGTTCGGGCACCGTTCATCCTGCAACTTGTTCCAGGTAGGTTCTCCTCTCCCTGCGCTCCATTTTGAGTCCCTTTTTTAGCTTTTTCATGGTGGGATTTGGCCATTTGGGCGGATTTTTGGAGCGTTGATGCGCTCTCGGTCAGCGCGGAAATCGCCATCGGGTCCGCGCTGATCGATTTATTTTTACACACACCACCTCCGGGTCAGCGCGGAAAACACGTGTGCTTCCGCGCTGACCCAGCGGAAAAAACAAAGGACTGCCATGATCAGCGCGACTGTTTTAAAAACAGCCGCGCTGACGCCGTAAAATTTTATTTTTGCAATTTTGAACGTATGAATCTTCATAGTCAGGCTTCTAATGTTTTTTAATGGCCATGCAGGGCACGATGGCATTTGTGTGGCAAGAGAGAGCCCATGATAACGAGGATATTGCTGCTTATGCCGATGCTGGGAGCCGCAATGCCATGCGGGCATGCGGATTTCTCAAATTCTTCCTCACTCCGCGCCTACGAGCGCAACCTGATCTTCTGGAGTTCCTGATCAGAGCCTGGAACCCAGTTGATGGAAAATTCACAATCCGAGGCCGTGACATCGAGTTCGATTCCACGGATATTTATTTCTTGACTGGATTATCCCGCCGGGGTGAGATGCCCATTCTGGAGGGGCAGCGACCCAGCGGTGAGACCTTGGATATGTTGATGGCTCGGGTGTGCCCACAGGCACGCAAAACACGGAGTGGAAAGGTGTCCATTCCGTCAGTGGAGGACATCGTCCTTCGGAGCATACTTTTTATGGTGACCCAGGCAGCGGGCTGTTTGGCCAATCATGAGGCCTCAAAGACCCACCTACTACTGGCTCTCGAGTGTCTACAACCCACCATATTCAACTGGGCGGCAGCGGTAACCACTAGCATGAAAAGACAATTGAGCAACTGCCGACGCGGGGAGTCGAAGCAGTTTGGTTATGGGTCCATTCTAGTCCCGCTCATGCTGGAGCGGGTGCCGGCGTTACAGCTGCAGGACATGGCCCTTGATCCACCCAGGGGTCCCCGAGAGACGAGGGCCAGTCGGTGGGGCCATATCATGCCGCGAGGAGGTGGCGGCCGCCCAGTGGCATGGGGGCATTATTTCCGAGAGTGGCTGGATCGCCAGGTTATCTTTGTAGAGGACTGGCCATATGCCGGGATTGATTTCAGAGGTGACCCAGACATGCCACTGCCTGCGGGAGAGCAGTGGGACGATGGTGGTAAGCCACTCGATCTCTTTTTTAATTTTTTATGTTTTGTAATGTTTTTATTTTTATTTTTCATGTACATGCCTTGACGATTAATGCTATGATATGCAGATGTAGGACCAGCGAGACCCCTTGGCTTGGCTCCAGAGGCGAGGAGAGAGGCACAGGGCGCCGGAGTCTTGGCCCTGGCTCCTCCAGGAGTCAACACGCCCGAGATCGTAGTGCAGAACCTCGAGGGCTTACTGGAGGGAGTCCCAGATTACCAGGGGATCGAAGAGGTCCCCATAGCATCCCAAATTCACACAGTGGGAGTAGAGCCCAGGATGCACCGCCTTTTGAGGCGGGTGGCACGGGCGGTAGTATGCTATAGAGAGCATAACCTACCACAGTAGTCTCCTAGGTTTTATTTCCACTGCTGTTTTTGAGGGACACTTGTCTCAGGTGTACTGAGGACTTCGGCCTTATCTTGGACATATACACTTATTTTTGAGCGCCTTAGTGCGCCACACGATATATATACATACCGATTTTGGGTGGATCTTTTTACATATGATGATGTTTTTATATGCTATGCAAATGTTTAATACAAATGTAATCTCATGTATCAGTTGCATAACACACGACCCACATATTTTAATTTTTTAATGCAAGCTTAAAAGCACACACCACACGCATGCAAACTATGCTTGGAAAAAGATTTTATTTACATATGTCTATTCTATGGTCCTATTATGCTTTCTATGTCTTCTTGTATAATGTTTATCTATTACGCAAATGTCTGTCTAATACATGGTTTGCCAATGCATCAGTCAATGTGTTTAATCGTCTCGGAATGTGTTGATATGTGATGTAATCAAAATTCCTTTCTAACAATCTTACACGTAGATACAACCTTAGGATGTGTTGGTCTCTGACGGAATAACGCCCGTTGAGCTGATGGACGACAAGTTGGGAGTCGAGGTTCACCACCAATGCACGGATGCCGAGATCAACTGCCTCAGCTAATAATTCAATCACAGCACTGTACTCGGCAACATTGTTAGTGGTACGTCCCAAGCACACACCTTGAAGATCCAACAACTCTCCATGAGGATCGTAGATCGCCCACGCCGCAGACGACAAATTGCAAGTGCTACGGGAAGCACCATCAGCGAAACCAACATAAGGTGCACTAGACATCTGCACAAGAAATAGAAAACATAATAAGAGGCAAGCACGCCTTCACACCAAAGCAAAACATGAAATCATACACACATCACACACCTGCTAAAACACACGTATGTACAAACTAGGTGCACGAGATCATGCATAATATTTCTTCAAATAAAGCCCGTTGCGGGGCTTGTCAAGAGGATTTCCTTCATAGTCAATCAGCTCATATGCCCCTTTCTGTAAAACTCTCTTCACAATATAGGGACCTAGCCACATGGATTCGAGTTTTCCTGCCCCCAGCTTATCCTTAGCTTGATCATAGAGCAGTACTAGATCTCCCTCAACAAAGGAACGAGGTTGAATATTATGGTCGAAGTGAGCCTTAACTCTCTTCTTTTGCGCTTCGATAGCCAGAGAAGCTAAACGACGGGTCTCGTCTAACCGTTCTAGGTAAAGAAGCCGTTCCTCCACCGGAGTGGTGTTGGGAAGCAACTCGACAGCTAATTTCAACGAAGGAATCTCACACTCAACAGGAAGGGTGGCCTCCAGTCCATAAACCAACTGAAAAGGGGTGAAACCGGTGGCGTCCTTCACAGAGGTCCGGTAGGCCCACAAGGCGGGGAATAACATCAGATGCCAGTTAGACTTGTGTGTATTGACGGTACGTTGAAGCATAGTGATCAAGACTTTGTTCACAGCCTCAACTTGACCGTTGGATTGGGGATAGTACGGTGTCGAACTATCTTGACGCAAGCCTAGCTGGGTTGTCAATTCCGTCATCATGTGATTACGGAAATGTTTTCCGTGATCCGTGACGATAGCCTGAGGGACTCCGAATCGAGTAATGACATGATTAAACAAAAACTGCGCCGCTATGTAACCATCTTCATTGAGTGTAGGCATCGCTTCGGCCCACTTGGTGAAATAATCCACGGCAACGATGATATACCCATGCCCCCCGGCCGAATGAGGTTTACAGGAAGTATAATCGATGCCCCATTTGGCAAATGGACCTACGGTAACAACAGGGTGCAGTGGTGCAGGAGGTGCACGCATTTTCCGGTGGTAAACCTGGCATTCATGGCATGCACGGACGGCAAGGATGCAATCCTTGAAGATAGAAGGCCAGAAATAACCAACACGGAGAATTTTCTAGGCGGTATCATATCCGGACATGTGGCCGCCATAAGCACCGGAGTGGCAGTCATTCAACACCCGCTCAGCCTCCTCGAGAGTCAAACATCGGCAGAGAACAGAATCAGCGCCGAGGTGGTACAGGGTATCTTCAAGAATGCGATAGGGTTGAGATTGGTGACGAATCCGCCGTCGAGCATCTTTCGATACGTTGGGACGGAAGGAAGACGTCTGCAAATATACTATGATGTCCCCATACCATGGGTCGAGGGTGCTGATGAGAAACAACGTTTCATCCAGGATATGCTCTTCCGAACGAGATGGTGCAGAAGGAGATGGCAAAGAATAGAGAAATTCTACAAAGACCAGAGACTTCTTAGACTTGGCAGTAGTAAATTCCAAGTCAAACTCTTGTAGGATTACAATCCATTTCGAGTACTTGCCCCCCAGCAGCTGACGCGACAAGATGTACGTCATTGGGTTGCAGTCGGAAATCATGGTCGTAGTGCGCAACAGGATATAGTGCCGGAATCGTTAGACGGCGCAGACAGCTACCAATGCCAACTTCTCGACATAAGCGTAGCTAGTTTCCGTATCCAAGAGATTGCGACTAAGGTAATAGATAACTTGCCATCATCATCATCCTGCACCAGAACCATGCCGATGGTGGTGTCAGCAGCGGCTAGATAGAGAGTATAATCACGGTGGTAGTTCGGAGGTCTTAAGAGTGGAGCCGAGACAAGGAGGTCCTTGAGTCGCTCGAAAGACTCCTGGGCGATGACATCCCAACGAAAGGGTGTGTCTCGCTTTAATAACCGTGTGAAACCCTTAGCCACCTCGGCATAATTCGGAATGAATCGTCTAAGGAAATTAGCTTTGCCCTGCAAGCTCTGCAAGCTCTGCAATTGCTGCAAAGAGGCAGGGGGAGGAAGATTGAGGATGGCCTCGACTTTGAGGGGATCCAGACGGATGCCTTCTCGGGAGACGATGAACCCGAGCAGTCGGCCTGATTCTACGTAGAAGACACACTTGTGAGGATTGAGTCGAATACGGTAGTGTCGACAGCGGAGAAAAATTTCGCGAAGATGAGAGGGATGGTCCTGACGCTTGACTGAATGAGCGGGAAGGTCATCCAGGTATGGTTGTACAATGTGACGTATATCATGAAAGGCGTAAGACATTGCACGTTGGAAAGTGGCGCCGGCATTCTTGAGACCGAAAGGGAGCTTCTTATAGGCGAAGGTGCCCCAAGGACAAATGAAAGCTGTCTTATGCTGGTCTGCAGGGGCTATGTTGATCTGGTTATAGCCAGAGAAGCCGTCCATAAACGAATAAATCTCACTTCCTGCGCATTCATCAATAAGCTGATCGATGAAGGGCGTGGGGAAGTTATCTTTCGGACAGGCACGATTGATATCGCGGTAGTCAACACAGACCCGGATAGTGCCCTGCTTTTTATTCACAGGGACTATATTAGACACCCAATCCGTAAGGGGAATGGCGTAAATGAAACCAGCTTTAAGAAGTTTTTCGACTTCGGCCTTGATGGCTGCAGCCTTTCGAGGGTGCACTGGGCGTAGGCGCTGACGGACAGGCTTAGCCCCTGGATACGTCGGTATTTCGTGCACCACGATACTAGGGTCGATGCCGGGCATTTCCTCATAGGACCATGCGAAGACATCACGGAATTCGCGAAATAGAGCAGTATAGAGTTGAACCTCCTCAGGAGTACACGTGACTCCAATGTAAATGTATTCGACAACCCCTGGTTTGACAGAGATGTCGATGGGTTGGGTTTGCGTGATGTTGCCCATATTGCCCTCAGAAGACACTTGGTACAGCTGAACAGGTGTTTGGAGGGGCGGGGATGGGACACATGAAGCAAACCGCTCGAGACATGTGACCATTTCCGAATGTGGAGGGAGAAACGAAGAGCGATGGTGGTGATCTGACCAAGGGAGCTCTTCGAGAGACATGGTCTCTATGATGGCTTCATCGGAAGGAAATATTTCCTTCAATGGATCCGAAGTAGCCTCATCTCCCAGCCAAGGGAAATGATCATATGAATCGGGAACACTGCTTGGAAAAGCAGGTTCAGCAGGGGGAGCCGATGCAGCGACAATCTCGACGTAGTTGAGCTCGGCAGGACTCAACGGCATCATATCACCCCAAGAGTCTTCCTGATTCGCGGGAGGAAGAACCCACGGATCAGAACGTACTGAGATCATGTTGATAGGGGCGAGATTTGGAGGTGGGAGGGGAAAGACTCCCATTAAAGCGGGATCTTTGAAAAGTCCGGCACCCACGCTCTCTAATGACTTGGAGGTATGCTCCACAAACGGCACATTACCCTCAGAAGAAGAAGCGAAAAAGGAGAGCTGGTCCACCGTGACAATCTTCCCCTGGTGAGGGAAACGAACGACACGGAACAGGGAGGAAGCCACGGCTTGCATGGCGTATGTCCAGCTACGTCCGAGAAGGAGGTTGTAGGTGAGATTGGCGTCAACAACTTCAACCTCCACCTCTACGGTCTTCCCTTCTAAAGAGATAGGTAAGCGTTGGAGGATACCATAGGGACGAGATTCTCTTCCATCGAAGGCTTCTAAGGTCGTAGGAGACTGACTCAAAGTAGGAGAACCAATAGCCTTCCAGCAAGAAATGGACATGATGCAGGTTGAGGCACCTTCATCAATAACCGTACGATGAATCGTTTTGCTATTGATGATGACCTGTATAAGGAAAGCGACTTGGTGAGGTAGTCTCTGTGTAAAACCCTCGAGATCAAAAGAAATCAAATCTGAATCTGCCGGGTCGATGCCACCAATAGCTGATAGCAAGGACTTCCTCTGGGAGGGGCAGCTCTGGAGGACTTCTAGAGCGGACATAGCAGACGAAGCCTGAGCTAAGTCCTCAACAATGCTATAATGCTGGGCAGCACGAGCATTCGGGTTGTAAGACGACTTCCTGAGTACACCTTTTGGAGGGGGTCGGGGGATCGTCTCAGCGCTGGGCCTTTCGATGTGGAGAGGACCAGAACTAGACAGAGGAGCGCTGGAGGGAACCTCCGGCTCTTTCCTGGCATGAGGTGGATAATATTTCGCTCGAGTTGAAACATGGATGGGAATCGTTCCAGCCATGAACACTTGAGAACCGAACGAGGAAGAGGGTTGAGACGGGTCTGCCACCATTTGAGTCTGCTGGGAAGGGAAAGGCTCTTTAAGCACAGCAGGAGTCCCAGGAGTGCCTTTCAATAACCGACTCACTTCGGACCTCCTTGGGCAGTCCTTAGTGTAGTGATCCTCATCACAGATGAGACAAGGATACTTAGGCTTTCGTTTAGCTCCTTCCTCGGGAGGAGGATTAGGGGAATCTTGCTTGGGCTGTCCAGATTTATCCTTAGCTTTCCCTTTCTTTTTCCCTTTTGAGGATTTATCTGCCGCGGTGGACTGAACGGCGTTTACCTCGGAGGTACTTCCAGGATTAGATTGGCCCTGAGGAGCATTTCCATTAGAAGCATTTTGTTTTTGCTTCCCAGGGTTTGCGGCCGATTTCTTCGATGACGAATCTACAGAACCAATGACTCCATCAACAGATGGTTTGGGCGGAGCCTTGGACTGTTCGAGCCTCGGGGCGTCTGGCAAATAATCATATAGAGTACCCGACTGAGAGTATACTAAGTCTAGGTACTGAGCTCGCGCGATCGCTTGCTCTTAAGTTACACAAGCTCCCATTGCGATGTCTCGTGCAATTGCAGGGACAAAGGAAGTTGTGAACCAATCGGTCAGGAGTTGATCAGGAATCCAGAATTTGATCAAGCGACGACGCCTTCTCCATTCATGTACATGATCAGATATATGGGTCGCTGTGTCCTGTTTGAGAGACGTGAGGAGATGTGTCCCCATCTCGTACCGAATGGGTAACTGAAAATGTGTTAAGAACGCCATAGCCAGCGAGTTGAAATCTTGAAATGTGCCGTGATTCAGCTCAATGTACCACTTAACGGTTGAGCCGGTGAGAGTTCTCTGAAAGAGGCGGAGCCGGATAGAGTCATCAAGCCATGAGTTCGATGAACACCAGAGGTGATAGGTCATGACGTGGGCTTGAGGATCTTCACCAGCTTTGCCATCAAATTTTGGACAATCACCGGGTATTTTGGTTGGAACTGGTGGCCAATACGGATTATGTAAAATAGGATCATTTGTCAACTTGGACACATCCGGAAGTTCCAACGTCGCTAAGAACGGCAACTGAGGGTTAAAGGACATTTGTGGCTGTGGATTCGAGGCAGTACTAGGGTTCCAACCAGGTGGTGGTTGCCCCCATGGACTCTGTCCAGATGGACCCGGCCCGAAAGGGCCCGGCCCATAGGGACCTTGTCCGTAGGGGTTCTGCCCATACGAATTCTATCCATATGCAGACAGTTGTCGCTGGGTCTGCCCCCCAGCACCCCATGTATTAGCAACTTGACCCGCAGGTGCAGCATACTGATAATTTTGGTAAGGAGTGACCTGCATCTGTTGATAATTTTGATAAGGGGTAAACTGAGTTTGCCCCTGGGGTTGCTGGTAGCCATACACTTGTTGGGCTCCATACTGAGCCTGATAAGCAAGCTGCGCTTGGTAGGAAGGTTGGGGCCGTGGCCCGCCTTGCATCTGATAACCCATTTGAGTTTGGGGCCCAGAATAATGTCCTTGAACCGGCTGGGCTTGGATCATCTAGCCGGAAGGTTGGCCTGGTTGAGTTTGGGATAGACCTGTTTGCCCAGAAGGACGTACTTGCTGGGTGCCAGGTTGTCCTTACGGAACAGATGGCCGAGCCGGCTGGATGGCTGGTTGACCCTGAGGTTGGCCAGCCTGTCCAGATGGATGATTAGGGCAGACAACGGGTTGGCCTTGCTGCATAGAAGGCTGGCCCATCTGCCCGGAGGGGTGCATAGGCTGAGCAGTGGGTTGGCCTTGCTGTATAGAAGGCTGGCCCCCTTGCCCAGGAGGATGCATGGATTGAGCAGTGGGTTAGCCCTGCTGTATGTAGGGTTGCCCCCCTTGCCCAGAGGAATGACTAGACTGAGCAGTGGGTTGGCCCTGCTGCACGTAGGGTTGCCCCCCTTGCCAAGAAGGATACCCCTGTTGGACTGCTGGTTGACCTTGAGGAACATAATTTTGCCCAGCTTGTCCAGCGGGATAACCCTGTTGGAAACCAGGCTGGCCTTGTTGGATGTAAGGCTGCCCTGGCTGACCAGACGGATAACCTTGCTGGGTACCAGGTTACCCTGGATAACTAGAAGGTTGACTCTGATAGGAAAAAGATGGACCACCAATGGCCGAAGGTTGTCCCGGATAGGGTTGTCCTTGTGGGCCCCCAGATTGTCTTGGGTAAGACTGGCCATAAAGTGGTTGCCCTTGGGGGGCTTGCACATAAGGTGGCTGGCCTAGATTAGGTGGTCCTTGAGGCTGTCCAGGAATTGCCTGGCCCCCATGAAAAGAATGAGTACCGGCGTCATAAGTAATGGATAATGGTACTGAGACTTCAACAAAGTGTTGAAGAGGCACGGATTGAGCGAACTAGAGGTACTGACCGGTAGAATCATAATAAAAGAGTGGACCTTGGTAATTCGGGTCCACAATGGGTTGCCCATGGGCATCATACGGCCCCCCTCCTGGAACAGGACCAGAGGAGGGTTGAGCACTTTGTGCAGGGTCGACGACTCCAGATGAAAGTCCCGGCTGACCATTACTCACTTGACCGTGAGAGGGACCAGCCCCAGGGTTCGTAGATGAAGATGCTGTCACAGCACTGACGACCGGAGTTGAGTACGCTACACAAACAGTCGGAATCGTGGGAACTGAGGTAACAGGTGTATTAGGGGGTTGCGAAAGAAAGGGTTCCGTGGTGGCAATGACACTAGGAT
The DNA here is from genome assembly GCA_031772625.1 of Pinus tabuliformis. Classification (NCBI taxonomy): domain Eukaryota; kingdom Viridiplantae; phylum Streptophyta; class Pinopsida; order Pinales; family Pinaceae; genus Pinus; species Pinus tabuliformis. Next base: position 352,911,829 of record CM062805.1, on the reverse strand, counting down.
CCCATATAGTCGTAGAAGGCATCCTAGTAGCTATTCTATCCCTCATCGACTGATATCGTGGGGGAAGTGGAGAAGTAGCTGGAATGGGAGATTCAATGTTTGACACCACGGGTGTCTCACCTGCGCTGGGAGATGTCTCATCCATGTGGGAAGTGGACATCAGAGACGACATACCGGGAGGGGTAACAGGAATATCGTCCTCGTCAGGCTCCCAGATAGGGTTCCAATCTTCTTCGTAATCTTCGTCGCCTGGGGCGCATACGTTGATAGGCTAGATACTCAGGATAACAGGAAGAGTATCGCTTACAACTGGTACCTCAGGAGCAACAGAAGATGAAGAACCTTGATCACTTGGACCAGGAGTTGACGGGTCAGCCAGGATGACAAACCCCACACAAAACCCTAAAGGATACTAACGATAAAGACCCTACTCAAACTAACGCACACAAAATCTAACCAGGTAATGTTATTGTGGCCGAATAAATTTTTAAGACACAGGAACTGAACCTGACCTTTTCATGTTTCAAGAGTCGAGAAAAGGACGAAAAGATGACTCTAGTCTCCTTCGAATGTTTAATGAGCACGAAGTGACAAGACGCTCACTGGCACCTTTTCATTTAGGGAGTCTGAAAAGGATCAAAAGTGACTACTCTGGAGATTCTAGGTAAAGGGTTTACCAAGCAATCCGTAAAACTGCTTATACACCTTGGCAATCGTATGAGAACCAAGGACTTTCCGTACTGCAGTCAATCTTCCCGAATGCTGTGTTCGGTGCATTACGGTTCACGAGGCGGCAGACTCGGCTTCTTATGGATCGAGGATAAAAGCCTAGTGGGGTCTCCCTATATACGCGACGGTACCTGGGAGCGCAGTCCGTGTTAGACCACTATCGAGTCACAGAAGGAGAATCACCCAACCGTAATGTGAAACAACAGTGACTATGTTTAAAGACGCCGGAACACGTCTCTAACCTAGACCTCTAGATGTTTGCGTTAAGTTCCAATGCGTTTTTAGGTTTATTCAGTTTATTTTATGGTTGATCTTGAATTAAGTTTCGGTTTCAGGCCTTATCGTGTGATCTCTCACAATTACCTAGATGCAAACTACATGCCAAAGAATACCATTTCGTTCGATGAATTCTAACTATGAGAGGGTTAAGAGTTTTCAATCAAACAAAACGAACTCAAACAATCAAACAATCTAATGCAGCTAATGGCAAAGAAACGAGACTTTTCTTTTGAGAACACAAATCAATAAAATGCTCTTCCTTTCATTAACTATTGAATGCAAAAGATATTAGTTCGATTTCTTTTTCAATGGCACAATGCACTTAAAATGAATTTTGAGAGACAGCAACACCGAGTAAAGGGAAACAAAATCACTCAATGAAAAACACAACAAGCGTGAAAAGAGCCGGTTGAACCCAAGCAATTGTAATCTATGTCTGGGTGGCGAGAAGTAATCGAAACAATCGCAGGACTGGTTCGAGGACAATCACCTAAACAACCAAGCAAAGAAAGCAAAAGAGAAAGGTTTTCGCAAAAGCAAAGGCAAGTAGCAACGGATCTTTGTGAACGAGTGATAAAACAAAATCAATCCAGCGAAAACGGGATGATAACACTAGGTCACCGGACACAAAACGAGGTCCGCCCAACAAGACTTCCCAAAGCAAGTTCTTCAATATCCAGACAATGAAAAACAAGTGATAAACCAGGTGAAAAGAATAGGGAATAGTCAAACCAACAGGCCCAGGAGGAAGAATTGGAAAAATTCAATTCTACAGGTGTCAGCGCGGGTGGTACACAGCAACTATGCGCTGATCAGAGACCACGCGTAGCAACAATGCGCTGTCAGCGCGGAAGGACACGGGTTATCCGCGCTGGTTCGATTTCAGAACCGTCGCGACTGTTTAATGAGAAAGCGCGATGACCGCGACACCCAAGAAACAGGCAGGCGATGTCAGCGCGACTGTTTCAATTAAAAACGCGCTGAGGCTAAAAAACAAGCAGAATCAAGCTAAAAGCTTCCAAACCAGGGCAAGGGTTCTTCAAACAATTAAAGCACTTCCCAGATTGAACCAGGAAATCCAAAAGCAGAAGACTAACCCCTAATCTTCAAAGAGAGAGCAATCAAGCAAACTCAAAGCAAGAATGAATGAAAAGGGACAAAGGCCAGCTCCCCAGTGGAGTCGCCAAATTGTTGGAGAGGTAAATCCCCTCTACGGATAGAGGCGATCCCTACTAGCCCAGAATGGGTCTAGCAACAATCAGTCAATGCTACTATGCAAGTTCCTAATTGCAAATAAAAGGTAGGCAATGAACACCTACTTGGATTCCAACGCTATTGTTTGATGAAGAGATGCCGTTCTCGCTCCTTCGCTTTGGCCGGTCACGATCCTCCACGATCTCCGCGAATAGATACCTGCACACACGAAGAGAAAGACAAACACAAGCGTGAAATCTAATAAAAGCAATTATACATCAGTCAGAAAGGATGTAATTCACATTAACCATTACAAAGACAAATGAGAATGGAACCATAATAGTAGTCATCTATTGTTAATCGATAACAGAGAAGAGTACAACCAAATGTTCTGACGTCGAATCCTTCTCAAGAGGGTCCAGCCAGCAAGTCTCTTAAGCATTCACCCTTGGAGGTAGATCTCCCAAGACAAAAACTCTCTTACACAAGCAACACTCCACAACCTTCCTTAAGCTATCTAGCAATTCCACACTTACCACACCAACTACCTATGGTAGCAGCAATCTGAGCACTATAAACTCCACACAATCCAAAACTAGCTGCTCATGGCAATGGTAGAGGTATAAATAGGAGAAGGAGTCTCCATGAAAGGTGGGAGGATGAGCTTATCTCCAAGGAAGGTGGCTCAAATGACGAACAGACATGCCAGAGAAGGTAGGGCGACATTTGCAAGGCTAACAACCAGGTCTGGAGTCATCTGGAAGGCCGACTGTTAGAACAAACTCGCCCAAACAGGATCAGCGCGAGTGCATAACTGGACTGGAGCGCTGACATCGCAAAGTAATAATAGACAGGCCCATGTCAGCGCGACTTAATACAAACAGAGACTGCGCTGGCTCATGAAATTCGACCAGCGCGGAAAACTCGTGTGCTTCCGCGCTGGCAGCGCATGTGATCTGTTATGAAGCGCCAGTCAGCGCGGTTATTTTAATAACAGTCACGCTGATGATGAAAACTTTGGCAAAGTGGGTCATTTGGCCAGTTTAGAGAGCATGAGCTTGATTATTTTGAACTCCTGACACAGTAGGGAGACTGACAGGGAGACAGTGAGAAATTACTGTGTAACACCTTCAATCAAATGCAGTACCCACACTTTAATCTCCCACCCATGCAACAACTGAACTCTCCTTTTGTTGATCCTACAATGTGGAATCCCTGGGCTCTACAGCAAACCTATTTTAACCAATGGAACCCAAATTGGACAGCTCCACAGATCCCATTTCCAAACCAATTACCTCAGTATCGGCAATCTCTCTCCCTACCATCAAATGCCCCACCAAATAATCAAACAATGAGACCCCAGCTACCTATACAACCTAACGCCAACCCGAATAATAATAAAGCTCTGCAGGTAATTGATGTTCAAAACCAACTGGTTTCCCCTATGCAATGTAATGACATTCATTTACACTCTTGAAGAATAGTTGAACCCATTATTGATGACATTACTTCCGATTCTGATAAAGAAGAAATCGGAAAAGAAAAGTCATCTAATGCTGAAACAGTTGGATCATCCTCTAATAACAATGCTGAAACAGTTGAATCATCCTCTAATAACAATGCTAAAACAGTTGAATCATCCTCTAAAAAGATTGCTGAAGTAGCAAAGCCACCATTCCCTGAACGTTTGGCTCTTACCAAAGCACTTGAGCCACCTGCTTTTAATCTGTTAGGAGAGCTGCAGAATTTATATGTTAAAATTCCACTCTTACAAGCACTGAGAGATGTACCGATTTATGCTAGAACTATTAGAGATATTTGTTATAAGAAACATGGAAGAAAAGCTAAGGACCCCCTCACAGTTGATGTGATGGGTGATCTAGCTGCTCTAATGTCAGAAAAAACCCCCCTGTGAAATATGGTGACCCTGGTCACCCTACAGTCACAGTTCAGGTTGGTAAAACCTTTGTTTCTAGAGTTCTAGTAGATCTCGGTGCTGCAATAAACATCATGACACTTGAAACAACATAGTTACTGCAGTTAAAAAATTTAATTAGGGAAACCCCAACCATTCTAGAGCTCGCTGACCGCTCCACAATCAAACCTAAAGGAGTCATCGAAGACCTGATAATTTCAGTGGAATCTTGGAACTACCCAGCTGATTTTGTGGTATTATAAACCAAAACAAAGTTGGGGGGTCATCCATTGATTTTAGGGAGACCTTGGATGGCTACAGCAGATGCCTTCATCAGCTGTAGGTCAGGTTCAATGACAATTTCTAATGGATGTGAAACCAAACAGATTACTCTGTACCCTCATGCTACACCTATGATTAATAATGATAACTCTGTGTGGTTAGATTATGAGGATGATGAGACTCAACCCATCTTGACTTTCAGACAAGCCCTAACTTTTAAAGATTCAACCGAAGATGAATTAATTAGTAGCTTTAGTTATGAACCTTCTTCGGTTAACTCTGAAATACATGATCACTTGACTACAATCTTGGAATATCAATCACAACAAAATCTTAGAACCGAAGACTTATCTCAGACATCAGCTAACACCTCCTCCAAAAGTATAACAGTCGAAATTGAGCCTGGCAAAACATTAAATATAAACCCTAACCTAACAGATGCTGAAACACAACAATTAATGAAGTTACTCCAAGAGAATAAACAAGCATTCGCATGGGATTACACATATATGAAGGGAATTTCTTCTAAATTATGTACTCACCATATTTATATTAAAGAAGGATCCCGCCCAGTCTGTCAAACCCAACGATGAATGAATCCCAATTTAAGGGAAATTGTGAAGGAAGAACTTCAAAAAATGTTGAATGCAGGATTTATATATCCTATATCTGATAGTGAATGGGTTTCACCATTAGTAATAGTACCTAAGAAAAATGGGAAATGGAGAGTGTGTGTGGATTACAGAGCTCTAAATAAGGCTACTCAGAAAGATCATTTTCCCCTACCATTTATTGATCAGGTACTAGATAATTTGGCAGGTAAGAGATTCTTTTCCTTTTTGGATGGATTTAGTGGATATAATCAGATCAAGATTGCACCCCAAGATCAGGACAAGACCACTTTTACTAGTCCATGGGGGACTTTTTCCTATAGAGTTCTTCCATTTGGACTATGTAATGCCCCAGCAACATTTCAAAGAGTGGTGATAGGAATTTCTTTTGATATGCTTAATGATTCCTTAGAAATATTTATGGATGACTTTACTCCTTATGGTGTGACTTTTGAAGATGCTTTACAAAACCTTGAAAAAGTACTTAAATGGTGTATAGAAGCACATCTTGCCTTAAGTACTGAAAAATGTCATATGATGATGAATCAAGGTATTGTTTTGGGACACTTCATCTCATTCCTAGGAATTCAAGTTGATCCAGCTAAAGTAAAAGTAATTCAGAATTTGCCTATCACTAAAACACAAACTGATGTAAGAAGTTTTTTAGGACATGGTGGATATTATAGAAGATTTATCAAGGATTTTTTCTAAAATAGCTTCTCCTTTGTTTGTGTTACTTATGAAAAATGTTGAATTTAAGTGGACTCATGGTTGTCAAAAAGCATTTAATGAACTTAAACATCAATTTTCTACAGCTCCCATTTTAAGAGGACCTGACTTGGCACTCCCCTTTCATATATCCTCTGATGCTTTAGATACTGCAATTGGAGCTGTCTTGGGTCAAGAAGAAAACAATCTTCCTTATGCTATCTATTTTATTAGTAAAAATATGACCCCTGCTGAACTTAATTATACAATCACCGAGAAAGAATTATCAGCAGTTATTTATGCTATTAATAAGTTTCGACATTATATTACTGGTTACACTACTTTTGTGCATACTGATCACTCGGCCATTAAATATTTAATGAAAAAATCAGTTACAAATGCTCGAGCTACCACATGGTTATTATTATTACAAGAATTTGATATCACAATTGTAGATTGACCAGGAAAAGAAAATGTAGTTGCTGATTTTCTTTCTCGGTTAGAAATTGATGAAAATATTCCAGTGGATGATTCTTTTCCTGATGAATATTTATTTGCAGTATCTTCTCACTCACCTTGGTATGCAGACATTTCCAATTACTTAGTTGCAGGGAAACTACCATCACACCTATCGCATAGAGAGAAAAGAAAGATCGTTCAGCAAAGTGCTAGGTACAGCTAGATAAGTGGGTGTCTCTTTCACACAGGACTTGATCAGGAAATTTGAAGATGCATCAGAGAAGATAAAGTTTATGATATATTGAAGGCTTGCCACGATGGCCCTTGTGGAGGACATTTTGCGGACAAAAGAACAACACAAAAAGTTCTTAGAATGGGTTACTATTGGCCCTCACTTTTCAAGGACGCAAAGAAATATGTTAGGGCCTGCGATAGCTATCAGAGAATGGGCCAGCCTAATCACAGGGATGAAATGCCACTTAATCCCCAGGTGATACTTGAACCTTTTGAAAGATGGGCACTAGATTTTATAGGTCCCATCAATCCTCCATCCAATCAAAGAGTTTATATACTGGTTTGCATAGATTATATGACTATGTGGGTAGAAGCTAAGGCACTCATCAAACCTAATGAAGAATCAAAGTTAACTTTTCTATTTGAAGAAATCTTTGTTAGGTTTGGTTTGCCTAGAGAGCTAGTTACAGATGGAGGACCTCCTTTTAATTCTCATGGCTTCAAAGATACACTCCAGAAATATCACATTAAGCATAAAATGACTACACCTTATCACCCCCAGGCAAATGGGCAAGTGGAAAGTACAAATAAAATCATAGAAGCCATTTTAACAAAGGAAGTCAAGGAGAATAGAAGGGACTGGTTTCAAAGGTTGCCTGAAGCATTATGGGCTTACAGAAATACTTGGAGGAACACTATGGGTTTTTCACCTTATGAATTAGTTTATGGTAAAAGTGTTTTTTTTCCTGTGGAATTTGAAATCAAAACCTTAAGGACTGCTTTAGTTGTTAACCTTGATTTGACTGATGTATAGACAGCTAGGTTGCAGCAGCTTCAGGAATTGGATGAAAAGAGGTTGGAGGCCATCCATCAAACAACCATGATACAACAGCGAAGAACCAGGTGGCATGACAAAACTATTAAGCACAAGCAGTTCCAAAAAGGTAATTGGTCCTTACTGTATGACTCCCGTTTTGAAAATTTTCAGGGTAAATTAAGGGCAAGGTGGCTAGGACCTTATGAAGTAGATATTGTTTTTCCAAATGGAATAGTCAGACTCCTAACGATTGATGATTCTAGAACACCATTATTAGTAAATGGGTATTGACTTCATTTGTATAAATAGCCTATTTCTAAAGAGGATTTCAAAGCTACTTGCATGACAGACATACACTATGCCTTTTTGTGGGAACCAGCTATCCCTCAATGCACTTAATTTCCTATTTATGTATTTATTTTTAGATTAGATTTCTTAACCAATAATCCCTTTCAAGGGTTGCCATGTTACAATTAATTACTTTGCAGATCTTAGCTTTGGATGGTGGCTGAAAATAAAAATTCCAATATAGGAAGAATTAATCTGCAGATTAGAAAGAATTGCCATGTCATTCCAGATCATAATTCATTCCCTCCACCATTTCCCGTTGCCGATACACCATTTCCCGTTGCTGAAACACCATTTCCCGTTGGCGATACACCATTTCATGTTGCTGATACACCATTTCCTGTTGCTGAAACACCATTTCCCGTTGCCGATACACCATTTTCCATCGCTGATACACCATTTTCCATTGCTGAAACACCATTTCCCATTGCCAATACACCATTTCCTAGTGTCAAAACACCAAATCCCACTGCTTAAACACCGATCTTTTCCATTTTCCTAAATATCCCCATTTTTACTCCCGAGAATGAACTATTACTTCAATAGAAACATATCATTCTTTATTCAAAGGAATCAGCCATTTTTCCTGTAATAATACCCCTTCACTACTGTCTCTCATGAATAATAAAAACCTCGTGTATAAAAACCCTCACACCTTACAAACCCTTTCTATAATGATCATTGACCTATTAAGGACGAGATAACACTTTTTCGGTGCAATAACCAAAGGTAATTGTAAAGGTATGTATGTTAAGTGTGAATATTAAATTGTAGTTAATGTGGAGATAGTTGACATGACCGCTAAAAGCGTCGTACCGCCAACCATATCATTCAGCCGTAGTTGGGGGGGGATTACCGAAATATTGTAAATATTACATAACATGCTGATCACCACCATCCATATTCCTCGCGGTTGTGTCTAATCCACCTCGTTTATGCCTTATCACGTCATAATTTCATTTTGCAACGTTCTGCTCTGTTTTGACCTCGGCAACTTGGCTCTGCACTTTTTATTCTGCCTAAAACAGTAACCATGTGAGGAGATGTTGTTAGACATGAACTGGGCTTGATGGCATTACTGGAACTTTACCTAGACGCATACCAAATCTTCCTACAAGCAGGATGGGTGGACTATTTCAGAAGACTTCCAGATTTTGACTTGTAGCAGGTTCTGGAATTTGAATGCAATTTGAGGGAGGGGTACTCTACTGTCCAAGCGGTGAGAATCCCAGTAACAGAAGAATACATAGCGCAAGTTTCGGGGCTTCCAACCAACGGTATTCGCTGGTTCAGCAGGAAGCATCTTATCCTCAATGCACAACAAGATTTCCTGTTACCTAGGGAGTAGGTGGAAGCCAAACGCAGGGGTGTTGTGCTTCGATCACTACCACCACCTTGGCCAAAGGTGGCAGAATTCGTCAAGCATTACTTCACTTGTGAGGGCCGTTATCAAGTAGTCTACCAACATGACTTTGTTTTTTTAAATCATTTGCAACATGGTCGTCTAGTAAATATGCCCTGTTATCTCCTTGGATGTCCAAAAAATATGGCACACTATACTGTTAACGCAAGGCACCAACTCCTCTGCCTCACGCACCATCGTTTGGTCCAACTCTTGATAAATAGAGGCTTCACCCTACATAATCCACCTCCCATCATTAAACCTCCCCAGCAAGCTGAGGAAAATACTCACCAAAATGAAGAAAATTCCCAGCAAGATGCTGAAACTCAGCAACCAGCAGCAGGAACACCCCAATTGAGCACTGAAAATCTGCAGCAGTCCTCACCTAATGATGAAGCCGAACTGTCCACTCCCATAGTTCATGTCCCTACAGATGATTCAGACAAGGATACCCTCATCACTTTCTTTAAGAGGAAAAAGCAACAGAAAGCTGCAACCCCTCTAAAAAGAAGAACCAGGGCCTCAGTTAAGGCAGCTACTATTTCTGATGATTCCCTTACCCTGAGTAAAAGTCCTCGCAAGAGGAAAACTACTGTCTCTCTTGGTTCCCTACCTCAGCAACAAACAAGGTTATTTGCAGCAACTGAGGCCGTTATCCCAAATGTCCCTCCTATCATTTTAAATCCCCGTATTCCGCATAGCCCTGAACCTTCACCTCCTTCACCCTCAGATGCCGAAATACAAAGTCTTCATGATTTTGTGACATCATTTTTCTCAACAGAGGCAACTGCTCCATAAGAACCAGTTGCCGACATATTCAAACTAGACATCCAAGACGATATAGGACATGTGGCTGTTACACAAGAACCAACCACTGACCCAATAGGTACCACACAAGAACCACCTGTTGGGGAGTAAAAAGAAGACAACCTGCATGTGGCTGTTACACAAGAACCAGCCACTGACCCAATAGGTGCCACACAAGAACCACCTGTTGGGGAGCAAAGAGAAGACGACCTGCATGTGGCTGTTACACAAGAACCAGCCACTGACCCAATAGGTGCCACACAAGAACCACCTGGTGGGGAGCAAAAAGAAGACGACCTGCATGTGGCTGTTACACAAAAACCAACCACTGACCCAATTGGTGCCACACAAGAACCACCTGTTGGGGAGCAAAAAGAAGATGCCCTAGGTGAGACTGATACACAAACTGACCCACTAGGTGAAACACAAGAACCACCTGTTGGGGACGCATATGAAGTAGTTAATGCTGAACAACAATTCTCTTCTCCTTTGGAATCTGTAACTCTAGAAGCCCTGGTTACTCTAGTCTCCCTACAAGAAGAAAATGAGTTCTTAAAATCAGAAATTAAGGCCTATCAGAAAGAGTTAGCAATGGCTAGGGAAGCCTATAAAAAAGAACTCAATCTGTACATGTTAGCTCAGGTAGCATCTCAAGCTGAAAAGAGTGTAGAGAAAGAGCAATACAGTGAATACATGTGCAGTGAATGTGGGGATATCTATACTCAAGCAGGATATAAGATAATTGCAGTCCCATTGACTGGAGCCAGCCCTGTTATATTCAAAAAGGAACACCCTGCTGTTACACAAGAACCAACAGGGTCTTCAAGGATTTCAGAAGAAGAAATAGAACCACCCCAGCCTACCCAAGTTATTGATGAGCAGAAACCAGAATCAAAATCCTTTACAACTGTGCATATACAAACTGAACCTCCCTGTGTCAGCAATGCTCATGCAAAGACTTCCAGTCTTCAAGAACTAAGAAAGACATGGAAAGCAGAATACGAGCTCTCCCAAGGAAGGGCATTTCAACAACAGAAGTTGTTATGGCTTAACTATGACTATAGAAATTGGGAAGAAATGGAACAGTCTCATGCACAGCACAAGGAAAATAAGCAATCAATAGCCAGACTGTCCCTTATCTTCGATTTGGTCCAGCACTTACTGGCTACAAGAAAGCCTTCTTTTAATTATTCTGTATTCTTGAGAGAACACTTAGTGTTCCTCCAATTAAAAGTAATTAAGGATGGAAGACCACACCACGTCTCTACACCACAACAATTCATTGAAACTTTTGCAGAAACACCAAACAATGACCAGAATTTGTTGTGTGAACTCTATCTTCACAATGAGGCTATGCCTGAAGATAGAAAGATTAATTTACTTCCTATTTGTGGTGATATTCAAATAAGAGCTTTTATTTCCTTTTTGGCCAACCAGCTTACTTGGCAGAATGCTTTCATGTCTGCAAAACACAATGAGGAGAACTGTCTTCTTTGGATTCATCCGGAACCACAGAATGCAGCCATCTTCCTTATGGAACATCAACGGAATCTACGAGAACCAGGGATGACCGATCACATTAGGAATCTGCAAGCAGCAGTCTTGGAAGACTGCCAACATTATGTCAAAACTAAAGGACCTCTGGCCATAAAAGCAAATGAATTATTTTGGGAACACTATCCCAAAGAATGAGGAGAATATCATCCCTACAATCCCCTCAATCTTTAGGCAGCAATCTCACGGATACTTGATTATGTAAAATGCATGAGACAATGTGCTGAATGGTGGATTGGTTACCATTTTCATTTCCCTCTCTTATGGGCTTCCTGGAGAACAATATAAGGCTCAATTTACATTGACTAAAAAGGAAGAATTGGCAGCATGGAAAAGACTTCAGAATGTCCAAGGGTTTAGATACATGGTTGACAACACCTTCTACACTTACTGCATAAGCAATCTACACTGTTCAGCCCAGTATTCTCATTCCGATTCAGAGTAGACGTTGCATGCAGACATGCAACATTTTCAGTTGGGGGGGATGTTAGGTTCCCATATTGTCGTTTTTTGACCGTATATTTTGCCATTATATTACCCTCTTCAACCCTTAGTTGAAAGCCTTTGCTAGTGTTTTGGTTTAATCACTCCAAAAGGTATAGAGTAACTCTCCTCATTGCTATATGTTTAATTATTCAACATGTAATCATGCTATCTTTATAATTGTTCCCTGAAGTTGATTAAAGTGCTGACCAATTGCTGAAACTACCTAACTGACAGGATCACATTTTGCAGTTGCTGAAACAGCGGAAACAGCGCAAACCGTGAAGCTGAAACAACAAGAACATCATGAACCTCAAAGCTGAAACAGCACGAACAACACGCGCACTTTCAGGAACAGTTGAGATTTGTGTAACAAATCTGCATCGGCAAAGGAGTCTGACCGATTACTATATTGGTCGTAATGATCATGATCCTCATGACTGTAACAATATTTTGTTATCAAGAATTGACTTTCCTATTTTTGGTACAAAAGGGTTGAATCAGAATGTATGAAAATCTTTTGTAATAGATGTCTCCTCTATAAAGAGGAGACATCTACATTAGAGAGAGGGACAAAAAGGAGGGGAACAAGCTGTAACACAGAAGCTGTAGTGAACGGATGAGACTGAATCTCTTTTTGTAATATGGTTTATTGGCAGATGAATACAATTCTATTCTGAGTATTTTATCTTAATTCCTGCGTTCTGGGGAATCTTGTGAGAAGGAGAGGTCCCACCTTCATCACAAGATTCACCCATCTTCTTTCTGTTGTGTGGTGTGTGTGTGTGATTTCTGTTTATATCACAAGTACCGCTTCTAATGATATTTACTTTTGCTGAAACTCTATTTTCCTTTTTAACTGATTGATGTTGCATATGAGTGCCTCACTGGTGATTAGGATTTACAGAGTGTATTGGTGAACTGGACAACAGAGGCAGGTGCTGAAAGTCCTTACTCTGAGGATAGGGTCCTGATCCTTTGTTGCAGGACAGCCATCACCTCCTTTTGCAGATTTGTTTCCTTTAAGTTATTTGTTCTTACTTCATTTCTGCAATAGGCTGTAACTACTGTAACTATTGTAACACAGAGTAGGGATTTAATAGAAAGTAGATTGTTTATAATACAGCTTTTAATACCATTAAGATTGAGTACATACAGTACGTAGTCACCTTTGGAATAATCAGACTTTCCCGGGTTGATAATTTATGTGGCACTCGACTATTTTATTAATAGACAATTAAAGTGACCAACAATGAGCATTCCACACCCACAATTAATGTAGAGCCTCATAGAAAGAGGACATAAAAGAATGATAGGTGTTAAATTTTAATCGCATGAATGTGCACCATTGTAGCTTCTAATGACTGCACTAGGTTGTGAGTGTCCAAACATAAGCTAATTCTGTCTGCAACAAAACAAATTTTCAAGATACTTTGTTTTTTGAACTTTGTGGAAAAAAACAAATTTTGAAGGTACTTTGCTTTTTGAAGGCACCTTGTTTTCCTGCAACACTATTTTTATGTGGTTGTCACAAAAAAAATGCCTTGACTCTATATGATGAATTGAATATATTGTGACTTTGGGTTAGCAATAGTTGCCTTCAATGGCACTCCTACAACAATATTCTGGATTGTACGACTTTGTACACATATGATAGTTCATAATTGAAGATCTTTTTGTCGAGACCTATTTTGAATTTAATGCTTGTTGTTGTGTTTGTGTTTCCAAGACGAAGCCAAACCATCATGTTAGGGAGGGATTCTAATTAAATGCTTATTCTTTCTGTTTCCAAGAGATAACCCAACTGTCATCTTAGGAAGGGATTCATTTTATTTATTATTTCCTTATTTTTCCTACGTCTACAACCTTCATTAGCGTTATTATTTTTTAATGTGATTTTTGGGTTTCACTGCTACAAGACAAAAAGCCACATGCATGGCCTTTTTTCTGAAACCTCTACATATGTGGCATTCATGGAGTCAATCGGTACACCTTATCCTAGTCCTTATATTTTCAGGTAACACACTATTTGTTATTGTTTTTCTTTCTTCCTTGTAGTTGTTTCTTGGTTGTTTTTAGTAGTATTCATTCCCTTACATGCTTTATATATCCTTGGCTATAATTTGTATCTCCTTCTCCGGCTACTAGGGTTTTCTCTGGTTTTTTTTATTTCATTTTAGAGTTCAATGGATCCACCAAGCTTCTATCCCTTTGGGAAATTTTTGCATTCTTGATATCCTTTGGTTCACACAGAGAATGTGAGTATCATGGAATCCTCTAAGCAATCACCTCCATTTCTAGACGGTAAAATATGAAGCACTTCAAGTAATTTTGAAGTATTCTCTATTTTTTTAGACAACTATGTAGAAATAAGTCCATATATTTCTCTGTCTCTTAACATTCAAATTTCTCAACTTCCATTAGGTTTGAATTAGAACCCAACACCTAATCCTATAATTATGTCACGATTATTATACTAAGCCTTTAAAGTTAATTTATGACAATAAAATTCTAGGTGGTGATGAGAATGCCTTAATCATCATTCTAGTAACAATTTAGCTTCCAAATGAAGCCTGTCAACTTTACTTTGTCCAACAAAGTGAACACTTAAATTTATATTATTAGGATATGAAGAGATGAGAGCCCTCCAAATGCTAGAGCATAGGAAATTGGAGGAGTGGACATGGTGAACATTTGTGGTGAACACTGGTAAGGAAGAAAGTTTTCTAGGGTGTTTTCATCCATGTCCAAGTGCTCTTCAACAACATTGCAGGTAAGTCATTTCTCCCATGTTACATTGTGTTGTTCCACATCCTATGTTACAAACGAAAAATGTTCCAAATTATATTTACTATCAGTTATCACTTCTTAAAGTCTATATAACAAGAAACATTATAGCTCATTATCAAAATTTTAGTGGGTTTAAGTAGTTGCAAGGTGTTGGCATTGCATCCTATAGATTTTTCTTAACTTAAACAATTGTGTACACTCACCAATGGTAATCGTTCCACACATAGGGTTTTATCATTATAGAGATTGGGAGCATCATCAGCGTCAGCTATGATGTTCGGCCGATTTAATCCTATTCAGGTCAGTTTTGTCTTTGATTACTCTGTTTCTTTGTTTATTATTTTTTTGCAACATATTCTCTCATGTATGATAGATTTAATTTGAGAGTAGTGAACGAGCTATTTTTTCTTTGCGAAAGCATCAAAATCATTTGGATAACAAATCCATGTATTAAAAGAGTCTTATTAAAAGAGAAAGAAGCCCCAAGGAGGTACTTTATTGTATTTTAATTTTATTTATCTTCTTTCTTTTGGACTTTTCCTTTTCATTCAACAAGGAGTGGTTAGTCTCTAGAGTATTGTAAAAATTTCCTTTGTTGTTGGCTCTAATCCATCTGTTGCCAAATCACACATCATTTTTTGGTAGTGCATGGGTCCATTTCATAGACAACTATGTAGAAACAAGTCCATATATTTCTCTGTCCCTTAACATTCAAATTTCTCAACTTCCATTAGGCTTCAACTAGAACCCAATACCGAATCCTATAATTATGTCACAATTATTATATTAAGCCTTTAAAATTAACTATTGACAATAACATTCTAAGTGGTCATGGAAATTCCTTAATCATCATTCTAGTAAAAATTTAGCTTCAAAATGATGCCTATCAACTTTTCCTTTTTCTAAATCAATGAACACTTAAATTTGTATGATCGGGATATGAGGAGACAGGAGCCCTCCAAACGTGAGAGCATAGGAAATTGGAGCAGTGGACATGGTGAACATTGGTAAGGAAGAAAGTTTCCTAGGGTGTTTTCTTCCATGTCCAAGTGCTCTTCAACAACATTGCAGGTAAGTCATTTCTCCCATGTTACATTGTGTTGTTCCACGTCCTACGTTACATAAGAAAAATGTTCTGGATTATATTTACTGTGAGTTATCATTTCTTAAAAACTATGTGAGAAGAAACATTATAGCTCATTATCAAAATTTTAGTGGATTTAAGTAGTTTTAAGGTGTTTGAATTGCATCTTATATATTTTCTTAACTTAAAAAAAAATATGTACACTAACCAATGGTAATCGTTCCACACATAGGGTTTTATCATTATACAAAATGGGAGCATCATCAGCATTAGCTGTCACGTTCAGTTGATTTAATCCTAGTTAGGTCAGCTCTGTCTTTGATTACTCTGCTTCTTTTTATTTTATTTTGTTTGTTGCAACATATTCTCTCATGTGCGATAGATTTAATTTGAGAGTAGCAAACAATCTCTCTCTTCTTTGCAAAAGTGTCAAAATTGTTTATATAACAAATCCATGTATTAAAAGAGTCTTATTAAAAGAGAAACAAGCCCCAAGGAGATATTTTATTGTATTTTAATATTATTTATCTTCTTTCTTTTGGAATTTTCATTTTCATTCAACAAGGCATGCTTATCCTCTAGAGTATTGTAAAAATTTCCCTTGTTGTTGGCTCTAATTCGTCTATTTCCAAACCACACATAATTTTTTGTTAGTGCATAGATCCATCTCATAGAAAACTATGTAGAAACAAGTGAATATATTTCTTTTTCCTTTAACATTCAAATTTCTCAACTTCCATTAGGCTTCAATTAGAACCCAACACCCAATCCTACAATTATATCACAATTATTATACTACAGCTTTAAAATTAATTTATAACAATAACATTCTAGGTGGTCATGACAATGCCTTAATCATCATTCTAGTAACAATTTAGCTTCAAAATGATGCTTGTCAACTTTTCTTTTGTCCAAATCAATGAACACTTAAATTTAATTAATAATCATAACATCCTAAGTAGTAATGGAAATGTCTCCATCATCATTCTAGTAAGAATCTAGCTTCAAAATTATGGATGACAACTTTCTTTGGTCCATTTTTTTGGAAAACCTTCATGTGAGCCACTAGTTTTGTGGCATTAGTGTGCATTTCAACTCTACCATGTATTGTTTTGTTGTCATTCTCAGCTTGTCATGTAAAATGATCATCCTCACCATGCACCTACTCTAATGCTCTGAATTCTATCTGAAAACCTTGGCACCCCTCAAAACTGTATTTTTAGTATGCTATTCCTATGCATGCGCCGCTGTGTCCTATCAGATAACAATTCACGCCTTTGAAAGAGTCTATCAGCAAAAAGGTTGTTTAGAGGAGTTCATTGGTTTTGAGATGGATATAATGTCACCCACATGCATTTCAGTCTGGTTTGTGGTAGCCAATATTCATATTTGATATTCCTTCCCTCCGCTCTGCCATTCTCATAGTAGGTCAGTCTCGCGCACCTTGGTTTGACATTCATGTATGGTCATTTTTTGTCTGTGTAAGAGTAGTTTCTCTTTAGTCTACCATCCATCTTGGCTCACGTTGAAAGGATAAAAGACAAGGTCAAATGTTGCTTGCATTGTGGTGGATACTTGAATTTGTTCAAAGCGAAATGCAATGTTGAGGAGTCCTGCAACAACACCTTACATGTGTTGGTTCATATGTGTTGGTTGAATGCTACGTATATGCTGGTCAAAACATTGAGGTGGACTAGTTCAACGTTTCTTCCTGCATCCAGTCGGCTCCCTTTACGAGACTGGTTAAGAGGTTGTTATATGACGGTTACATTGTGAGCTGCAATAAAATGGTGATTTGAATGATCATGAAGTTCATCATGATAATGATTATTGCAAACCCTGGTGCATCGAGCATTACTTTTTATGGAATCGTTGGAATGTTTGCTAGAACTTGCGACACCTGCCACATTGTAAACCTTGACTTTCAAACCATAGGTTTTTCCTATCAAATTCTTCTCAAATATCTAAACAAGAGCACATAATAGTTGCACCCTGGACCCACTGTTGTTAGAATGCTACCTTTTTGACTTCTTTTAGTTGATTCCTATTTCTACAATGGAAAAGTCCGAACCTATAGCTAAAGCTTCGCTTACTGCATCCTTACGCAAATATCTGCATACCACCAGGCATACCACCATGGAGGGGAAATACCTGGCTCACCCACTCGCTTGATTAGAAATTTGGAGGAATCCCATCCTTGTTAAAACAAAAAAAAATAGATATATAACATGCCTTCTCCAGACATTTTTCACTGAGAGGCTTCGGAACCTCGTTATATATCCCAATGAACGCATGAATAAATTCTTAACTCGTCCAGCCTTGGTACTCTATATGCAGCCTCGAAACTTGTAACACCCCTTACCTGCTCATCCCAACACGGCTTGTTTAGCATTCTTGTCAAGTAGAAACTCATAGCCTCTGTCTTGGGCTTCCTCGGTGCAATTCGAATTGATGCTCTCCAACAGGTTTTCTGAGGTGCATAATTCGGCACACAAGACAACCCCTCAGAGCCGTGAATGCCGAAGCTGGAGAAAGGTCTTGCCTCAGTGCGCCACTCCTCCCATGTTGCCAACATTTCTTCACCACCATTACTTCGACCATCTGTGCCATTCTGTCCTTATACACTCCTAATTTCGTCGTCAAATTCCCACTCTGGTAGTACTGGCCTGTTGAAATCTACATCAGCCTTACCATCAAATTCACACTCCGACGTTATTTGCCTGAGCATAAAATAATTCCTTGGAAACATTCACAATACTTCTTCAAGAATAGGAGTCTGAATTTTTGCAATCTTAGGCTGAACTACATCAGGATTACACTCAAGTATTGCATTAACAACTTCTCTTAGGCCAAAGTGCAGAAAGAGAGTTTTTAGTGTTTTCCAGCTAAGATTGAACCCAGAAGTCTGTGGAGTTCTGTGGGACAGCTGAGTGTGATACTCAGTGAAGTTTCTGAGGGGCTTACGAGCTGTTTGAACCTATATACTTCTGCCACAGTTCAGTAAAATAGGGCCTAAGAACCTAGGTGACAGTGGGCACAGATTTTTGCTATAACAACACATTTCATAACACATTTTGGTTAGAAATTGAAGCGTGAATTTCAAGGAGAATTTTTGTTGTAGTCTGGCACATAAATTGAGGCATTTTGAGAGGGATTGTGCACAACTTTCATAAGCATTAAGGGTTATCTATATTATTTAAGTTGCATCTATTTGGCATTGTGTGATATATATAAGTTTACTTGTATTTTTACATTCTAAGAATGTGTATTTGTAATTGAAGCATTGTTTTGAAATGGATCGAATGGATGATGCATTAGAGTTATTGAATACCCTAATACATTCCAGTATTGATGGGATGGTAAAAGTTAGCATGGATTCTCTCTCTAAAATTCAAACCTGTTTGCAAAATGCACAATAAAAGATTGATTTTTTGCAGCTTGAATCTCAACTACACCGAGTAGAATTACAAAAATGGAGTCATCATTCTGAACCTGTTTCTGTTCAGAAGATTGAAATAGACTTCCATAAACAGCAAGACAATAATGTTACAGTTCATTCCGATTTAGTACCCAATAAAGCAGCAAGGTTACATGCAGATGTAGAAGTTGAGCTTGCACTTCCCAAGCCCATCATTAGACCTTAGGAAGAGCTTGTCCACAACAAGCACAGAAATGATCCTGGATATGACAAGGATGTGTCCTTTCATATTCCAGACTACTCCAAATTATTCCAATTTCAAAGTGCTAGATTCATTCATGACAGTTCACCTACTCCTCATGAGAGTTCACCTCCAGTTGTTCCAGATTCTGCCCCTCTTCCATAGCAACAGATTATGAAATGCCAACACTATGACTGGATTGGCCATCTGAAGGATCATTGTTTTGATCTTCGTCCATGTAAACACATTCATAAAACCAGTCATTCTTCAAATAGATTCTTCAGAAACAAACCTCCTGCAAGAACAAAGATTCATCTTGGATGGATTGCTTCTTGGTAATGAGCATCAACAACTAAGAAGATATTCTAGTCACATGTTAGAACTTGTTCTAGAGTATTGAATAGTCTTGCAGTTAATTTTTCTCCATAATCTCATGTTGTATCTGACAGGGGGGGAATGATGGTCATCTACAAGCTTCAAAGCCACATCAGGTGAGCTTGAGCGACAACATGCCACACCAGATTCAGAGTTGTAGCCAGAGACAAAGATGCCCCTGAGCATGCCTTTAGTTTGTGACACCTCGAAGACTTTATCTTCTTGCTAGTTTTGGAAGAGTTCCAGGAATTGCATTAAGCATTCCAGAGTTTTTGGTCATCCTTAAACCATCACATGTTGAAGTTCTCCCTTTTATGACGGGTGAGACCTCCCTTTCGTGGTTGAAGGTTTCCCTCTTCAAAACATCAAAAGCACTTCCTCTAGTAGAAGACTTGAGCTTCATGCCAGACTTGGAAGAGTTCTAGGAACTGCACTAAGTGTTCCAGTGTTAGTGATCATCCTTAAACCACTACCCTTTATACCAACATTTCAGAGAGAACATTCATCCTAGTGCTACCATGCATTTTTGCACATTTTGTATTACAACTCTCTTCTTGGACTCATACATAACCCTTCGGATTAAGAGGGGGGAAATGTTGGACACCTAATCCTCTATGGGTTAGTGTGGAAGCTGAATAGACTAAAGGAGTCCAAGAGACTACTTGGAATATGAATCCAAGGCTCACACCATGTACTATAAATGTATATCATTTGTTAATAATAAAAGCACTCTCCTGATCATCTTTTCTATTTGTCTTTGCCATGTGTTTGTTTAACAACTGTTAAGTCGCATGGTTTATGCCCTGCATGCTATGTTATGGAGAAGGATGTGAGGCATGTGGGGATCATGGGAGGGCCCACATGGTCCATGGAGTTCTTTTTATTTCTATTTCCATAAATAACATTAATGACTTTATGGACCTTAACTTTCATCTAATTCTTATTGCTGCAGAGTTGGCTAGGTATCACTCATGATCCAGAATATATTTATATCAATAGCCAAGGGCTTTGTGGAAGGAAGGAATTAAATCCTAGTGCAGTAAAGCTTGGTACAACTACAAAGCCAATAGGTGCTCATGAGAGGAGAAAGGAAATATTTTTGTGTTATTGGTTATGATTTTTTATCCCGATTTTGTGACTATTACTTATATATATATAGAGACGTGCTTGCTGTAACTTCTTATAACTAGCGATTACATGGAGCAAATGCCATAAGTATCACCGATATGTTATGTTATAACTAGTAGATAAGGATTACATCAGTTGTGAACAAGTAAGCAACATTGATCATACTAGATGTGTGCAGTGTGTTTTTATTAATCGGCCCTCATGGAACCCTTTGGTTTGAATCTCATTGAGGTAGCTTGACCAACTTTTCTTTTTTATTATGATATTCATGATAAAAAAATTTCAATACTTCAAGGCTATTTAGAAGCAAATATACTAGTCATAGAAGCAGTGTTTCATATATAACGCACTTAATTTAAAAAGAAATGATATTATTTTAAATCCAGACAATACATATATATAAAGTTTTAATATTATGATCATTTTGTTTAGTTCTGGAGTATTTTGAGTAGAATAATTCAATATATATATTAGCTCTCAAGGTACATTACATATTTTACATGCATAGGTGCCACCATTAACCAACCCTTGCTATTATAATGTAACTTTCAATTGTAAATAAGATCAACGGGAGAGTAAATAAACCACTGATCTAAAACTAAATTTTATTTTGTAGCAGGATACAAGTCTATGGTGTATAGGCTGGCAGAAAAGTGGATAGAAAGCAACAGATAGCTCAAAAATGAAAATATTGGGAGGTTAATTGGCATGCCCCTTTCTTTGCTTCCTCTAATTTGTTTCCTCATCCCGCTAGAAGGATTCCATGTTGAATTTCTATTTTATGTCAATGCTCTTTATTTCGTAGATTTGGTTGTGTCATTGCTGGTGGATGCAATGTTATAACTTATAAGCTAAACCAATCTTTATTTTTTGTTTGTTTTTTGAACAAGTGTTGTAATGGACAACCTTCTTTGATTTTGTAAATTGACACATTGGTTGTTTTTAGAGAATCCTTATTATGCTCTAGTCATCTACTTTGATATATATGTGATAATTTAGCACTGTTGAATTTATTTACTATTGAAGAAGTTTTAGCAGAGTGATAACTTCTTTTCATGTTTTCTTGAAACGGATATATAATGACCTTTCCCCAATTTTTTATTTTCATTGCAAGTTCACATAATGTGAACTTGATATACTCTCTTGTAGAATTGTATTTAGGATGTCACACCAAACAATTGAATTTTTTAATTTGATAAACTGCAATTAAATAGTCAACATATGTTTGTCTAGTAAAATGTATAAAACTATGTTTCTTTTTTGGTTATTATTTTATTGTTAATCTTTTTGTTTTTGGTATAAAATAATTATATTAATGTAACCTATACAGCTAAAAATATCTACATTACACACAGTTTCTAAAGCTCTGGAGGGTTGAATCATCCTTAAATTTCAACATCCTTCTTTCTGAAGGTTTGAATTTGAATCCCTTAATATTTGGAGTACTTTTGATATGCCAAAGATTTGAATGTTCAAAACAAAATGCAGCTACTATAGGGCTACAAGTTTGAACAGGTGTTGTAATGGAAAACCTTCTTTAATTCTATAAATTGACTCATTAGTTGTTTTTAGAGAATCCTTATTATGCTCCAATCATCTAATTTGAGATATATGTGATAATGTAGCACGATTAGATTTGTTTATTATGCAAGAAGTTTTGGGAGAGTGATAATTGTTTTTCTTGCTTTCTTGAAACGGATATATAATGACCTTTTCCCAATTTTTCTATTCATTGCAAGTTCACTTAATGTGAACTTCATAGTCTCTCTTATAGAATCGTAGTTATGATGTCACATCAAACAACTGATTGTTTTAATTTGATAAACTACAACTATGTAGTCAACATATATTTGTCTAGTAAAAATTCTAAAGCTATGCTTCTTTTATGGTTATTATTTTCTTTCTAATATTTCTTTTTGGTATAAAATAATTATAATATTGTAACATGTATAGCTAAAAATATTTACATTACACACCGGTTCTGATGCTCTACAGTGTCACCTCGTTCTTAAATTTCGACATCCTTCTTTTTGAGGGTTTGACATTGAAGCCCATAATATCTGGAGTACTTCTGATATGCCAAAGATTTGAATTTTCAAAATAAAATGCTGTTGTTGTAGGGATACAACTTTGAACAGGTGTTGTAATGGACAACCTTCTTTGATTTTGTAAATGGACTAATTGGTTGTTTTCAGAGAGTCCTTATTATGCTCCAGTCATCTACTTTGAGATATATGTGATAATTTAGCGTGGTTAAATTTATTTATTGTGCAAGAAGTTTTAGAAGAGTGATAACTACTTTTCATGCTTTCTTTAAATGGATATATAATGACCTTTTCCCAATATTTTCTATTCATCGCAAGTTCACTTAATGTGAACTTCATAGTCTCTCTTGTAGAATCGTAGTTAGGATTTCACATCAAACAATTGAATGTTTTAATTTGATAATTTGCAATAAAATCATCAACATATGTTTATCTAGTAAAAATTCTAAAACTATGTTTCTTTTTTATTATTATTTTATTTTTAATCATTTTGTTTTTTGTAAAAAATAATTATATTATTGTATTTGTATAGCTAAAAATATTTACATTACAAACAAGTTTTGAGGCTGTTGAGGGTCACCCCATTCTTAAATTTTGACATCCTTCTTTCTAAATGTTTGACTTTCAAGCCCATAATATCTGCAGTACTTATGATATGCCAAATATTTGAATGTTTAAAACAAAATTTTGCTATTGTAGGGCTACAATTCTGAAGAGGTGTTGTAATTGACAACCTTCTTTGATTATGTAAATTGACTCATTGGTTGTTTCTAGAGAATTCTTATTATGGTTTAGTCATTTACTTTGAGATATATGTGATAATTTAGCATGGTTAAATTTATTTTCTGTCCAAGAAGTTTTACCAGAGTGATAATTGTTATTCATGCTTTCTTGAAACATATATATAATGACCTTTTCCCAATTTTTTCTATTCATTGCAAGTTCACTTAATGTGAACTTCATAGTCTCTCTTGTAGAATCATAGTTAGGATGTCACATCAAACAATTGAATGTTTTAATTTAATAAACTGCAATTAAAGAGTCAACATATGTTTGTCTAGTAAAAAGTCTAAAAGTATGTTTCTTTGTTGGTTATTATTTTATTTTTAATCTTTTTGTTTTTGGTATAAAATAATTACATTACATAGGTTCTGAGGCCCTGGAGGGTCGCCTCATTCTTAAATTTTGAAATCCTTCTTTCTGAAGATTTGACTTTGAAGCCCATAATATCTGGAATATATATGATATGCCAAAGTATAGAATGTTCAAAACAAAATGTTGTTGTTTTAGGGCTACATCTTTTGAAAATCATGTATGAGCTCTGAACTGATTAACATTACTGACTTTAGTTGCTTTTTTCCTTTACTTGTTAGTATTATTGTTTCTACAGTATAGGGATGCTTTGCAAAAGGTCTTAGGTTATAGAAGATACACTTGGACTTTCAAAGACAACATAGTGTTGAGCTTTAAAAATTGTCTGAGGCTTGGTTTCCTCTATGAAAAGCCCCTGACAGCCATGAATGTAACCACTTTTATAAGATATTGATACAGGAGTATACTAGATTACAAAAGAAACCCCATAAAAATGGAACCCTAATCTCGACTCTCTCAAATACATTTGTGAGATTTGGGTTTAGAAAGAATCTCTAGTAGACACTTGATCCATTAAGAGTGCAACCAAAAGTGGGACATTTGTTGTGTAGTAATAATAAGGAATCATTGCCACACAAGGCTTCATCAAAACACTTCAGAACTTGAACATTTAGTCTTGAAGCATGCAACAACCAGAGATTATATAGTTTTGTTAGTGATATGGGGATTATAGAGTCTATTTTAATTTGATAGATTTATTCTTCCTCCATAGGTTAGGTTCTTTAGGGAAACTACTTCTCAGGAGAATAAAGCATTTTTTGTGATTACAGTGGATGCCCTTGTTAGTAGATAAGACATTATCATGCAAGATATTGTGAATGTAGTTTGTTCTAATAGCAACTTTTCATCTCCTGGATTCATTTTATCTACTGCATTAACACTTCCAGAAACAATTCCTATGCTTCGGTCTAGTGGATTCAAAGTGTCTTAGGGCTTACTATGTATAGACTAGGTCTTGTCTCTTAAGGCTAGTTTTCGAAGATCTCTTCCTCTGCGCAGTGGAAGTAGGGAAAATTGATTATTGTTGGGGTGTAGAAGGTCTCAGAACAAACATGAAAAAGTTGAGAGGTCCAGAGAAATCTCGATTCCTAGTGGAAGATGCTAAAGCATCTAACTTCCACTAGTTGTCTTATCAAGTCAAGAGAATATCCATTATAAGTATCAACTCTAGATATCACTTTTAGCAAGTAGTATATGTTCTAAGAGTGGGATTCAATGTCATGAAAATCCAGAAAAACATGGGTTTTTCATTTTGGCACTTATTTTGTTGGTTCCAATTGCATGACATTAAGATCTCATTGCAAATAATTAGAATGGAGTACAAGAACCATCTTTATTTATGCGAGTTATTAGGGAGCCATGATAACTCTTAGTAGGATAAAAACAAGTTTTAGGACTATCATTTAATGTTAGCTAGTCTCGTTACATTTTTAACATTTTACATGGGTATTGTTTTGTGAGGTTCCCAAAGTAGACAATTTTATGAAATGTATCCGTAAAATCTACAACATATAATTTCAAAAATATAATCTTGTTAGATTTTTAACATTTTACTTGGGTATTTCTTTTCCAAGCTCCCAAAGCAGCCAATTTTATTAAATGTATCTGTAAAAACTGTAGCATATAATGTTAAAAAATATGATATAGATCTGAACTTTTTTTCACATTTTTAAATTGGGGAGATGTGCATCTCATTATTTTACATGTTTTGTATTTTTTTTGATTTTAATGAGGTCATGGAGGCATTATAAAAATTGAATGCAATATCAAACAAATCATTGAAAACATGGTTGTTCACATATTGATGTCCATTTTGTCCTGGGTGTGGAATGTTTTGTTCATTTTGGACTTTGCCATTTTTTTGGTAGTTATGTGTTCCAAAGATTTAGTTGGATATAAAGAGGGTTATAGAAATTCCTTTTATGACATCTACCATATCGGTCCCCATTACTCCCCATTTTCCAAATATCTCCATTACATGCCCTTATATACCCAATCCATTCCTCTGCCCTATTTCAATAGAGTGGCTGCACTATCAAGCTCTACGTACCATGAAAAAAGGCAACATCAGCGAAGTTCTTAGACTAAGCCTAGGTAATACATGAATTTCTTTAATCTAACACCAATGAAATCCTTATGAGGACATTATTAGCCTCTCCCTTCACGTATTGTGTCCAAGTTTGTTGATCACTTCAAAACAAATTTTGGTTTGCATAATAATGGCCTCAATATATTGATATACATAGAATTATGAAATCTGAACTAGAATGGCAGAACTATTGTTTTTAATGCTATCCAACTACAAAATAAGCCTCATCTCCTTACAGAAAAAATAAGTATTAATTTACGCCATTGGATGTAACCTTTCTGATTGACAGAAAGAGAAAATAACTCCATTGAAACTCTAAGAAACTAACTATAACTCTCTCTTTATGAACAAAAAAGTATGAATTTCTAGAACTTTTTCCATTGGATGTAGCCTCTCTGATTGACAGAAACATAAATTAACTACATTAAAACTATATGAAACTAACTGCATCGACATTGCAAAAAGCTAACTATAATTGTAACTAACCAACCCACTAAATCATCCACTCCCTGCCTCGCTCCCTGCCTAAGGCAGGGACTAGCTGCTATGCATCCCATCTTGTTATATTAGTTTTTAGCATAAAATGATTACGTATTTAAAAATAGTAGAAAAGTTCTCTTCCTATGGTTGTCTTCTTAAGATTCATATAAATACACAGCTGATTGTTTATTTATCAGATTCATATCAACCTAGAATTTTCTATGTTGATATGCTAATTTAAATTTTTGAACATGGACTATATATAAGATTAAATAGGATTTATTGTGAATAGATATGACACTTACCCAACATATATCTCAAAAATAATATTGCCATGGTAGCCTGGAAATGACTCTACTCTTGCATTTGTAGGTGCTCCAGGGAATAAGGCAAGGCAAGGCAAGTGATAATGAAGAAATACTAACAGTGAACACATTTCTATTTCATGTACGCACTACATTTATTTTATTTTATTTCAGTAAGTAGTTCTCTTCAAAATGGTTGAGCAATGGTATAAAACTTTCTTGAACAAATTTATTATTTTATTCTTAACAGGAAGAAGGATGGGTGGTTTGGTGTGCCTTGAAGAAACGATGAACTGCCGATAAAAAAGCTAGTGATAGAGACTTCTCTACAACTTAGCTTTCTATGAAGTCGATAAAAATAGTTCATTACTTGAATTAGATTCATTGGATATGAAGCTTCCTCAGGAAATAGATCACCACAAATTTGGATACCAATTGCAGCAATTCTCGAGTTGCAAACAGGAGATGTAGGCAAGTTGAATTGTGCAATCCAATAGTGGAAGAGGTAACTTTTCTGATCACCAATATCTTAAGAATTGGCCTATATCATGTTGCCAGGACCTGTGTCAGTTTTCCATCTTTTGTAAAACCTTCATGAAGACAAAATTGCCAATCAATTGTAGATTCAAATGCGTATACATTATTACAATACTTTGTTATCAAGAAAACCCATTCCAATTATACAAGGGTCTTGAAATTGTGATTTAACATCTAGATATAAAATTAATTTCCACCATTTAATGTGATTCAAGCTTTGAATTTATATGTTAGAGAGTAAACCCTTTTGTAAGATGGAGAAATATAGAAAAATTTTCTTTTGCGTCATAATATGTCTTAAAATGAAGTTCCAACTGACATTCCTGCGTGTTCAAATGACATGAATGTATTTTCAGCAATAAGTGTTTTGCCTATTATTTTCAATGTCACCTTCCAGAATTGTTTTTTCATTTAGATTTAGAATGACTTTGTTGTTAGCTTTAAAAATAATGGATATGTTAATTTATTTAGTTTTTATTCTGTTGGTATCCATAAACAATAGTTATTTAAGGTAATTAAAATCACTCTTTGGGAACTTTGAATGTTGAAACCACCTTAAAAGAACATTCAAAATGATTTTGTTTTTTTTTTTAAATATTTTTTTTATATTGTCCCTAGAGAAACAATAGTTTGAGTTATGGAGATATAGTCTCTATAGAGACTATATGTTTTTAATCTCAGCTATTGTCTCTTAAAAGACAAATGTAATTATCTCTAAAGAGACAAAAATGAAAGTGTCTCTAAAAAGACAAATGAAATTGTCTCTAGAGAGATAAATGAAATTGCCTCTTAAGAGGCAACATTTCCTGTCTTGATAGAGACAGTAATAGTATGTGTTCTATATTGTCTTTATAGAAACAACTTTTTAAGACAATAATTTTGAGACACTAATTTTCATACACCTGCTTAAAGACAATATTTAAGACAATACACAAGTTTCTTTTTGTCTTAAGTGAAGACAATTGACTCAAATATTTCCTTAAATATTTTCTTAAAACACCCCTACATTTAGTAGTGTTGGAAAAGGGATAGGAAATTGAGAAACGAAATAACTCACCACCTCCATGGCATGGCCATTTACTTCATTAACAAAATTCAATATGATATGGATACATTTCATCATGATCTTATTTGGAAAATGGATAAGAAATTGGACTTATTTGGTATTGATGCTTCTATATGGGAAGAGTACATTTTAAAATTATATATGGTGAGTATAAACTTTTCGAATAAAGATGATACACTTAAATGTGATGCACAATCTGTCTAGAGATTCTTAATTATGAAGGGGATCTATAGTCACATTTACAGTCACAGTTCTTATTCTCTACAGGGCTTTGTAACATTGTGCTAGTTTAGGAAGGTATCATCATGCCATATGCTATTATAAAGCTTTTCAGTTGGCTAGTGTGGAAGAGCAATGTTCTAAGTTTGGAGAATATTTGTGAGAGGGGTTATTGCGGACCTAGTACATGAGTTATTCCTACATTGCCCATTTTCCATTGTCTTCTGAATAAATGCATTACAACATTTAAATATGAATGCATGGTAGAGTTGCTTGTATATTGAAGCATGTAAAAAGGTGTGGATGACAAATTTCAAGTAAGTGAGGAGACTTCCCATTTTTATGTTTCGAGGTATATGTTTATGCAAAAATGACATTATTTTTTTAAAATACCCCTTTTAAAATTGATAGAAATAGGAACAAGATATGTGCTCATTTCAATGAATTTGTCATGTGTATTACAAAGGAAAAAATAGAATTTTGAAAACTATTACATGTTTGGAAAAATATCTAGCAAGTTTCTTTGGTGGGCCCACCCAACAAACATCTGTGGATGTGGAGTTTCTATCAAGTTTCTTTGATGGGTCCATCCAACAAAAGATATGTGTATGTGGGGTTTCTATGTTGTTATCCTCACACTACTACATTTAGGGGGGTTTTAAGAAAATATTTAAGACAATATTTGAGTCAATTCTCTTAACTTATGACAAAAAGAAACTTGTGTATTTTCTTAAATATTGTCTTTAAGCGGGTGTCTCAAAATTTAGTGTCTCAAAACTATTTTCTTAAAATTTGTCTCTATAAAGACAATATAGAAAACATATCATTATTGTCTCCATAAAGACAATAATTATTGTTTCTTAAGAGACAATTTCATTTGTCTCTCTAGAGACAATTTCATTTGTCTTTTTAGAGGCACTTTCATTTTTGTCTCTTTAGAGACAATTACATTTTTGTCTTTTTGGAGACAGTAGCTAAGATTGAAAATTTTTTGACTCTATAAAGAATATATGTCCATAATTCAAACTATTGTCTCTGTAGAGACAATATGAAGAAATATTTAAAAATAAATAGATAAAATCATTTTAAATGTTCATTTAAGGTGGTTTCAACATTCAAAGTTCCTAAATAGTGATTTTAATTACCTTAAATCTCTATTGTTGATGGATACGAACAAAATAAAAAATAAATAAAAAATAATTCCATTATTTTTAAAGCTAATAGCAAATTCATTTTAAATGTAAATGAAAATCCATTTTAAACCTAAAGGAAAAAATAATTCTCGAAAGCAACATGGAAAATAATAAGGCAAAACACTTGTATTTTCTGAAAATATATTCATGTCATTCGGACATGCAATTTCCTCAGTTAGAACTTCATTTTAAGACATATTATGAGGCAAAAGAAAAATGTTCTATATTTCTCCATCCTATAAGAGGGTTTACTCTCTAAGATATAAATTCAAAGCTTGAATCATATTAAATGGTGGAAATTAAATTCATATCCAGTTGTTAAACCACAATTTCAAGACCCTTGTATAATTGGAATTGGCTTCCTTGATAACAAAGAATTGTAATAATGTATATGCATTTGAATCTACAATTGATTGGAAATTTTGTCTTCATGAAGGTTTTACAAAAGATGGAAAATTGACACAGGTCCTCGCAACATGATATAGGCCAATTCTCAATCTATTGGTGACCTACAAAGTTATCTTCTCCACTGTTAGATTTCACAATTCGAGTTGGTTGCATCTCCTATTTGCAGCCCATAATTGCTACAATTGGTATCCAAACCGGTGGTGATCTAGCTCCTGAGGAAGCTTCATATCCAATGAATCTAATTCAGGTAATGAACTATTTTGATCAAGTTCATAGAAATTTGAAGTTGCAGAGAAGTCTCTATCACTAGCCTTTTTTTGTACACTTAATCCTTTCTTGGAGGCACACCATGTTGGCATTATGATACATGTGTTGTACTTGATGGCAACCCTCTCATAGAAGAATATCTCACTTATGTATAACTGGGTGAATCTTCAGAGGAGATATCACATGTGACTGATGGAGGACAGCTCAAAGGAATCAGATGATGAATCTTCAGAAGAGATATCAGATGTGACTGATGGAGGACAGCTCAAAGGAATCAGATGATAGTTCTAAGTGTGACAAGTTAGCTTTGCCATCAAGTCCAAAGGGGGAGATTGTTGGCATTATGAGACAAGTGTTGTCCTTGATGGCAAACCTCATTGATGACAAATCATAGTACAGAAGGTCAGCAGCAAGGAATTGATGATCAGACTATAAGAAGAAGAGAAAGTTCATACACGCAGGTTCGTTAAGCCCAAGTCGCGTGTACACGCAGGTTGGCTTCAGCAAAAGCGCGTGTATGTGGAAAAGTACCTTTGGTCCATGGCGGTTAGTCCTTGGAAGTTGTGCCTATGGTTTCGGACCATTGTGTCTCGACGGGCGTGTCGATCCCTAGTTTTGAAGTTGATGGTATTGGATTTCTATGGTTTTGGCTCTTGGTATTGAACAAGGCCTAAGGCTATATAAAGGGAAGGAAATCATTAGGCAAGTGCATCTGAAATGTCTTGAATATCTGATGAAGCATTAGATCCAGTATGCAGGGTTATGGGTTGATGATGCATTGCTTGATCTGAGCTAAGGAGAGATCTCACCGGTTGATGGAGAACTAGATCTAAGGAGAGATCGGGATCAAATGGTTTGAAATGAACTATCTTTATGATGCTTATTCTAGATCTACATACTGACGCATGTATAGTTCTATAAGTGTTATGAGTATGACTGATGTCTGGTACAGCTGCAAGTTATGAGAAATTATTTTTAGATCTGTACGCGGGTTGTCTTTGGTAAAAGCGCGTATACACGCGGGTTTGATTCATCGAAGTAGCGTATACATTGTAAAGCTTGATATTTGAAGTTGCAGATGGATCTGATGGTTATTACAGAGTTCTGTGTTTGCTCTGTGTTCTGGTGACTGTTGTTGACAGGGTTTCAGTGATTCAGGGTTTGATGATTGTTTTGAGCTTCAATGATAGTTATGGGTCCAGTATGAAAATTGGATGAAATGTGGCCTTACAGATTATGTGTTGTGCTTCAGTGTATCCAGTCTGAAAATTGATGAAACGTGGTACCTGGAGGTGAGAAGATTGTAGGCAAGCACCTACGTACTAGTATCTAAGCTAGTACAAAAGCTAAAGGAGATCTTTGGAGCATTGTAGCAGGTAGCAGCCTGCGTACTAGTAAATGGATCGGCTAGTACAAGAGCAAAGGGGGTTGTAGCTCCCGTACTGGTATAAGACTGCACCAGTACCAATATTGTAAAAGGATTTTCTTATTAAGAAGAAGATTGAGATGACTTGCAGCAGGTGGTTTTCACCCACATTGGGTTTCCACCTTATATCTTTGTGTTCATGTGTGTGGCTCTTGTGTGATGTTCTGTTCTGTTATTCTGCACCTGTTTACTGTTAATATGCTTAATAATGATCTGATGCATTTACTGAAGATTAAGCTAACTGAATTATAAGATCTCTGGATATACGCGAGTTTCATTAGACACAGTGGCGTGTACACGCGGGTTCACTTAATTGAAGTAGCGTATATGTTTCTGAGTATGAAATTGAAAAGTTTGATTGATCTGATAATACTGATTCACCCCCCCTCTCAGTATTATTTCCAACAATTGGTATCAGAGCAGGTCCTTTGATAGAAGCTTGATCGCTTGAAGGAGATCCGTGGAACAATGGGAAAGAAGCTTAAGAAGAAAGCTCATAAGAAGAAGAAGACATCTCAGAAGGACTATGACAGTGGGAGAATCGATTGGGGATTAGGTATAAGAGGCTCTTCAGATTCAGAATTAGATTCAGAATCATTATCAGGTATGAATGTGTTATCCTCTGATGTTCCAGCCATATTTCCTTGTGAGACAGATGGAAGTGATAGTGAAACTACTGAACTTGCTCTTATGGGTGAACAAGAAGGAAATGAGATAGAAGCAGAATTTAGAAGACTAAGAAGCAAAATTAGAACTCAAGAAGATCTTCTGAACATAAAGGATAATACAGCTAAGGATCAACGAGAGTTATTCAAGGAGAAATATCAAAAGTTGCAGGTTGAAGCAACTTCTCTAAGAAATGAAGTCAATGACAAAAACACAACCATTAAGAAACTCAAAGATAGATCCAGCTACTATGAAAATCTTGAAGCTACAATCCTCTCACTAAAAGGAGATCTTGAAGAATCAAAGAAGCAGAATACAGATCTACTCCAAGCTACTGCAAAACAAGAAAACGAAGTCACCAGCTTAAAATCTCAACTAGAATGTGCCTTCCGAGTTCGTCAAATGCAGCAGGATCTGAATGAAGAACAAGAAAAGGAGATTCTCAAACTAAGGCATCAGTTGGAAGAAGGAAGGAAAGATGGAGGAGACATGAAGAAACAATGTCTAGAAAAGGAGGAACAACTTCAAGTTGAGGTAAATATCTTGAAAGGTAAATTAGAAGAAAAGGATAAACTTTTGAGATTTCAAGATAGTACTAAAGCCTTGGATGATATTCTTAATAGTCAAAGGTCTCCTGCTATCAAGACTAGTCTTGGTTTTCATGAATCTGTTGAAGGTGAATCTAGTTCACAAGGTGAGGCAAGGAACTCTAAAGAGAAATCTAAAATGATCAACAAGGAGATGAAAGGTCAACCCCATCAACAATCAAGGAAAGAGACTCCTCAAAGAAAATCTTTTACTCCTCCTATGAATAATGTTGAATGTTATGTATGTCATAATCTTGGACATGTTGCAGCTAGATGTAGAAGAAGAAGGGTTCAAGACCATCATGCAGAAAGATCATCACACTCAAGGTACTTTAATGGATATTGCTTTGCTTGCAATATGTTTGGTCACAAAGCTGCTGATTGCTACAGGAGGAACATGAAACATGTTAGATGTTATGCATGTAACAAGCTTGGACATATAGCAAAGGAATGCAGGAACAAAGGATGGACATCACACAAAAAGAAGAAAACCTCATCACACTTGAGGATATGGAGGAAGAAGGAAGTACAGTCAGCACAATGTACTGAGACACAGCACAACACAGACATATCAGACTCAGAGGGAGCTGAAAGTGTAAAACTTCAGTGTCCTGAATCTCATACGCAAGTCCCTTAAAGGGAAGTCGCGTATATACGCGAGTTAGACACTGCAAAGTCGCGTATATGTCAGTCTGAGAAAAGGCAGTGGGGACAGGATCAGAAAAAGGATATGATATGATTCAGTCTGTTATTTGCTCTATTGGTTACAGTCTGCTGAGGATGTGTGGAAATGTTTTATTACTTGTATGATGTCTAGAAGTGTTTTGATCCTAACTTGAGGATGATGATGTTTTGATGCTTATTGCTGATATATGCATGATCAGATCTAACAGATGGCACAGGTTGAGGGGGAGCATATGCCTTTAGCAATTCAATGTTGGCATTATGGTTAATAATCCTTGGTGATGATTCTTATATGGCTAAATGATATATCTTGCTATTGTGAGTTGTCTATGATAAACTCTCATATGATTCTTGGAGTTACATAGAAGATGTTCAGATCAGATTTATGGTTGATTCTTTGATGATGCATATATGGTGCTTACATGGTGATCTTCATAAGAACAAGGAGAAGTACAAAGCTTGAATACACATCTTCCTCACTTGATGATGAGTCACTTATATACTGCTGTTATCATATGCATAAATGATGCAGGCACCCATGCAGATAAGGATTGTTGCTGATGATGATATCAAGAATCTTTGTCAAAAGAATTTGAGCTCAAGATACATAG
This sequence comes from Pinus tabuliformis, assembly GCA_031772625.1. Taxonomy (NCBI): domain Eukaryota; kingdom Viridiplantae; phylum Streptophyta; class Pinopsida; order Pinales; family Pinaceae; genus Pinus; species Pinus tabuliformis. The sequence goes on along the minus strand of CM062805.1, from coordinate 352,877,236 downwards.
TGCTGATACATGGATGACTACTCAAAGTTGCTTTATTGAAGACATGGTGATGAGTTCTTATCTATATGATGATAGGTTGATCCTTACATATGTTAATTGATGCAGATGTTCCCAAGTAATGATACTTGGATCATGTAGAGCTTGATGAAATGACTATGGTGGTTTCACACATGATACAATGTGAATGACTCTGGATTCTATTCAAAGGGATGAATTGATGCAGACATACCTTGTTATAGGTTGATGACCTATTCTCTACAGGACATTTACAGGTTGCTGATATGGAAATTTGTGTACGCGTGTTGTTTAAAGGATATTCGCGTGCATACGCCGTTTTACAAGGGGATAGTCGCGTATATGGTGTACGCGTGTTGCGTAAGGGATATTTGCGTATATACGCTTGTTTATGTGTATACAGACGCGTATATGGAGATTTGAAGGAAATCAGCAGGAACAGATGTTGGTTGCAGAAAGTCTGATATAGGTCTGACAGAGATCATCTGGCACAGGTTCAGGGGGAGCAAATAATCTTCCAATGATGCATTGTTGGCATTATCTTAGAAGCCTTTGGATCTAGTTCACAAGTTGTTGTTGATTTCAGGTGAATCAAAGTCAGAGGAAGAACAAAAGGATCTCTTATGCTGATTGACAAGATGCTGGCGATATCAGTTATTTGTGACTTTCATAAGTCTTGGTCTAGATCTATTGTCGCTATGTCATGTATCTCATTTGTGATATCTCTTTTATGGTGTCAAGGTCATGTAACGGCCTATTTTGGTTTCCCCACTATGCCTGGGATGATTGATGCAATATGATTGGTTGTCATATGTAAACTTTTGATGTATCCCCACTTGGTTGGGTGGATGAGTCAATTTTTGTATATCCTCACTTAGTTGAGAGATGGATGTATGTATGAGTCTTTGGTGATAGGAAGGTCTTTTATGATGTATAGAGTCATGTTCTTCTTGAAGAACATCTTTTGCAGATCTTGCCTACAGTCAGGAAGAGCATGTACAACACACTTCAGCGGTACAGAGATTCAGCATGTACTCAGGGGGAGCATGGACAGATTGTTACACCTTGGCATATACAAAGGGGGAGACTATTCAGAGATTTCAGAAGGTACTCAGGGGGAGTATGGACAGTGGAATGATTCAGCAAAGGAAGAGAATATCTTGGTCCACCCTTTGCCCTTGATGTCAAAGGGGGAGAGTGATTCGGTGTTGTTGCCATCAAGTCCAAAGGGGGAGATTGTTGGCATTATGATACATGTGTTGTACTTGATGGCAACCCTCTCATAGAAGAATATCTCACTTACGTATAACTGGGTGAATCTTCAGAGGAGATATCACATGTGACTGATGGAGGACAGCTCAAAGGAATCAGATGATGAATCTTCAGAAGAGATATCAGATGTGACTGATGGAGGACAGCTCAAAGGAATCAGATGATAGTTCTAAGTGTGACAAGTTAGCTTTGCCATCAAGTCCAAAGGGGGAGATTGTTGGCATTATGAGACAAGTGTTGTCCTTGATGGCAAACCTCACTGATGACAAATCATAGTACAGAAGGTCAGCAGCAAGGAATTGATGATCAGACTATAAGAAGAAGAGAAAGTTCATACACGCAGGTTCGTTAAGCCCAAGTCGCGTGTACACGCAGGTTGGCTTCAGCAAAAGCACGTGTATGTGGAAAAGTACCTTTGGTCCATGGCGGTTAGTCCTTGGAAGTTGTGCCTATGGTTTCGGACCATTGTGTCTCGACGGGCGTGTCGATCCCTAGTTTTGAAGTTGATGGTATTGGATTTCTATGGTTTTGGCTCTTGGTATTGAACAAGGCCTAAGGCTATATAAAGGGAAGGAAATCATTAGGCAAGTGCATCTGAAATGTCTTGAATATCTGATGAAGCATTAGATCCAGTATGCAGGGTTATGGGTTGATGATGCATTGCTTGATCTGAGCTAAGGAGAGATCTCACCGGTTGATGGAGAACTAGATCTAAGGAGAGATCGGGATCAAATGGTTTGAAATGAACTATCTTTATGATGCTTATTCTAGATCTACATACTGACGCATGTATAGTTCTATAAGTGTTATGAGTATGACTGATGTCTGGTACAGCTGCAAGTTATGAGAATTTATTTTTAGATCTGTACGCGGGTTGTCTTTGGTAAAAGCACGTATACACGCGGGTTTGATTCATCGAAGTAGCGTATACATTGTAAAGCTTGATATTTGAAGTTGCAGATGGATCTGATGGTTATTACAGAGTTCTGTGTCTGCTCTGTGTTCTGGTGACTGTTGTTGACAGGGTTTCAGTGATTCAGGGTTTGATGATTGTTTTGAGCTTCAATGATAGTTATGGGTCCAGTATGAAAATTGGATGAAATGTGGCCTTACAGATTATGTGTTGTGCTTCAGTGTATCCAGTCTGAAAATTGATGAAACGTGGTACCTGGAGGTGAGAAGATTGTAGGCAAGCACCTACGTACTAGTATCTAAGCTAGTACAAAAGCTAAAGGAGATCTTTGGAGCATTGTAGCAGGTAGCAGCCTGCGTACTAGTAAATGGATCGGCTAGTACAAGAGCAAAGGGGGTTGTAGCTCCCGTACTGGTATAAGACTGCACCAGTACCAATATTGTAAAAGGATTTTCTTATTAAGAAGAAGATTGAGATGACTTGCAGCAGGTGGTTTTCACCCACATTGGGTTTCCACCTTATATCTTTGTGTTCATGTGTGTGGCTCTTGTGTGATGTTCTGTTCTGTTATTCTGCACCTGTTTACTGTTAATATGCTTAATAATGATCTGATGCATTTACTGAAGATTAAGCTAACTGAATTATAAGATCTCTGGATATACGCGAGTTTCATTAGACACAATGGCGTGTACACGCGGGTTCACTTAATTGAAGTAGCGTATATGTTTCTGAGTATGAAATTGAAAAGTTTGATTGATCTGATAATACTGATTCACCCCCCCTCTCAGTATTATTTCCAACACACCAAACTGCCCATCCTTCGTCATGTTAAGAATAAATAATAAATTCCTATAAGGAAAGTTTTATACCATTTCTCAACCATTTGCAAGAGAGTTAATTATTGAAATAAGATAAAATAAATGTAGTCCATACCTGAAATAGAAATGTGTGCACTCTTAGTATTTCTTCATTATCACTTACCTTGCCTTGTATGATTCCCCGGATCGCCTGCAAATGTAAGAGTAGATTCATTTCCAGGCTACCATGGAAATATTATTTTTCAGATATATGTTGGGTAACTGTCATATTTGTTCACAATAAAACCTATTTAATCTTACATACAGTTGATGTTCAAAAATTGAAATTAGCATACAAAGATAGCAGATTCTAGGTTGATCTGAATCTGATAAATAAAAAATCAGTTGTGCATTTAGGTGAAGATTAAGAAGAGAACCAAAGGAAGATAACTGTTCTACTATTTTTTAATATATAATCATTTTATGCTATCATAATAGACTCTATCATCTCCATATCATTACCAAAAATATATAATCTATGATCTATGCATGCTTCAAGACTAAATGTTCAAGTTCTGGTGTGGCAATAATTCCTTATCATCACGGCACAACAAATGTCCCGCTTTTCGCTGCACTATTAATGGATCAAGTGTCTGCCAGAGATTCTTCCTAAACCAAAATCTCACAAATGTATCTAATAGAGCTGAGATTAGGGTTCGAGTTTTATGGGGTACCTTTTGTAATCTAGTATACTCTTGTATTAATATCTTAGAAAAATGGTTACATTCATGGCTGTCAAGGGCCTGTCAAAGCGGAAACCAGGCCTCGGACAGTTTCTAAATCTCGACATTATGTTGTCTGGGAAAGTCCATCTGTATCTACTATAACGTAAGGCCTTTTTGCAAAGCATCCCTATACTGTAGAAACAACAATACTAACAAGTAAAAATAGAAAGAAATTGAACCCAACAAAGTTAACTAGGAGGTGGTTTGGCTAGCCCATCTTGGCTGGAGATCTCATACAAATATCTAGCTGGAAGCTTGATCCTGGGGATTCAATAATGCCTGCAACGAAAGCCAAATTATCCTTAATGGCAGGCTCTCAATCCATGACCTAAAACAAAACCGAAATTCTTCTCCTTCTAAGCCAATGAGTGCTTGATTCTAGATTATTCTTGGGTGTTTGGTTAGCCATGGAAAAAGTGGTGCCGATAATGTACAGGTAAGACTACAAACATATTGTTTGAGTGTGTGTATTTTCAATTCGACATAGCCCAGGAAGTTGAGAGGAGCGTTAATTTTGGAGATAAACCGTGTCAAAGAGAGAGTAACTCATTGCAGCCTAAAACTCAACATTACAAGTCAAATGATTAGTTTTCATTTGGGATTAATGTTGAATCAGTCCAAAGCTTAGGCATGGTTTTCAAAGTTGTATCCCTACAACAACAACATTATGGTTTTGAACATTCATATCTGGCATATCAGAAGTATTCCAGATATTATGGGCTTCAAAGTCAAACCTTCAGAAAGAAGGATGTCGAAATTTAAGAATGAGGCAACCCTCTAAAGCCTCAGAACCTATTTTTAATGTAAATATTCTTAGCTATACAGGTTATAGTAATATAATTATTTTATACCAAAAACTACCATTAATGACTAGTTTTATCATTAATGACTAGTGTTAATATTCTAAAAATAAAATTCATCAGGGTTTCTAAATGATTCTTTCTCTTGAAGCCTCTACATTATCAATAACAATCTCAACCATCAAAAGGAAAGAGAGTGAAGAAAGGCATACAAACAAAGTAACATATGAACATGCATAAGCAAATGCACGATGATATATATATACATATATACATATATATATGTATGTATATATATATATATATATATATATATATATATATATATATATATATATATATAAATTACATAGACAATTGTATCATAAATGAGAGATGCCACTCTGGATCCATGCCATTTCACAAAAAGAAGATTATGGGTGATTAGATGCAGCTTTTCCTGTTTGCAAATGTTATGAGAAACAATTTCAACCTAGAAATAATTTATTGAAAAAAAATATATAAAGAAATTTTGCACGGCATACCTGGATGTTTTCTTACTTCTTGTGATAATCACGAGCCCTAAGTACATAGTCCTTGTGTTTCTCTAGTAACACAAATTTATTCCTTTAGGCCCAAACGTCTCTACTAGTCTAATGTTTTCTTCATAAATTGTATTTCTAGGTTTCCAAAGTTTACAAAGAGATATACAAAAAAATCATATTATTGTGTTACCTTTTACAAAATAAATCACTGACTAAAAATTCTAAGGAAGAAGAAATACATACAGTTGGGCATGTTCCTTGTGAGCTTCCACTTTGCAACATTTCTTAATGATGACATAATTGAAAAATAGATAACATAAATATGCAAAGACAAAACAATTTAAAAATAGAAATAAAAACTTCTTTAGTGTACTCCTCATCATTACTCAGTGGCAGACACACAAGCTAGATACCATGATTACTACCTAATGGGCCAATAAAGAAATAATACTATATGTTTCTAATTAGTAACAAGTTAAACACCAAGTTCATATAGTTCAAACCTCAAGCTGTCAAGTCCAGAGTTCAAACTTCCAGCTGTTGAGTTTCTATTTTTAAAACTTCAGTTCAGAATCTAAATCCCTCTGCAGTGGACCAGTGGGTGAGGTTAAGAGAGCAACCACTTCACCTTCCACCATCAGTCAATCAACATACAAATTTCCTGAACTTCAACCTAATAGGTGTAGAACAAAGATGGATATTTTTTTCTATCAGGTTGTATCTCGAGTTGGGCTTGAAAGCAGGTAACTAATGTGGATTTTCACCCAAAAATGTCATGAATACTAGTGAAAATCCTGTTGTTTCGATTATAATCAACACAAAAATATGGTTCAAGGAATAACAAGGAGAATTTGTAGCTAGTCCCAACCTTTAGACAATAATCCACAACTTTTTAAGAACTTATAAAAGAAACAAAACAAAAACTATGTCACAATTTGTTCAATCTATTCAAAGCTAAAGGTGTATATGTTCAAAAAATATAGCATAAACAAAACTAGAAGATTTATTGAGCTAGAATGCAATAAATTTTCCAAAAACATAAACCTCAAGTTTCCAAAAGCATATTACAAGAGAACTGTAATGTGGCTACAAATGACCCATTTTAATATTTGGGATCAATTTGGAAAATTGTAAACTTATTCTAAATGGAAAACGTATAGGACATAAAACCTTTTCTATTAAAAAAACTATAAACAAGTCAAATTGCAAGGAGTGAAGTTTAAGTGTTAGGAGTCACTATTGAATGGAACATAAAACATACATTTCCTCTTAACTTTAAAAGTACCATACAAAAAGTTGAAGTGCAGCTAACTGAGCAACTGAAATTCTCCAGGGAACATATAGGGAACATTGGGAATGTCGGGGAAACAATTGGCGACTTATAGGAACTGCCAATGAACATCTAGGGAACATTCCTCAACAAGAGGGTACACTCACATCTAGGGAACATTCCTCAACAAGAGGGAACATTTGAAAAATGTTCCCTAAACTACCCCAGATATGGGGGGAGCATTTGGAATGTGCCCATGTGCCCACCATTCTTGACAACATTCTCCTCATATTGGGGACATTCTTCTCCAATCCCCAGGTTCCCCTGTAACAAGTAACACCATGAACATGTTGCTAATACTCTAGGAGTGCTTTGGATGCTACAAAGAAAATTGTCAATATATGCAGAAAGGATATAGTTTATGGTTATTTATGCATAAAGAGTCAAAAAATAACTAATTTAGATACAAGTATTTGTTTATGATGGATGTACATTTTTCATTCAAAGAGCCTATTTAAAATCATATTTATTTTTCAAAATTTTAAAAAATTATTGACAAGCACTATCAACATTTCCGGGGGGCGGGGGGGCGTTAAGAAAAGTGGCAAGGCTAATATTAATGACCAAAATAGGTAATTTATGTACTATTATAAATTTACATATAATTTTAAGAGAACCACTAAAACTGATCATATTAACAAGAATGTCATTATTTTTTTGTTTTTTTTTAATTTTGTGGAAAAACCTGTGAACAGTTTTGAAACCAACGTTTCGGACTAGCTTAGTGAGTCCATCATCAGGGCAATGAGATTTGTATTTGAGAAGAGAGAGCGTGAAATTACGGAGCTTATTAATAGTTATTTGAAAAATATTTCTGATGTCTTCTTTTGTAGTCGACTTATAAATGATAATTTAATAATTATTTAATTTTTTTATTTAGATAAGTATTTATTTTACTTATTATTTATTATAATAATTTTTTTATTTAGTTTTAATTTTATTTTATTATTGTTAATTTATATATATCTATATCTATATATATATATATATATATATATATATATATATATATATATATATATATATATATATTATTTTAATATTATTATTATTATTTTGAAATTTATATTATTTGTTTAAGATCCTAACTATATGTTAATTGTTTTACAGGAATGTATATAAATTTAAAGATTAGTTTTGAAAATTTATGTTAACTAATTTATTATGTGATTAAATTATTATTTAAAGGATTAGATAGGGAGTTAGCTATGATAGGTTATGTTTATCAATTTTAATTAATTAAATAATTTTGTTATATTCTCTTAATATTGATTTTTTTGAACATATACACTTAAGCTCATTATTGGCAATTCCGAAGATAATAGCATTTGGGTATCAAATATAGGGTAGGGTGTATGTATTCTACTACATATAGTTCTTTCACTTATGAGGTGTTAGGTATGTTTTGGAGGTAACAATATTCTCACTACCATAGAATATATATAAATTAAATTGACTCAGATATGTTTTTGGTTAGAGGAATTCTGACTCGTCAAACTAGGAATCTACAACCAGATTCATCCAACGGGATCAATTCTTTCTTCCCTATTGTCCAACCAAGTTTTGGTATAAAACAAGAACCAAAGACTTAGATTTCATTCAGATGTCATAGCAGTGACGACTCAAATATCTTCCCCCAACCTCTGCCAGCAGGATATCCTTCTGATAGATATTTGAGGAGATGTTGCCTGAGAGGTTGGGATAGACTTCAAAGGATTAACAGGATATCTTTCTGATAGATATTTGAGGAGACCATGCCCGAGAGGCTGGGATAGGCTTCAAAGGACTAGGGGTGTCTGGATTCCCTGAGGGCCCACTGCCAAATGTTATTTCCTTCGATCCAGAGTACTAGTCTCCATGCTTCATTAAGCAGCTAGTCATCAATTCAAATTTTCTTCCACATGAGCTTAAGTGGTAGGAGTGGAGGGGATCCTTGCTCTAGGTATCACCCCAGGATTCCCTCTATTATGCCATTCCTAGAAAAAAGCACAAAATTTATTATTTACTAAGTTTAATAGAAAAGGGAATCTAAAATACCATAGAGGTGTAATGACAGCGCACATAATGAGTAACTTATTAGTTAACACAAATCATTGCCAAATATGTTAGATAATGAGTATTTCTCAATGAGTCTATTAGGGAAATAAATGAACCTCATGAATGAAATTAACATTGATGTATGCATTTTCTTTTGCCATATCTATGATCATACATTAGACCACTAAAAGTGTTAAGGCTTACTAAATAAATTTGGCATGCTAATAATACTTGTATTTGGAATTATAAGTGTGTCTGTTTGAAGGAGGGAAACCAATGCAATGAAGTGCAGACTGAAGTCGCTCTACTTTCTACATCATTCATAATAAACACATTAAAATATTGCAAAAAAAATATAAAAATTCCATCCACCTTCACATTGTCCAATGTACTTAGTAATGTTTGTACCTTCTTTTCACTTTGTTCTTTTTGAAGCACATATTGAATGTCTTGGGTCTTCATTAATAATAGATCCTCATTAGAATATTACTTTGCACCACTCCTAAGCACAAAAAATAATCAACTTTTAACATCTTAAAACTTCGTGCAATTAAAGAAAGAAAGAATGAAATATTTGAATTTCCTTACTTTGGATGGTGCACGCCATCAATATTCCTAGTGTTGATGATCTTAAAATAAAATCCATCAGGGTTTCTGGATGTTTCTTTCTCTCGAAGCCTCTATGTTATCAATAACAATCTAAACCATCATAAGGAAAAACAATGAAGAAAAGCATACAAACAATGTAACATATGAACACGAATAAGCAAATACACACTGATATATATAAATCACACAGACAACTATATCATAAATGAGAGATGCCACTGTGGATCCATGCCATTTCACAAAAGTAACATTATGGGTAATTAGATGCAGCTTTTCCTGTTTACAAATGTTATGAGAAACAATTTCAACCCAAAAATAATTTATCGAAAAAATAATATATAAAGAAATTTTACATGGCATACTTGGATGTTTTCCTGCTTCTTGTGATAATCATGAGCCCTAAGTACATAGTCCTTATGTTTCTCTAGTAACCTAAATTTATTCCTTTCAGCCCTGCATGGAAAAAATGATAATAATCTAATGTTTTCTTCATAATTTATATCTCTAGGTTTCCAAATTTTACAAACAAATATGTCAAAAATCATATTATTGTATTACTTTCTCTAAAATAAATCAATGACTGAAAATTATAAGGAAGAATAAATACATACGGTTGACCACATTCCTTGTGAGCCCATAGCTTTACTGCATTTCTTAATGATGACATAATTGAAAACTAGATAATGTAAATCTCCAAAGACAAAACAATTTAAAAATAGAAATAACAACTTCTTTAGTGTACTCCTCATCATTACTGAGTGGCAGACACACAAGCTAGATACCATGATTACTAGCTAATGGGCCAATAAATAAATAATACTATATTTTTCTAATTAATAACGAGTTAAACACCAATTTCATATAGCTCAAACCTCAAGCTATCGAGTCCAGAGCTCAGACTTCCAACTATTGAGTTGTTGCTGTTCAAACTTCAGTTGGCTCTAAAGCCCTCGGTAGTGGACAAATAGGTAAGGTCAATAGGGCAACTACTTCACCTTCAACCTTCAGTCAATAAACATATAGATTTCCTAGAGTTTAGCCTGATAGGTGTAGAAAAAAGTTGGATATTTTTTTCTATCAAGTTGTATCTCTAGTTTGGCTTGCAAGAAGGAAAATAATGGGGATTTTCAAAGCCCAAAAATGTCATGAATACTAGAGAAAATCCAGCTATTTCTATTCTAATTCATAGATAAATATGGTTCAAGGAATAACAAGGAGAATTTGTAGCTAGTCCCTACCTTTAGGCAATAATCCACAACGTTTAAAAAACTTATAAAAGAAACAAAACAAAAACTGTGTCACAATTTGTTTAATCTATTCAAAACTAAAGGTGTATACGTTCAAAAAATATAGCATAAATAAAACCAACAAATTTATTTAGCAATAAATTTCCAAAAACATAAACCTCAAGTTTCCAAAAGCATATTACAAGAAAACTATAATCTAGCTAAAAATAATCCATTTTTATATTCGGGATTGATTTGGAAAATTGTAAAATTATTCTAAATGGAAAACGTATAAGACATAAAACCTTTTCTATTAAATATATATATATAGATATATATATATATATATATATATATATATATATATATATAAAAGTTAAATTGCAACCAATGAAGTTTGAGTGTTAGGAGTCACATATTTGGACAAAAGAAAAGCTGACAAGCATCATTTTGAAGGTTCTAAAATTGAAATTAGCATATGAACATAACGGATTCAAGCATTGCAAAAAATAACAAGCATATTTGATTGGAATCAAGAAGATTTCAATAATGATATAGATGCTCCATTATTCTTGAAATTTTCATGGACTATAGCTGCTTATGGTCCACTGACTGTACAACAGACAGGGGATGGAAATTCTTTTGGGGGGGATGTCAAGGTCTTCTACACATGGACTTGGTACATTAGGCAATTAGTTTGATGTTGCAAAAGTTAGTACTGCTCATGAAGAATCTTCCAGCTCTAATCAGATTACAAGTGAAGCAGCTCCAAATTCCTTCAATGGAAGGAAGAGAAAATAAATGAAAGAAGATAAAGAAAAGTATTTTCTTCTCTTCAGGCTGAGAAGGATACACGGGTTGGTTTTATTTCTTCCAATAGTCAGATTTTTGGAATTTATTATAAATATTTTCATTATTATTATGTTGTGCCTATCAACAACCCCCCTTTTATTAGTGTTCGTAATAACATTAATAAATGGGGACCCTTCCAAAAAATCAAATCTTAGAATTTAATCATGCCTTTATTTTTTTTAGAATAAAATAAGATGTCAATGTGGAACTTGCTAAAACATGGAAATTTACCTTTTCATACTTTAAGTGCATAAAACTTCACAATGCGTTTCTTATAAAAATCACTACATGATCAAAAAGCCTAAGAATAAATTTATAACGGAAAGTCGTGAATATTAAAGTAAACCTTTAAAAGGCCCGCTTTAAGAAGATTATCCTTGCATCGCAAAACAATTACGGTGGGCCTCCCTTATAAAAGTTACCTCTTTAAAATGTGATCTGTGAAAATTCGAGATCGTAAAATCCTATAACCTTATCACATCACACTTTCAACACGCAGCACTACTTGATAAAGGATAAGAAAATATCGTGAAATGCAATAGCATTTCACAAATTGCATATCACAACGACTCATGTAACGGTGGGTTTTAACAAAAACAAGTTTTGCGATATAGCAATCTGTGATATTGCGAAGCAAATTGCAAAATCATTTTTATCACAACTCGAAGGGTTCAGGGTTCTAGGAGAGTACTTCCTAACTTTTGATGTGAAGTTACGAACATTAAAGTTAAGCATAATGGTTCATTGGTGTTCATTTACTAAAAGAACGATTATGATCAACGTAAAGGACCATTTGATGCAAGTTGATATCTTTTGATATGATTTAGAATTAAAGACCCTCTGTCACCTTATTTTCATCCTTCTATTGATTATTTCTACATTCACTATCATTTTTATCATATTTTTCTCTCTGCTTGCAACTTTTAGGAAGAGCACACAGAGCAGAACATACAAAGAAATGGTGAAGAAAGGAAAGGCACCCATTGCTGAAATGTCAGAAATGACCCCATTGTTCACAAACACTACCTATAATCGGGATGCAGGGACATCTATGTGGGAAACAATGTATCAGCTATTGGAGGAGGAACAACCAAAAATTATGGAAGTAATAGTTACAATGGATGGATGCGACTCTTCTGATGCATCTCTAACTGAACTTGCATGCTCATTTCTACACCACATTGCTACAAGACGAAAGATACTCCCTTACACCGACATGGTTAAGTGGATTATAGATGACGCAGACATATATGATAGAGAATTCAAGGCAACGAGCCAAGAAGTCATGGGATCAATTACCGCAGACAACCTGAGACTCATGTACCATCTACCAAAACCCCAAGCTATCTACGACAAGCAATTTGTTGAGAATTTCGCCAAGGAGAATGAAGACTTAGCAGAATGCATGAAGCAATGGTAAAAGAATGAGGAAAGACTCAAAAAAGATAAAAGAAGTATGTACACCATTGGTTCTCTTTGTTCCACTTACTATTTTTCCGCTGCTATGTTATGTAGATTGTTTGGTAAACCAGACAACAACAAATTTTCATAAGAATGGTTACCAGTAGTGGATGCAGCTATCAATGCTACAATAATGAATTGAGCCCAAATCCTATCAAATAATTTAGCCACTAAAATTTTAGAACACAGAAGAAGAAGAAGCATTTCTTCAAGGGTTTACCCTCCATTTTTTATGAGAGCCTATGTTATGGATGTTGTTTGTTTTCTTTCCAAATTTCTTGTTATGGGATGGAAGTGGATGGCTCAAAATCCACATCCCATTAAAATTTATCACAAAGTCATGTGGAAATCAAATTTTGTGCCACATTCCTTCAAAATTTGTCATGGATTTATACTCCTGATTTAGAAAAAGATCTACAACAGAGATGCCCCAAGGTTTTCCCAAGAAGCTGCGGTAGATATTCTCCCTGTAGCGAGATGGTTTGGGGAAGAATTATTCACGTATATCAGAGAGTTTGGTAGCATTGCCTCACCCCATGTGCTACCTTTTCACATCCCAGACAAACTGATCTCTAGGAAGATAGCCTATCAGACATGTGGCGAGGGGGGGATGAGCAAAGTACTGAAAGATTCCAATAAGGCCATTTGGCCTCAATTTCCTGTAAAATGTGGAGCATTTTCATTACATGACTTGGGTCATGCTTTTAAAGGAGTTAATAATGTATTATCTTTACAACTACCCAAGTTCTCCGGAAGGTAATATGATCCCTTTGGTATTGTAAAATATTTTACTACAATGGTTAAAATAAAAGTATTTTCCCCTGAAAAGGATCCCTTTGATGATGTTTTCCTGTAGACAAACACCTTCAAAGAAGTTCAGCATACAACACAAATTCTTTTTGACCAAGAAGGTCTCCAAAAATTTGATAATTACATAAAACAGAGGTTGATTAAGGTCCCATTGGACCAACTACTCATCGAACCAGTAAGGAATCCTACTCCCAATGTAAGCATTAGTGAAGATTCAAAAGAGAAGTCCAAAACAAGTTCTGAAAGAGAATCAACAGAAAATTCTAGCGATCAATCTAAGAATGAATACAGTAAGAGCGATGATTCAATAAAGGACACATCCCAGTCCACAAGAAAGTCTGATCAGCAGGCTTCATTTGTAAAGAAAGTTGTAGTCTCCACTCCTCTTACAAAGCAAGCAAATCCACCCATAATTGATCTAGAAGGAGTGGGAAAAGTTTAATAAGATACTTAACACAAAAGAACAAACCACAAAGCCACCAACAAATCCAAAAGAGATGACCATGGAAATGGTAATAGAAAGGGCTCTTAACACTTAGGAAACGAAACACATTCTCGTTTCTCCCTCATCTGATATTGTGCTAAGAATAGAGGAATTCCTCCTCCAGATATATTCTACAACCCTCAACATAAAGTTGTCATTAGAAGGAAAAGAGAGAAAAGAATGTTAGATTCTATGCTCGCTCTTCAGGATGAACCTCTGGATGTTCTTTGGAAAGACCGATGTACAGATCCATTGGCAAATCTCACTAGGCTATCACAGGTCGCAGGCACATACACTTTAGCAAGTATTGACAAGGCGGCAGAGGTACAATCACTACTTAAAGAAAAATAAGATAGGAATTTTCTTTTGGAACAACAGTTACAGAAAGTTAGCATCAACCAACAAGGCGAAACATAGCTGGCAAAACATCAACAAGACTTTTAGCAAATACAATTGGCACGTCAAAGCAGTTTAGATAGTATAGAAGAAAAGTTATAGAGTATAATAGAACTACATAAAGATGATTCCCAAATTGGAGAGTTTGTCACAGAGGCACTTGGTCTCAATTCCCAGCTCTTGCAACAGAAAAAAAATATTATGCCAGAAGATTTCACAGTGGAATTCTCACTATGAAATGAGTGATAATATTACAAATCAAGTCATGGAACTACGAATTGAATATGATTCAAATTTTAAGAAAGTCTCAGACTTCTTAAACTAGTAGAAATCAGAAGAAGGGAGGCAGAATAGGCAATGAAGGATGCAGTGATAGTAGTGAATAGTGTCATCGAATGCGTAAATGAAAATCTACACAAGGTTAATTTGGTAGCAGAAACCACCACTGGCTTTCTTCCAAAAGCACAGTAGTTTCTAGCAGTATGGAAACAAGTAGCAGAGAAAAAGGCAGAGGCAATTAAACATGTAAACAGATCGAATTGGGAAGCATACTAGTAGTCACTGGTGAAGCCACACAGCCAATGGATGACCTTGAAGTGCCTGATGACTTCCGCCGAGAAGATAATGCTAGCTCTCACCGATGTCGTATTTGCAGGATAGCTAAAAGCTGAAGTCATCCAACTGACACTCTTAAAACTAATGTTGTATATTTGCGATCTAAAGAATCAGATGCAGGATTAGCCATAGACATATTTTATTTTTGTTTTAGTTTATTTTTGCTTAAAATGAGCCAGGTAGATTAAACCTCCTCATCTATTTTTTTAATATTTATTTTTAGATTTCATAGATTAGTATTTAAACCCCTCTCATGAATTTAGAAAGAGGTCTAGAGTTTTATCAGAAACATTCTTCAGAACATGCATTTTCCCACCCACTGAGGAGGTTTTAATAAAATTAATGGAACGAGATTTATTTTCTATTTTAGTTTAACATCTACTATTGAAATTGCACTTTTGTACTCTTAGTGGATTTTAAGTGATTTAAAAATAGATAGATATTGCCGTAGCTCATGAGTAGGACATATTACAAATGGTACTTTTATCTCTTAATGATTTTTACTTGTGTGTCAAGCAATAAATCCTTTTCAGTTATTTATGTATGAAAGTTTGAATGTTTAGTTATCATTATTGTACTTCTGTATGGTGATGACTTACTCTTTATGCTAAATGTGTGAATGACTCTTTATATGATATATTTCTCATATTGTTTCGGCCAACTTTTTATATGAAACAATCATTCTTAAATGGATTCTCTTCTTATTGTGATTGAATGATCTTCATTATCAATCGCTTTTAGAAATCATTTTAGATCACATATGTAAACATTACTGCCGTGATAGTTTTAAAGTTATAAGTTTTCTTTGATTATGATAGATTGCATACGATAGTTAAAAGATAGATTACATTTAGGACAAGTATTCACCCCATAAAACCGCAAAAAGACAAACATCGTCCCATTAGCAAAAACATCATAAATTGATTGGGAAACTGGTCCCATCATCCCCATGCGGATCCACTGTTCCAAATGGAAAAGGAGATACACTAAGGTCCAGATCGAGTCGTTATCTCCCCTTGTTGGAGTCTCGTTTTTTCGAGCCTTCAGCAAATTGTAATGCTTAAAAAATCTTGAAAAATAAGCTATATGAGATCGATTGGTGAGATGATTGTTCTTTCACTGTGCATTGGAGAAATATTTAAGATAAGAGTAAGGGTTTATTGGGCCCCCTTAGTGGCTACAGATAAAATTCAATTAAAAATGGGTATTGAAGAATGCTTTGTGCAGTGGAAGACTACCCTGTGTTGTGGCTTATCAAGCAATCCTTGTGTATGGAAAATATATTTCCTTTCATTGGAGTTTCTTTGAGAGTCATATCTTAATGGGATGCCCCGCAAGGAGTAGAATTCCTTCTACCTAAGTGACAAGTTTGAAGGATATCTATTCTGCCAACATAGCCTTGGACTTGCAACATATATCATCCCTTTGAAACTCATGCCATGTGCCAAGAATGGGAGTCTAGTGGGAAGATTGACACTCCATTAACTTCACCAGCTCACCAAATCCCCATTGGTATAAAAGAAAAATAGATTCTTAACACTGCCTCCTGAATGCCCTGAAAATAAGTTTTGAACATGGATCTTTTAAAATGAGTTGTGCTTTGGGAAAATGTTTTGAACGTGGGAACCCTAGTACGATGGGAAAATATAAGTGAATGTAGTAGATAAAATGAATCCAGGAGATGAAAAGTTGTCATTCATCATTTTGAAGCTAAATTCTTACTAGAGTGAGGATTGAGAGATTCCATTACTGCTTAGGATGTTATGATCATTAATTAAATTTAAGTGTTCATAGATTTGGACAAAAGAAAAGTTGACAGACATCGTTTTGAAGATTCTAAAATTGAAATTAAAAGAAGATAAATAAAATTAAAAGACAATAAAATACCTCCTTGGGGCTTGATGCTCTTTTAATAAGCCTCTTTTAACACTTGGATTTGTTATCCAAATGATTTTGATTCTTTTGAAAAGAAGAGAGGGCTTGTTTCCTACTCTAAAAATAAATCTATCATACATGATAGAATATGTGGAAACAGAATAAGAAACAATGAAAAAGAGTAACCATAGACACAACTGACCTAAACATAATTGAATAGACTGAACATGACAACGAATGTTGATGATCCTCCTATTAAGTATAATGATAAAACCCTATGTGTGGAAGGATTACCATTGGTGAGTGTACAAATTCCTTTAAGTTAAGAAAATCTATAAGCCACAATATAGACACCTAGCTACTAGTGGGTTAATGAGCTATAACGTTTCTTCTCATATAGTTTTTGAGAAATGATAACTTAGAGTAAATATAATCTGGAAATTTTTTATTTCGTAACATAGGATGTGCAACAACACAACGTGAGAGAAATGACTTACCTATGATGCTGCTGAAGAGTACTTGGACATGCAAGAACACAACCTAAACAACTTTCTTCCTTACCAATATTCACCATGTCCACTCCTCCAATTTCCTATGCTTTGTCATTTGGAGGCCTCTCGTCTCTGCATCTGCCAATCATATAAATTTAAGTGTTCACAGATTTGGACAAAATAAAGGTTGACAGGCATCATTTTGAAGCTAAATTGTTACTAGAATGATGATTAATGCATTATCATCACCACTTAGAATGTTATTGTCATAAATTAATTTTAAGGGCTTAATCTAATAATTGTGACATAATGATAGGATTGGGTGTTGGGTTCTAATTGAATCCTAACGGAATTTGATAAATTTGAATGTTATGGGACTGTTATTCCCCTATACCAATAGCTGTCGTATATCATGATTGACTTAATGAGCGATGTAATATATTCATACCTTTACTTGTTGCAAAGGTTTTCCATATTTGCCAAAAAATCAAAAAATTTAAAAAATGTAAAGAGGGAGTCAGTGTTATTCTCCTATAGTAATAGGTGTCATATATCATGATTCACTTGATGAGCTGTGTAATATGTTCATACCTTTCCTTGTTGAAAAGGTTTTCCATATTTTCAAAAAATCAAAAAATTTAAAAAATGTAAAGAGGGTATACCCTAAAAGAAAAATCGAAGGCTGAAAAGAATAAAAGATGGTCAAGAAAATCAAAGAAAATGAACCCCAACAAAAAGAAAGACCCAGGAAAGTGTGCAAGTCTAAATGCCACTACTTTTTACTTTTCTATAATAAACAATTGTGTGCAGTTTGTCACCTATGCCACAATTCATGAATAGTCAAATAGTATTAGCTTGGCTAGTTCATATTTCAATTTCATGTTGTAGAAATAGAGAATAAAGATCCAGCCAAACAGTGTAATATTGGAAGATAATCAGATAGGTAGAGAGAAAAAAGGAGCTCGACAGCTTAATCTGAGCCCTTGGATGTAATAAGTGTAGACTTAGATAGGCATTGCCATGTAAAAGAAAAGAAAGTTTGATAAGGGTTTTCCAGTCTAAGTGCACCCAAATAAAGAAGTAAAAATGCTAGGTTAAAATAGGTAGGCTATGTAGATGATGGTTGCAGAGTTATAAGTGAGGAATGATTACTATAAATGTGTTAATATTTTACTTTCATCACAAGGCCGAGGCATGTATTATATTGAAAACATTTCAAGCAAAGCAAAGTCAGAATAATTAACTCCCCTTCTCATTTTCCCTAAATTTTCACTAATTTCCGTTAGGTACTAAGGTATTTGTTAAATTAGAGGGGCTCAGAGCATTTCTTTGACTTCTAGAGGGATCGAACCCTCGGCCCAACGAATTATAAAGCCTAAGTACTTAAAACCATTCATAAATCATTCATTCCCCTTCATTAGTTTTTTCTTGAGTAAAATTCTATTTTTACTTAGGAATATTACAATATTTCTCATAAAAACCCTTTTTCACTTTAATCCTAAGTTTAAATATACACATGAAATGTTTTTATACTTAGCACTTTTTCATTCATTATGACATATTAACTGTTAACTTGTATTAATTTATAAATCCCTTATAAAGTTTATCCTGTCCTGTATTATTGTAACTATATAAAACCCCAAATTTCTATATATACCGCCCCTTGGTTAGTTATAACCATAATACATCCTTAATCAAGATTAATTAGTTAATCAATAACTAATTAACAACCCTTAATCCCCCATCACATTAATGAAGGATTAATTAACCCTCACTGTTAATTAACAGCCTCCCTGTCCAACCCGTCAACCCCGATATGGTTAATTAATTCTTAAATGTATCAGGCCCACCATTATTAAAACCCCATCACTTCATACTCCCCGACAACCATTTGATCACTCCTTCCTCATCCGATGGCTATAATGCATATCGCGTGACCTTTTGTGACAGTGCATTAGCGCGCAATCACAAATCGATTTTTGCATAGTGCCTCCGCCACGGGTCGAACGCTCATTGGAATCGATTGGCCAATGCTAGATAGCTCTTTTCCCCATAAGCGGTGTGATACAAACCATTTACTGCCTCCACTAAACAAAAAAATGTCTTATCATTCAGTTGCTGCCAATTGTCATTCACCCGCCAATATCAACCATTTACCCGTTTAAACACAAAACCCCAGTTTTTCTCGTTTTCACCTGATTGTGCAGTAAAACCCTATGTAATCCATCTGCACCACCTGAAGCCTCTGTTAATTAATTCAAGCATGGTTTACTTCCTAGAAATCATTATGGACTCACTCCACAGACCTCCCAAGCTCAAATGAAACCTTTTCGACCTCCCTTGCAAGAAAATGCTTTCTTAACAATTTTTTTTGTTTTACAGGTGATCAGAAGACCACAACCTTGGATAAACAGTCTCAATACTAGTCATAATACCTATTTACTCCAACATTGTTATCAAGTGTATTCAAATAGAGATGCAAATAAAACACAGTTGAAAGACAAGTAGAGGAAACATGAAATGAAAGGATTTACTGTTGAAACAGACAGTAAAAACCTAAACTACACATTGAAGGTAAAATGACACAGTAAAGAACAGTCAAAGTGTATCAGGATTAAAGAGTATCAGAGTGAAGACCAAGTCAAGTAAATCAGCTATCATGAAGATAAACAACAGGGAAGACAGTTACAAAATAGAGTATACAAATTCATGTTAAAGTGAAGACAGATGAAAAACAGAGTGGTATAAGTAAAAGGTAAACAGTAAATAGTAAAGGTAAACATGAAGACATTAAGGGTTAAACAAATATGAAAACACTTTCACCAGCTACAATGAAGTTTATCCAAAGTAAAAGTGAAAAACAATCAAAAGAAGTTTAAGGTTAAAAGATGAAATTAGAGCAAAAATGATACATTCTTCAGAAATTTCCTGTTTAAGACATAGTTTGGCAGAAACTATTGTAGCCAATCAAAGAAGTATTTCAAGAAACTAGAGGAGGTTTTTGTTCCTAACAGTCCCATATAGAAAAATAAATCTCACTTTTTACATAGGTATTAACAAGAGGGAGATAAGTGCATGTCTTCAGAGCCTATTTTTCAGTTTGTGCAAAGTCCTGTTTTTGACATATTTTTCCAGAGAATATTGTGAACAGCTAGAGATGAATTTTTGGAAACTGGGAGAGGTTTATCTCGAAAACATTCGTATCTACACAATGCTCTTTCACTTCTTACAATTCGATCACGGATTGAGATATACAATCGTATCATTGGACCCTAAGTTTGCAGAATTTCTGGGGCAAAATGCACAAAGGAAGGATGCAGTTAGTGACTGGGATGCCTCATCATCAAGTGAGAGTTGCTATCAAATTCAACTTTCTCTTCTTTGTCACCATAAATCCATAAAAATAGTGCCAAATAGATTCATTAGTTTTGAATGTCGTTTATTAAAGTTCTATTAATGTAAATAGTTGGAGATATTTGTGAAATTAATCTTGATATTTTTTCAAGATATTTCAATTTACAATTAGTATAAATATTTCCTCTTTTGAAGTATTGGGTGTGGATTCTTAGACATTGCTGTAAAACTGATTACTTTGGAATAAAGTGTTGTTGGACATATCTTTCATGGTTGGCTGGATGAAGAATTAATGCAAAGGACTTTTCACAAGATTCCTGTGTCAAACACCACAACAATAAGTATTCTATATCTCATGTGTTAATGTTTACTTGTTTATTATATCAATTATGTTTCATATCTAAATATTAAAACAAAAAAAGAATAATTCAGAAAGAGCTTAAGTGCAATCAGTCTTCAATCATTTTTATTCTAAATGTTTTCTTCTAAACTAGCATAAGCAGTGAATTCTTAATTGCTCATGCTTCCTATTTTACTGATTTTGATCATTTAGCAAAAAATTCTTAATTGTTTTTTGCTGGTGATCATCGAAGTTCCCTCCTCTTAAAACATGTTAAAGGATTCTTAATTTCCCTTCATCCCATTTAATTCCATTCCATATTTTCAAGTCTCTATTTGGTCCATGTTTAGCTATCTTGCCCTGTGAAGCCCTCCTTTGTTGAAAAACCAAATCCAGCTGAGCCATCTTCTTTTGACTCCATTAGCCCAATGGTCTAAAATATTCAGTCCTACTCCTTTGCTACTGAATTTCACCACCAAACACAATCAAAACCCCCAAGCTTTCATAACTAGACTAATATCTTCCAAAACAAAGCTAAGCCTTAAAGAGAGAGCCCTCTCTAGATACAGATTAGCTAGATTTTGTATCTAAAATTTGGTTTGTGGTTACCTCGGACCCCTTTCCCTCTTTTTACAAATTCTAGGAAAATCTGAGTGATAACAGGGACAAAGAAATATATGGACTTGTTTCTACATAGTTGTCTATGAGATGGATATACTATAAATTACTAGAGCCTAAAAAAAAACAGAGAATACTTCAAAATTACTTGAAGTGCTTCATTTTTTACCGTTCAAAAATTGAGGTGATTACTTAGAGGATCGTGTCCTGCTAGCATTATTTGTATGAACCAAAGGATATCACGAATGCAAAGCTTTCCCAAAGTGATAGAAGCTTGATGGATCCATTGAACTATAAAATGAAGAAAAAAAAATAACCAGAGAAAACCCTAGTAGCGATAGAAGGATATACAAATTATAGTCAAGGATATATGAAGCAAGAAACAACTACAACAAAGCAAGAAAAACAATAACAAATATTGTGTTACTTAAAAATATAAGGACTGTGATGAGGTGTACCGATTGACCCCTCGAATGCCACGTATGCAAAGGTTTCAGAAAAAAGGGCATGCCTATGGCATTTTGTCTTGCAGCAGTAAAACCAAAAAATCGCATTAGTAAGTAATAACGCTAATGGAGGTTGTAGACATAGTAAGAAAAATGAAATACTAAACAAAATGAATCCCTCCCTAACATGATAGGTGGGCTACCTCTTGGAAACAAAAATAGTAAGCATTTAATTAGAATCCCTCCCTAACATGATTGTTGGGATTCCTCTTGGAAACACAAACACAACATCAAACATTAAATTAAAAATAGGTCTGATCTAAAATATAATTGTAGACAAAAAAATCTTCAATTATGAACTATCGTAAGTGTACAAAGTCATATAGTCTAGAAGATTTTTGTAGGAGTGCCATTGAAGGCAACTATTGCTAGGGCAAAGTCACAATATATTCAATTCATCATTTATATTCAAGGCATTTTTTTTTGTGACACTCACATAGAAATAGTGCTACACGAAAGCAAAGTACCTTCAAAAATAAGGTACCTTCAAAATTTGTTTTGTTCCACAAAGTTCAAAAAACAAAGTATCTTCAAATTTTGTTTTGTTGCATGAAAAATTAGTTTATGTTTGGACCCTCACAACCTAGTGCACTCCTTAGAAGCTAGAGCGATGCACATTAAGTTTATTAAAAATTAACACATATCAATCCTTTTTGTCGTCTTTTTATGAGGAGCTACATTAATTGTGGGTGTGGAATTCTCATCACATTGAACACCCTCCTCATTATTTCTATCTCCCATTTGCTGAAATTCAACAATGGTTTCCTACCGAAGTTCAGGAATGACAACTGAATGATTGTGTAGAACAAACAATTCATGATGTTCTTGTATCTCCTCCCCATGCTCACTCCCAGATGTTTCACCTGATTCTTATACACAACACACTTTAACTTGTTAGAATAACATTATACCTCCAATTGAATTATTGCATTATTCATAAAATGTTATAAACTACTAGCCTTAGATTCATAATGAGTAATTAGTTTTTCCCCTCAATATATCATGTGTTGTCGAAGACCTTGGGAACCATGTAATAAAGCATATTTTAAGTCTTCCTCTAAAGCTTCCTTTTGAAACTTGTGAACCTACATTAACAAATATAATCATATTTATAAGGTAAAATAACTAATAAGATACAATTAACTCAATGTGACCATGGTTATTTTTTCAAAAATAGAAAATATAATAGATGAATATATCACTTACCATGCCACCATGAATAATATTATATCCACCAGAGCCTAATTTGTGAAATCCAATTTTTGACATTTTATCTTGGGTTCCTTTTACTGTATCTCAGAGGCATCTCTTAGCTCCTCCTTCTGTAGATGGCATATAGTTTGGATTTTTGTGGACATCCCTCTTAAACTTTTCATCTTTCATAAGTTCATCCCACGTCACTTGGTCTATGATCCAAGATGGAAGTGGATACATCAAGTTTTTTTTCAAATTTGACCTTAAATTGGACCTTTTTGAGTGAATGTATTTACTTGAAATCTCTAAAATAAGTTCCTTATCAAATCCAAGATTATCAAGTTATATTACGACATCTTTAAATAGTTATTGTTTTCTGGCATTGATTTGTTTCCTCTAATCCATTTGGATGGTATTTCCAAATAATTGTTCTACATGACGAAAAATAAACTAATAAAATTTCAACCCCATTTCATCCTTCAAGACATTTCCTTCTGAAGTGAGCAAGATTGTAAGTTCTTGCATTCCTTTTGTGGTCACTGATGATATTTTTGTAGCCTTTGGGGTTGAAGTAGATGACCTTGTAGGCACATTAGTCACTTTGTCACTTACATCTTCCATTTACAATGAAATTGTGGAACTATTAAGAACCCAACCAAAATATGAAACTATTTTTCATTTCTAAAATAATTATCCTAAACGTAACAAATGAAATTATAAAAACATAAGATAATTTTGTTTGTTGATCTGAGGTAGGAGCAACACTTTCCAACAATGGAATTTCCCATAACTGAATTTGTTCAATTATTTCTTGTTTGATTTGAACATTTTTAGGAATATCTGGTAGGAGCCTTAACATTCTTGTTTGTGAGTCTATAAGACTCCTCAAAGAAACTTGTTCTGGTCCTAGTGGGAGAATTTTGACTGAACCCACATTTGATGTAAAGGGCATGTTATGGGGTTCTTGTCTAGGTGTAGAGGGCATAACATGACCCTCTATACCAATCGATTATATAATTGTTGGAGTCACCCTAGAAACATCCTCCAAGGCACAAATATAAATAATAAGATGGAATACTAGATGAATCATGTTGAAATATGTAACTAGGTTCGGTCTCCATAATGACATATCTAATCACAATTTTATGTAATTTATGTAAGAAAGGGAAAAATAAGATTATTTTTGTTATGCTCTAGGCATGGGTTTCATGCTCAAGGAATTTTATTCTAGATCAAGCTCCCATTGTGAGTTCTTAGGATTGGTCATTGAGTCATTGTCATAAAGACCCATTTGGGCATGTTACATATTGCATATAAGTTTTTTTTTTTTTCAGTCAAAAAGAGCCAAATGACCCTCTAGGACCATGTCAAAGTGTTCCATAAGCAATCATACTATAACTTGATGCAACACATGAAGAAGCAAGTACCATTATAGAACGACAATATTTCGGAAGACTCATTAAAATAAGGCCATGAATATGGAAAATGATCAATGAAATGTACAGTATTGTTGCAAAGAATCATGACAACGAAAATAATAGGCACTACAGATAGGTGTCCGTGAGGTATGTATAATAATTTTCTTTTTAAGGGTCCATCATAAGATGTAGTAGGGTTGAATTTATGGGTTTGTATTTTAAGAAAACCCTAGTACTTAGAAACCTTAATGTTAAGGTATTTTTTCCCTATGATTCGATTTCTACGGCATGTAATAAACTCTAGAATGACATAAAGTGAAAAGAGTAAGATCTAAGGTTTGAATATAAGAAACCCTAAAATGACATCTTGAGTACATAAAACCCTATAAAAGTAACTTGACATCATGTTTTGGAATAATATATTTCTTGGGTTACTTTCTAAAATAGTAATGCAGGTACAAGAAGTAAAAATTGGATGGGGTGATCCATTGGAAGGAATAATGAAAGAAGCAAACTATACAAACCCTTAGACATTATTCATAATGTAAATGAATAAAAAGGAAAAAGTAAAAGACTAAAGACCTTTTCCATGGTTGAATGCATCTTAGTAAGAAGGCATCATGGTAAGCATACAAATTGGAGAAAGAGCTCATAACTGAAGTAAAATTCTACATACATGTAACAGTCATCATAAGACAATGTAGCTCTTGGTAGCCTCATAAATCATGCAGTCGTTGTGCAAAAACTTTATTAAATATATGCCCTAGATTTCTCAACAAAAAACGTAATCAAACTAATGCAAATATATTGTTGAATCTTACATTTTTCATAACATTGGATGTATATGGGGACATTAATGATCCTTGCATGCCAACATTGTGTGTATTGAGGGGTGTAAATGAATCTGCATGCCAACAGAATGCACCCTTAGAAAAAACAAAAATATTAATAAATAGATATAGCGAAATAAGTTAATTAAATGCAAAAAAATATTGATCAAGTTTTACCTTAGATGTATTAAAAGGTGTTATAGGGGTTGGAATGACTTTAGATATTTCCTGCATTCCACAAACATAGATTAACATAATATAATAGGGAACATAAGATAACTGAACCTATAAAAGACAATATTCAAGTTTACCTCATGAATCATCAGAGAAGCACCTTTCCCTCGTGCATTTGTTAACATTTCCATAAAATTAGTTAAGATAAGTGAATCCCCTATACTATAATTGGTAACACCCATGGGCACATTCTTAAAAAAAGACATAATAACATAAAAATAAGAAAACCTTGATAAAAAAACTGATAAGAAAATAGAATCCTTAACACCAAATATATATGTCTTTCAAGTCAAACCTTAAACATTCAAATTGCTCGGTGTTCATTACAATTAAAAACTCATTACCTAACTTGTAAAGAAAAATTATATTGTAGTGAATCCCTATAACTATCTTAAAGTAAACATATTGAATAAGAAATGTCATCCTCACAAGTAAAACATTAAACATTCAAATTACGTAATGTTCATGACAATTAAAAACTCAATTCTTAACTTGAAAAAAGAAATTATATTGTAGTGAATCCTTAAAACTATCTTAAAGTAAACATAGTGATAAAAAATTGTCATCCTTGCATGAAATCTCCTCATCTAATGGCATATATATTCCATCATTAATAGACCCTCAATACACAAATAAGTTAATACCATCATTTTCATGGTCTTCATCACCTTCAACTACAGGTAAATTAAAATCAATGAATTCATCATCTTCATGGACTTCATGCCCATGTGGTCTCTCATGTCCTTTAGGCACTTCAATAAACTCATCCTGGTCTTTGTCTTGGTCATATGCCTCATTGACAATAAATTCTTCATCATATCCATCTTGGTCATCTATGTATTTAGGGGGGGACTTCTGCATCTTCAAGTAAATCATGGTCCTCTACATCTTGAACAAATGTTACTCTCTATCCTCTTGTATCATAATCAGTCACAAATGACAAACCAAGTTGTTTAAAATTTGGAATGAAAAAATTTTGGTCACATTGACTTGGAAACACATAAGGTTAAAAATTGGATTCAAACCTAGATGTATTGATCATATGGAATCCATTATTATGGATCAAGATAGCTTTTTCTTCTCCCACTTCGATAAGTTTGTACCATTCAACACGAAAACTAACTTTCTTGAAAGAAATAAAATCAAGCACTATAATGTCCTCCAACACTCCATAGTAATGAAGTGTGCTTGTGATTGGTTGTCTATCATTTGCATGTGAACGAAATTCCACCTCAAATGATGTTGGAACTCCACAATCATAAGTTTTTCTCTTTTCACCAACTTTTCTGATACGAACATGATGACAGAAATTCCAAATTCCTTTGTAATATCTTACCTAAATTCATATAAATATCAACTAATTAGATTCAAGGATATGAAATCTAACAAAAACATTATTAAATATATGCAATATATTAATATATATCACCTCCCCATTTATATAACCTTTAATGAAATTCAATTGTTGTTGTGTTACTCTATCATTCCCTTTTTTTGCGTCATGTTCAATATTGGTCTTTAGCCAATTCTACGAGCATCTCTCTAGCCACTTTCTTTTATGGCTTGCAGGAAATCCTCAAGTAGTATTTTCAACATGTTTATTATATATATCAGCCCATGAATTTTCATCTTCTAATTTCATTTTTTCAGTGTACTTCTCCATCCATTCCAACATAAAGTCAGAATTGTATGCAACATACAAATGTAATGCCTCCCACTCCTTAGAATCTACAATGAAAGTTGTGTTTGTTCAATGAATTAATAATTATTTAGAGGCATGTAATATAAAACTTAATATAAAAATAACTCCTAACATTTTTTTATACCCTTAATCATCTTTGAACTCCCTTCACCCTCTATATTTTCTCCTTCAAATGATTGAGATTGGTTATAATTCCATAATCACAGAGCCTCAAGATGCAATTGAGGTAAGTACTCACTCAAATGAACCATTTCCTAGAAAACCATGTACACCTCAACTATGGAACCTTCTGGTCGAGCCTTTTACCTCACAAATTGTTTTAAGACCTTAATATATCTCTCCACGAGCCACATTGTTCGAATATCAATAGGACCACATTGTTCAATCTCTTCTACTAGTTGTACAAGGTAGTGATATTGAGAATTAAAGAAGCTTGGAGGGAAGCGCATTTGAATATCACAGATCAAAAGTTAAACATTCCTCTTCCAATACTTCAAGTCATCCTGATGTATCTCTTTAGATGAGACCCACCTACAAGTATTACCATGCATTACAGTAAAGACTTGTTATTTCTTGTAAACTAAAAGTAGAAACTCATATAAAGGGATAACCAATGATGCATTTCAAATGATAAGAGTAGTGGAAGAGTATGCATGATGGATTGAAAAATACCTCAGATATTTACATAATTTGTAAATAGTCAAAGTGAAATTGTGGTCAAAAGTAGTTGGTATTGCTCCAAGCAACACATACTTCATGACCATTAACAAATAGCCATGTTCAAATATGCATGAACTGATTTTATAACTATACTAGCATGACTATTAACAACTAACCATGTTCAAATATGCATGAACTAATATTATCACTAGGATATACAATTTTCTAACTAATTTTCCAACAAATATAACATGTGACAACGTTACCTTTATCCAGTTGTTCCAATCATGTGTTTTTAGGCGTAAGAGCTTTGATCTATCTCTTGTGAATAAGTTTTTTAATGTCACACCAAAGCCAGGAGGAAATCTTATTATTTTCATATTAGAAATGATGTTTTCTTTCTAATTTGATGTAAATGTCCATGGAGCATGAAAATATGAGTTGTGTTCGTGCAACCACATTTTCGGCATGATATTGGCAACTCGAAGGTCCTTTCTTAACTTTATTCGTGCTTCAATGTTATTTCCATTTATATTTTTCTATTAGCGCTCTGCCACATTTTTCCCGATGTGCATAGTATCAAATAGGTTGGCTATTGGAAAGCTCTCATAATATTCTAATTTGTAGAAAATAGTGAGTCTTTTCATTCCTAGGGGAAAACCTATCCCTTCTTTTTTGTCATACATCACCTTCCACCTAACAGTGTTCATCTTTATTGGCTTCCTCATTACCACTTCCTTTCCATTGAACTTATGTTTATCTAGCACTTGATAGCGATGATTTTGTGGTAAGAATTGTCGATACTCATCAGAGACAGTTTTTTTGAGATCCCTTGATTGCCTATGCAATAATTTTGGCCCATGTGATGGAAATCCTTATTTCCCCTTTGTTTGTAGTCATAAAATAAGATTGGAAACCATAATAGAGAGCCCTGGTGAATCATTAATTGTCTAGATAAGAATTGCATGAAATAGGCAGTTTCTATCATTGATAGGTATTAATACATCAAACATATTTACACCATCCCATAATTCACAAAGCTCATCAATGAGGGGCTCCATGTATACATCCATATCTTTTACTTGATATTTCCCTAAGTAAACTAAGAGTTCTTTATTACGATTAACTGAATTGAAATATTTTTATATAATCTTCAAGGGAGTAGTGCATTCATATGTTCTAGTACCTGGTATGATAAGAGTTAACATTTCATGTTCCTCTTTCATTCCCATCCAAGGGGGAATATTGATGTTTATAATTAACACTGGCCAAATAGAATATGTTCTTCTAAGATCTCCAAAAGGATTGACGCCATGCATTGCTAGAGAAATTCTTACATTCCTTGGATCGTTTCTTAAATGTGGCCATTTTACCTCAATCTCTTTCCAATATTTACTATCACAACCATATGCATAACACAATCTTGGCTCCTCCTTTGTGCATGATAATCCATATATTTTGCCAACTCCTTGCATTTGAACATTCTCTCAAGCCCTGACTTTAGTGGAATGTGTTGTAGTACTTTATAAGTAACCTTCTCGGATACTTGATCTTGACGATAACTATTTGCGTGACACATTGGGCATTGTTGTAAATATTCATTACCTACATCACACAATATATGGTGATTTGGATAGGCATCATATGTCTTGTACTCCATTCCAATGTCTTTCATTATGAAAGATACTTCTTTATGAGAATGAGGCAACTTATTGTCCTTTGGAAGTATTTTGTTTTCCAAAAGTCTGCATAGTCCAAAAAATGATTTTTACAAGTATACACAATATTCAAAACTTGTAATACATCTAGAGAATTAATTTATAGGAATATCAATCCAACCTTAACATATCGGTAAAGCATGTGTTTGTCAATCCATGTGTAACCTTCAAGCTCAACAACAACATAAGTGTCGACAATATAGAAGATTCAACATTTCCATAAAGAGGCGTCCTAACCAACTAATCTAGGACTGAATCAACAACTTCTTCAAAAGATGTGTAGAAGTCTTGGATAAATTCATTGACACCAACCTCATTTATCTACGAAGTGGCTTCACCCATAAATGTGTCTTGTCCTTCATCTTGAGAGTCACTATTATCAATATCATTTGTTGGCTCTTTAGGAATATTGGGAACTGGAAGCAACTTTTCATAAATAAAAATATCAAGTTAAGTGATCAATAATAATGTATTAAATAATGTGCATATTTATTTGAAAGACATTACAAAAAAGGCATATTTCAAAGACTCGGATAAGTTGATGACAATACATACATTACAAGAAAAATTGTGATTGAAAGGCTGGGAGAAGCTGAGAACAATAATAAAGACATTGCAAGAAAAACCATATTTGGAAGGCGTGGAAATTTTCATGAGCGGAATAAGAATTTTAATGGAGAAATACAGGGCAAAAATAGAAAGGTCTTCACAAATATTTCAAAATTTTGGGAAAACTTAGTATTTCTTGAATTATTGCTGATTCACTAATTCGGTTAACGGTTTGATGAATACACTACAGAGATCCAAATCTTACTCTCCTTCGTAATATGGAAGCAATATAATCGTAGGTGACACTGATTTTACTACCTCCAAAAGACCAAAGGTCGAATATAAGCAAGAATTTCCCGCAACTCAAGTTATACGTTCTTTCCTAACAAATCCTATTGGAAGGCTGGGCATTAACCACATAGTATACAGAACTCCCAGAAATACCATAAAAAAGGAAAAATAAATTATTTCTTGGATAGGTTAGGGAAAAAGATTGATTCATAGAGGAAAGGATTAAACAAAGTCGCTGCCAATGAAGGTGTGACTGATGTTAACAAATACCCATTTTTCGATTTTTTTTACTTTCCAATGTCCTATTTGTCTAGTTTGGTGTATTATAATTAACATTAACTTCACACTATTTATTTCTACTGAAGGAACTCACACATCACAGAACTTGGAAGCCAAGAGTATTGCTTTGTCAAACTTAAACAGAATTGTTGCAAGTCAAGGTGTGATTGATATTAATAAATACCCAATTTTCCTTCTTTTTTTACTTTCTAATGGCCTATTTGTCTGGTTGTGTGGATTATAATTAATTGTTAAACACAATCATGGCAGCAACATACTATGAAAGATAAAACATGACAGTACATTTTTTATTAACAGATGATATACATATATAGTACATGGTTTGACCGTTGGGTTCCACATCCCAATATCTCTTCGACTTCCTTAGTCTATTCTACTTCCACACTAACCCATAGAGGATTGGGTGTCCAACATTTCCCCGCTTAATCTGAAGGGTTCTTTATGAGTCCAAGAAGAGAGTTGTAATACAAAATGTGCAAAAAATGCATCGCAGCACTAGGCTGAATGTGCTCTCTGAAATGTTGGTATAAAGGGTGGTGGTTTAAGGATGAGCACCAACACTGGAACCCTTAGTGCAGTTCCCAGAACTCTTCCAAAACTGGCAAGAAGCTGAAGTCTTCTGCTAGAGCAAGTGATCCTATTGTTTTGAAGAGGGAAACCATTAACCACGAAAGGGAGGCCTCACCCTGCATAAAAGGGAGAACTTCAACCTCAAAAGGGAAGTCTCAACATGTGATGGTTTAAGGATGACCAACAACTCTGGAATGCTTAATGCAATTCCTGGAACTCTTCCAAAGCTGGCAAGAAGATGAAGTCTTCTGCTAGAGGAAGTGTTCGCAAATCTATTCCTGGAATTCTTCTGAAACTAGCAAGAAGTTGAAGTCTTCTGCTAGAGGAAGTGTCCCAAATTATTTGAAATGGAATTACTATTGAAGGCATGCTCAAGGGCACCTTTGTCTCTGGTTACAACTCTAAAATTGGTGTGCTAGGTTTTGGCTCAGGCTCACTTGATGTGGCTTTGAAGCTTGTAGATGACCATCATTTCCCCCCTTGTCGGATACAAGGTGCGATGATAGAGAAAAATCAATTGCAAGACTGTTCAATACTCTGGAACAAGTTAGGATATATGACCAAAATATCTTATTTGTTGTTGATGCCCATTTCCAAGAAGCAATCCATCCAAGATGAATCTTTGTTCTTGCAGTAGGCTTGTTTCTAAAGCATCTATTTGAAGAATAACTAGTTTTATGATAGTGCTTACATGGATGAAGATCAAAATAGTGATCTTTCATATGGCCAACTTGGTCATAGTGTTGGAATTTCACAATATGTTGTTGTGGAAGAGGAGCAGAATCTAAAACAGCTGGAGGTGAACTGTCATGAATGAATCCAACACTCTGAAACTGAATGGGCTTGTAGTAGTCTAGAACATGGAAGGACACGTCCTTGTCATATCCGAGACCAATTTTGTGCTTGTTGTGGACAAAATGTTCCCAAGGTCTAATGATGGGCTTGGGAAGTGCAAACTGAACTTCTACATCTACAGGTACAACCGCTGCATTATGGGAGTCTGTTTCAATCTTCTGAACAGAAACAGGTTCAGAATGACTCCTCTGTTTTAATTCTTCTTGCAGTAGCTGAGATTTGAGCTGCAAAAGATCAATTTTCTCTTGTGCATTTTGTAGACAGACCTCAATGTCTGTGAGAGAAACTTTGTTGAATTTTAATGTATCATAATTAGTAGACAATATCAGAGTTTTGAGGAACTCTAATACTTCATTGATTCTGGCCATTTTTTTCTTCAATGTCAAAATTACACCTTAAAAAATGATCACAACTACTACTCAATGCAGAAAAGTAATACCCACTCATAGTACACGGCAATATCCTTTATAAATGTGCAGAAAATGATCAATGTGCAACCAACAAGCACCAATTACAATCCATTACATAAAAATAAGAGTTTACTCATGACTAGCACTATGTTCAGACAATAGAACCGACTAAACTTTCCTCCACAAAAGACTACTTTTATTTGTCAAAACAATCATTGCCTTTATACAGCCCATCAAACTCTTATGAAACAGTCAAAGTAACAACGAATCAATGCATATATATGTAGATTGTGTTTGTAACCCTTTGACCTCCAAATCTACAAGTTTCTCATATTTCGTATGAGACACAACCACCACAAAATTATGTTAATTGAAAATACTGCAAGTATACAAACTTTAAGCCTTCTGCAATGTCTTGAAGCATACCAAGAAGCAGTATGTGTTCCTACTGGAAAATCCTTTTATTTGCTGACTTCACTCTTTGAATGGCATAAATTTGTTCAAACTCAGAACCATTCCTACAACTGTCAATTTTCTACTAACATAAATTTGTCTTTAATGCACATATAAAATTTATTGAAACCAAATCACATATTTAACTCCAAAGTATAGCCAGCGCACATATAGTCATATAATCTCAACTGATCCAATGTATGCCATCTTATGAATCAACAACATATATGTTAGGCCCCTATACTACTAGTGTAACCCCTTATTGTTATTAGTACAACCCACCTATTATATTGATGTACCCATGTAGTGCCCATATTGTTACTCTTGTGCCCCATAGAAGCCCACTATTGTTATTATTGTGCCCTTACATTATTATTGTTTTGTCGACTATGATTATGTTATGACCCCTTAGACTCCTATATATAGACATGAGGTATTTTCATTTGTATCATCCAAGAATTGTTCATTTATGTAATGTAAATGAGGTTTCCCCCTCGAAGAGGCTAAATTCTAAGGTGTTGATCTATCTTTTCTATCTTTTCTTGAGCTGGTTTCATAACATTTGGTATCAAAGCTTTGGATTCTAGGGTTTCGCTGCTCCAAACTGGTCATCGTGGAATTTTCGCTATAACTTTTTTCTGTGACATTTCAAAAGTTGCAAAAAAACCCATTTGATAGTAAATCACGCTGAACCTTGGGTCCGAATTTCATAACTTTTCGCACGATATTTGCAGAGATATGATCTGAGGAAGTTGGTCCTTTTGCAGACTCCTGAATTACATTCAAAACAGGTGACTTGGGAAAAATCATCATAACTTTCTCTCTGGGGATCAGATTGAAATTTCGTAAGAAGGTACAGAAAGAGGATGGACTGTAGTTTCTTGCAGGTGTTTTTCAGATCCATAGGTTGAAACAGTGACTCGTGGCACATCGTACAAGTTTTCTCTACTGAACAGGTATATAATCAGGTCATCTTGGGAGATTGTGCATAAATTTTTCTTGGAGAATCCAATTTGGATCAAACTGGTGGCATTGGAAAGAGGAACCAGAGGGCTACTACAAGTAGCAATTTCAGAACTTAAATATCCAAAAGTATAGAGTTATATTCGTTTCAAGATCGAGGCCCTAAAATCATGAAAAAGCAAGATGAGGAAGTTTGATGGCAAGGATCCGGTAAATTGGATACTTCAGATGGAGCAATATTTTGATCTACATGGTGTACCACTGTTACAAAAGGTATGTATTGCATCTTCATATTTAGAACCAGATCAATTTTTATGGTATAAAGGGCTTTGTTCTCGTAAACAACTTGTTACGTGGTCAATTCTCACGGAGGAAATGATAGCACATTATGAGGATACGAAGAGCAACACCTTTTTTGGAGCAACACCAAAACAATTGGAAAGAGTAAAAGGGCTTTGTCACATATTGGAAAGTAAAATTATGGAAACAAGGAAGTCTACCCCTCATAACTATAAATATGGAAGTGTTGTTTCTCCTAGCCTTCCACAACCTACAAGGGTTACACCACAGCAATTGGAAGAAAAAAGAGAAAAAGGGCTTTGTTACAATTGTGATAGCAAATGCACTAAAGGTCATAAGTGTGCTGAGAAGAAATTATTTTACATAGAGTATGAAGAGGAGGAAGAAAAGGATCAAGAAACGTCAAAAGAAGAGGATATATGCCAGGATCCAACCCCAGAGAAGGAAGAAATGAATCATACCATATCTTGTAAACTATTGGCAAGAATGACCACTCCTCAAACTCTCAAGATAGAAGGACATATCAAGAAGAAAAAGGTGCAAGAAGTGAAAGATCACATCAAGAAAGAAGAAATGAATCCAACCATATCTTGTAATTCATTTGTCAGAATTACCACTCCTCAAACTATCAAGATAGAAGGACATATCAAGAAGAAAAATGTTGAAGAAGTGAAAGATCAAATCGAGCGTCAAGAAATGAATCCGACCATATCTTCTAAAGAATTGGAAGAAATTACCACTCCTCAAACTCTAAAGATAGAAGGACATATCAAGAAGAAAAAGGTTCAAGTAGTGAAAGATCACATCGAGCATCAACAACAAGTTCTCCAACTTTTAAAGGATAACGCCACTTTGGTACAAAATCAAATGAAACAACAGGTAGATCAACATCATAATGAAAAATGATTTGATGTAGGTGATTGGGTATTTTTACTGCTACATCTAAACCAAGCTATTTATGAGAAGGAAATGTCGGCAATACTACATGCACTTAAAAAATGGCGACCTTACCGAATGGGAAGACTCTTCAAGGATGAGGATGTGGAAGCATTGCTTTGTGCTATTTCTATTATCCAACCAGATTGGATAAATGAAGCAAGAGATGAATGGAAGAAGGACAAAGAAGTATGGCCACTTATTCAAAAGTTGCAAAAGATCCCAATTCAAACAATATTACCAGAAATTGAAGAGGAAGGAAAAATCATGTTGGAACCTGGGGTAGTCACAGAAACAATAACTCGACAACTACGAAATTGATCAATTTCATAATATCTCATCAAGTGGAAGAACTTACCTGCTGAAGATTCCACATGGGAGGATAAGAATTTTATACAGAAGCATCAAGAACTACTCAATCGTTGAGGACAACGCTTTTTGAAGGAGAAGGGCATGTTAGGCCCCTATACTACTAATGTAACCCCTTATTTTTATTAGTACAACCCACTTATTATATTGATGTACCCATGTAGTGCCCATATTGTTACTGTTGTGCCCCATAGAAGCCCACTATTGTTATTATTGTGCCCTTACATTATTATTTTTTTGTCGGATCTGATTATGTTATGACCCCTTAGACTCCTATATATAGAAAGGAGGTATTTTCATTTGTATCATCCAAGAATTGTTCATTTATGTAATGTAAAGGAGGTTTCCCCCTCGAAGAGGCTGAATTCTAAGGCGTTGATCTATCTTTTCTATCTTTTGTTGAGCTGGTTTCATAACAATATATGTAATTAAAGGCATATATGTTCACCACATTCAATTCAATATATATCATTGAGAACACACATAACCAATTCAATGCTTTGAATTGCCAGTGTCAACAAACAATGAATAAATATATAGTTTCAGAGAATTCCTAGGTCCCGCAACAGACACACAAAGAATGAGATAATACGATGTATATGGATAGTGTTATACTTATGGACAATGTTCAACTGTGTATATAACTGGACAGTTAATGTATATAACCTGAAGCAGCCTTCTTTGCAGCTGACTTCTTTGCTGGGGTAGCTGGTTTAGTAGCCTCTCGTATGCTCTTCACAACCAATAAATAACTTCATAATATCGGTCCCTTAATGCCCTAAGTTCATCTTCACACTCAGAATTCGATATGGCTTGCAATAGTGATAGAATCTTGTCCCTTCAGCCAGAAACTCGAATCAGAACTAAGGTGATTCTTCCCATGATAAGGGTAATGTGGTCATTAAGGCAAAAATGCAAAGAGAACGACAATGGTTGGTACTTTCAAACACTTCAAAGTCACCCGATAAGTCCATAATAGTAGGGGGACTCTATGATTTCATAATAGAACACTACATTAAAGAATTAGGAGCACACACGCTGGTTTTTATGGTGGTGTACACTAATGCAGATGGGGAGTGGAAGCATCTTCCTCAATTTTTCAAATTTGTGGTGGCTAATCCACTTTCAGTGAGAATAAAGGTGCGCTCTGTCAAGGAAAGCACATTTTGGAAGCTTGCATTGAAAATCACACAATGTCACATCTTTGCATGGACCAGGTCCAAGTTGAGCCTATTCAACCTTGGACTGCAACTACTTTGATAGATTATGGTGATAATTCTAAAGTTGATTAAAAAATTAGGGACATCTTCAAGGCACCAAATCTCCTTAGAGTTAATGGGGAATTTGAAATTACCTATATCAATTGAGATGCCCTTTTGTTGACTCTAGATTAGTGGAAGTTGAAGGAAGCAACAGCCTTGGCAAGCTTCAACTCACATGGAGGACAAATTTGGGTGAAGTAGGCTGCCTGCAGACACAACAAATCCTTGGAAATTCTATACCATGTAAGGATGTTGATGTATAGATTTTGCAATTTCCCCCTCGCATTATATTAGAGCGGCCATATAGGGAAAGTTGAAGAATTTGATTGACAAAGTGACACTTGGTTCGAGGGCTTCAGTGTAGGCCCACCGCTGGTTATGGAGTGTGGTCCAGCACCACGACTAACTTTCACGTCAGGTTCACGATGCTTCTGTTGCATATACCATCTCCAATATAGCAGTCACAAAACCAACCCTAAAGACGGCACTTGGATTATATATGAAATCAGCAATGACGACTCATAAACATACGATTTTGTAGGAGTACACATCGTTCAACACACATCACACTAGCATAGTTCCAATGCATAGCTCAAATGCACCATAAATCTAGTATTAAATAAGAACCAATACATGTGCACAACTACCAAAATTGATTTATCAGCTTTCGTAACTAGTTCAATGGATTCCAAAAATTTTGCATAGATTCAACATATAGTATAGTTTACTTCCATATAAAAGGAACTCAATGCAGATCTTACAATCCAATGCACTGGTATAGTTCAGGGTATTGATTTCAACAACCATAATCAACGTGCAGAGTAGATTGTATAATCAAGCCACAATCACAGTCCAGCCTTCAATTCATTTCAGTACACAATCACAGTCTAGCTAACGCATAATCACAATCCAGCCTTCAATTTATTTAAGTGCCCAGACCAACGTACACACACACCAAGTTGTTCAACGCAGAAAGCAGAGAACGCTTTCTCAATGTCAAGGAATAATGAAGGTAAATAAGAGTTACTAGAGCAGAGGGAAGCTAAAAAAGAGGGTCTAGAGAAATGATAGAGGTTGTAGCTAGAATCTAGCTAAGAAAATATTCATGAAATGTGGAACTGATGGCAGAAATGACCTGCCTAGAAAGGCCATAATACAAATGGCTCAAAGTAATTATGAAGGGCAAGAATACGCCTGCTCTGATACCATGTTAAACACGAACATGGCAACAACATAATATGAAAGATAAAACATGATAGCACATTTTTTACTAACAGATGATATATATTTATAGTACATGGTTTGACCATTGGGTTCCACATCCCAAGGTCTCTTGGACTTCCTTACTCTATTCCACTTCCACACAAACCCATAGAGGATTAGGTGTCCAACATTAACAATAACTTTAAACTATTTATATTAATTACAAGAACTCGCACATCACAGAACTAAAACACCAAGAGTGTTTTTATGTCAAATTTATAACAAGTGTTCCTATTTCTATTTGATATATCTCATACAAAATTTTAGTAAAAATTTCATGTGCCACCTCCGAGGCTCACAAATTTGTCGGCTTTCAAGGATTTAAATACCTTCATTTCTATAGCAATGGTTTTCTTGATATCGAATTTTAATTTATGATGTCTACAACAATAGGCTTCTTAATAAAGAAGACCATTCGTTCTAAAACAAATATATTTCTTGCTGGAGTAATTGTTTCAGGTCCATTATGGGGAAACCAGTCAAGAATTAACTAAGCATTTCATGCCATGTGGAGAAGTGAAATTTCTACTGGTCAACGAACTAGGTAACTTTATTGATCTGGATTCTCTTAAGTGCAAGAAAATTTTATATTGTAGCATGAATTAAACCCTTTAGTGTTTGTTCGTCTGTGGCCATCTTTCCAATTGGTCAATGGCAAGGTATCTATTTACTACCTTTTTTTTAATATTTAGAAACCAAATTAACTCACCACCCAAACATGGAGATTAAATTATATTTTAACATTGATAGCTTTATGAATGTATGGATTCCATGTTACCATGCATACATATGCAGCTCCCAGTTTATCATACATTCAAGAATAAACTTGACACATTTTCTTAATATAAGTTGCAATTTATGTGACAAGTTCTCACTTCCATAATCATTTCTTTTTCAAAATATCTCACAATTTTAGCAAGTTTGATTATAGGATTACGACCACATATTGATAGCATAGAGAACCCACAAATTCATTGAATCAAATAGTGAGCACCATGAATAGCAATATAGGTATCTCAATATATGCCAGAATGTGTCCATAGAGTGACAAATAATCCAGTACTAATCAATGTTTGGTCCTAGAGTTCAATTGGTTAGGGAGTGTGCTTCATGGAGCATTTTTTACATAAGCAAGGAACTGTTTTTTGATTCCCTTAAAGCACACTGCCAAGAAAGTTTGGTTAGAGAAGTCACTTTTCAAGGCTCCAAAATCCCCAGTTCACCTAAACCAACAATATCATGTTCAGATACAAATGAAAGTTACCCATGGTTAAAAAATACCATTGAAGACAATCTCTCAAGGTTACGACATGGAAAACAAGATCTGACAACTTCTCTGACAATGATCATATCTCTAGTTATACCCACATTTTCAGCAAACCAGTTGCTTCCTCTATTGTCCAAAACTCATGTTTATTTCACTTTTCACTACTAAACGACTACAGTAGACATAGTTCCTCTAATGTCCACCAGGTAATCTCTTATTTCCCTTGTTGCTACAAGAGAGCTATAGGGATCTATTTCCTGTTGCCTTTTTATTTGGGCCTCAACCTTGTAGTTCATGAGAAATCATGACTGTGATCTCTTCGTTTTATTGTTCCACGCATCTAGTCCACACTCATGATTGTGAATAATCAATAAGAGATTGGGTAGGTAGATGATTGTTGCAGGTAGAATACTCTCGTAATATGTTATTGCTTCAGTCTCTTCAAGCACTGCAAATGAAATATTGAGTCATCCAAACAAGTCCATAAGAAGAAACTGAGTTTTCTGCCAAATTTCCTTGAATACACCCATTTCAGCATACCAAATATACAAGAGGACATAGTATTTTCATGCTCCACTATAAAGTTTGCACAAAACTAACCCTAAACAACAGATTGATCTATCAATCCATTATATCCCGAGTTGTGAGTTACCACATGTTTTCATTGTTCTAGGTTTAGGTCCTCATAGAGCACTTTCCCACCCAGATGCTCACCAACTGTGAGAGGTATGCCCACACTAGCGTCCGATGAAATAACCATCAAATATCTAGCATCATATTTAATTATACAAAGGTAATTTGGTTATAAATATGGTCACCTATTTAGAAATGTAATATGATGATAAACATGGCCACCTATTCTGAACCATGGGAAATAAATTCTACACTCTAAGAGAATTCCTACATGAAACTAAACAGCTAAAATGTTAAAGCTACTAAAATATGCACCCTATAATTATTGCTAGAATCTATAAGCACATAAATATATAATGGAAACATACTAAAATGATTGGAAAAACCTATCATAGCTTTTCATTACTTATGAAAATGAATATCTGCTATAGCAAAGAAACTCACTGCTAGCTAATGAACTGAAGACTCAATGAATAAATCTATAACTTTACCTTTTCCTTTATAGGTTGAGGAGAAGAATAGGTACAATAAACCTAGACACATGCATAAAAATGCCTCAAGTGAAGATGATTTGAGGCATGCAACTGTGCACCCTA
Source organism: Pinus tabuliformis (assembly GCA_031772625.1). Taxonomy (NCBI): domain Eukaryota; kingdom Viridiplantae; phylum Streptophyta; class Pinopsida; order Pinales; family Pinaceae; genus Pinus; species Pinus tabuliformis. The sequence goes on along the minus strand of CM062805.1, from coordinate 352,836,353 downwards.
TTTACTAGACCGCATGCATCTAACTGAACTTAGGTTGAAGTTAAAAAATTAGAAAAGTGTTTAATACGACTGAAGATAGCACATTTAACTTCATATGCCCTCTTATAATTAACTTTGTAATCCATGCAAACTGCATGCAAGCAACATGCAAACTGCATGCTAGCAACATGTAAATTACTGAGTGTAACATTATCCCTTCCTATCTATTTATGGTGTAGGCATGCATGCATCCTGAATGCTGGAAGCTTACAAAGTGTTGGTTCATCCTCTTGTATATTATATTTCTTTGTACTCATCTACATATCATTGTGTTTCTTAGAAAGCAATTGGGTATGAATTTGTTGAGACTACCACTAATCTCTATGCAGACCTGCAATGCCTTTTGTTCCTTATATTGTAGTATAATAATGAACCTGTTCCTACACTTTCCAAGGTACCAAGAGATAAAAGTCTCATCCTCGAACCTAGTGTAACATAGGAGACAATGCACAAAGTTGTGCCAAGAGTATTTAAGGGAACCGCAGCATTGATGAAATCTGCAGCCTTGGAGGTTGGAACCTTAGAAGAAAAGGAAATAGGAGAGGACATGATTATGTTCTTGCAGTACCAAGGTTTGGTGATGTTGCTTAGGGAACTGAAGGTAGATGTAGAGGAGGCACAAACAAGTGTGATGGTGATGGAGAAAAGCAAAGTACTGAGTAAAGCTGGATGTGAAGCTATGTTGCTCTATGATATTGCTAATGCTAGTTGAGTTGGAGATGTAACTACCTTGTTCCATAACACATGTTTCAATGAAGAAGATCTCTATGATGAGCCACCAGAAGAAGACAAAGAGTAGTACAGTGCAAGATAGAGAGTTGTTCAAGGTGTAGAGCAGAAGAACAAGCAAAAGGAGCACAAGTTACTGTTGTGTACATGCTAGGATGGAATGAGCATAGAGGGAGCCACAATAAGGTTTGGTGATGGCATGCAGTTTTGGCACAAGGTCATGCCTTTAAAATTTAACTAGTTAATATGATACAAGATCATCTCCTGGAAAGGAATAGCTATATGCGAATCATGAAAAGGAGAAGCTTAAAAATAATCCTTAAAAGGAAAATCTCCATGTAAAATTACTGAGGGATAAGTGTGCGAAGGGATCACAGATGCACCCTATATAATAGTGAAAAGAGAAGCTAGCCCCTCTACCAATAAAATCTTAAAAGGTGTATTAAAGATAACATAAAATATATAAAACTAGTGTATAAATCAATTATTGTTTTTTTAATTATTTAATGGATATAAAACTAGTGTATAAATCCCCTAAATATATGGATGCTACTCATATTTTCTCTAGCTACTTTAGCTAGCTAGAAACTAATTTAAGTGGATTCCTTTATGGTCTCAAAGTTTACATATAATTTCTTAATATTTCTAAATCTTGCAGGTGGAGGAGAAAGGAAAGTTATCTACTAATGAGTTTCAATGCCATTAAATTAACAAGAAGCTATGCATTACATGCCATTAAGGCATCTAAAATTGATTCACACACCATAGCTACTACTTATGCCAACTTTCTTGATTGTGGGATACCATTCTTTAGAGTTAACTCTTTCATTCCTTGAAACACACATGAAGTTACATTTATGAAAAATAATGGGCAAACAACATAGACATTTACTAGCGTGTAATAACTAAATTAGTTCCAAATGCAACCAGGATATATTCACATAGGAGATAATATTTACGCCCTATATAATTTACTCATGAACATGTTGACCATTCTCCTTAAACTTCTCTTTTAAAGCATATTGATTATCTCTCTCTCTCTCTCTCTCTCTCTCTCTCTCTCTCTCTCTCTCTCTCTCTCTCTCTCTATGTATATATATATATATATATATATATATATATATATATATATAATCTTCTGAATATAATTTTACAGAAAAACCCAAATACACAGGGTAGTTAGCTTAACACATTTTTTGTGCCTGACATGGTAGGGACATTGAGTGAGACCTACTTAGGCAAGGAAGCCAGCCTAAAAAAACAACCTTAAGACCTCCTGCATCGTATTTGCAACTTTGTAAATTTGAACCAATTGATGCACCCCGTTGACCTATCATCTTACTAATATGTAACGATTTCCTATATTTTATTCTATAATCAAAGGAGTTATCATTTTCTAATGACACATTTTAAAGAGGACACTCAAGTTACTAACAACATTTAGCAACACCCATAATGTACTCTAATATGTAATTATGCATTTTTCATATATTTTCATCCTAGCCTATTAATTTTGAAATCTTTGTAGATCACGTTGAGAGTTTCAATGGTATACAAGGGCATTTCTATGTCGGTACAAGGTCCACTCTATGATTATGACCTTGTTCTCAGTGAGAAATATCTTGAACCAACATGTTTTATGATATGTTGTTGGGGATCCAAAATAAGAGTAGAAAGGAAAACAAAAGGTATGATGGCGATAAACAAGAGAAATTTATTCCTACCTCACCACCTCACTCAAAGAGAATAGATCCTACCCTTTGATCTCGATTTCTTTGATTTCTTATAGATAATGGTAGCAATACATGTTTATTTCAGTACTTAAAGTTGGTTTTGTAGCTATTCGATTAAGGAGTGTTTTAGCAAATAAAAAGTGAAATACAAGGCCTCTTTTAGGAGCACTTAGTGGGTCTAGGAAATGTGGCATGCCTATAAGAGGGAAAGCTTAATTATAAAGTGGATCACTTTTAACTAGCTAATAATCTATGCTAGGCCATATTACCTATAATGCTCTAAGGATATGGAGGCATTGAGTTTCTAAGATAATGATTGTTAGAGACATTTACTTTCTAAGATAAGGATAATAGCTAGTATTAATCTCATAAGGATGTAATTCTAACGTCTTTATACTTATCATTATTCTTCTAAGATTATTTTCTATCTACAAGTCCTTTATTTATCACAAGGCGACAATAATGATATATCTAATACTTCTACTTGACATAAAGTAAGAATGGACACATTCCTTAACTTTCCTCAACCTCACAAAGTTTAGTTGAGCCCATGTGTTCCTCTGCTTTTTGTTTATAAGACACATGGGAGGAGCAAGCTATATATGAATGTCAGCTAAGGGTCATGAATTCAATGGATTTGTATGTCTCCATCACACCCTAGCAAGCTATTTAGGAACTTTAACTAAGCCTCATGACTTTAATGCACTTGAATGTCTCCATGGCACCCTTACATTATGCCTTCACCATTCATTATGCCATGACCACTTCCAACAAGATTGGTTGTGAATCCTTCAATCAAGGCGAATTTATTTTTGAAATGAAAGGACTAAAACTATGATATTTGAATGATTACAATTGAGTTGAGAGGTGAAATGAAGATGGTAAGGAAAGATGAGGATGAAGCCAAATCTTCAACATGTGAATGTTTTTGTGTGTCCTTGGGTGCTCTAATTCATATAGACATCACACTTGCACACCCTGCATACCCAACCATATACCTAATGAGAAGAAAATATAATTGGAAGGTTAGGGCATTAAATAATTAAAAGAACGGTAAGACAAAAACACTCAGTAAATGAAAGGAAACCCCAATACCAATGCCAAACACTTCATAGGAAACCTCAATACAAATGCCTTTATCTATAAAAGGAAAATACCTCTAGAAAGTAAACCTTTTGTTCTATTCCTTGAAACATCTAGCTAAGCTTCTAGTGCCTTTTCAAAATCACAATGAAAGCCCCAACATATAAAAACTTTAAAAAATTAGGTGCAAAAATGATTTTCGGCCTCTACACTAAAAAAATTTCAATGGCTTTAGCCAGCTTGTTTCCATTTTCAGCCAACTTTTTTCCATTTTCAGCCGGCCTAGCCCACTATTTTCCACTCAACCGGCACCCTTGTGTCCCACTTTTCCTATGAATTAGGGTCTCTTAATATCTATCTCTTGCCACCCACCAATAAAGGATTGTTTTCTCTGCTTATTAAATTTACCATAAAATCTAATGCTAAGAGATTTCTGAGTGCATGGTTTATGACGAAGAGTCAACTCCCTACAAGATTCAACGGGGAAGAGGGAATCACAACGTAGCTGAAGAGACCTTTCTTATCCTCATAAGGGGTATAACCATTGGGCCTGTTGCCCTGAATGCTAGTCAGAGAAACCCTCGTCTAGTGGCTCTCAAACCCTAAGCGACAATGAATCTGTATCAGACCCCTAGATTGGTATTTCTAATAAGCATAAAGAGGCTCTCAAACCCTAAGAAGAAATGAATTTGTATCAGACCCTATTTCTGTATTGATCATTATAACGTCATTTTCTGAAAACCCTATGCCTTGTAATTTCAAAATTCCAGTCTCTTGCATATTTGAGGTCTATATTTCCAATTCACCTTTTACTGTGCAAGTTTCACAATACCCCACTTCCGTGGGGAAAGTTATGAAATCGATCTCAGTTTAATACCTCACTTCTGTGGTGAAAATTATGAAATCGATAACAGTTTAATACCTCACTTTCGTGGCAAAAATTATGAAATCGATAACAATTTAATACCTCACTTTCGTGGAAAAAATTATGAAATCAATAACAAAGCCATACCTCACTTCCTTGGTGAAAATTATGAAATCGATAACAGAGCCATACCTCACTTCCCTGGTGAAAATTATGAAATCAATAACAGTTGTAAACAACGTGGTTAACATATGGCGCCCAAATGACTCAGATAACATCAAAATTGCGTAACTTAGTATGAGGGAAAAGGTATAATCATCATATACAACAAAATATCAATGTGAGGTGCTTTATCACACAAGTTTGCTCTGTCATACCATGGGTCCTTTCTTTTACAAAAGCACCAAATTTCTATACCTCCATTCTCCTTTGCCTTTAATTTTTCTAACCTTTGCTTTTCATGTTTATTAAGGTGGGGTCTTATCATTTCTTAAAGACTTGTCTATGATTGAAGTTATTGGAATTTTAGTCCATTGCTTTAAGGGTACAAATACATCATTCAGTCATATATTGCTTCCTTCCTTTTTCTTTTTTTAATCCTTAAATTATCAAGTGATATCCCATCGAGTATCTAGTTTGACTATGGTTAAGCTCTAACTTGAAATGTCTATTGCCAAGAGAATAGACATTTCTCATAATTTAAAGTCTAAAAAACATCTATAAAGTTTGTTTAAAGATGTCGGTTTCTTTTTTGGAGGATAAAATGAAAGTTTTAAACCTTGATTTACTTATTATTATTAGCTAAAACAATATCTTTATAAATCAATCATCAATATTACCACATGCATTAGATCCAACTTATTCTCTAAATTCATCTTACCTCTTTTATAACATTCACCATTACCATTAGTGTGAGTTTAATCAATACCTTTGGAGGTAACCATACATGAAAAGTGGTAATTTATTACACAAGTGCTAGATCTAAACCAAATCCTTCTCACCAAAGCCTTATTACCTCTTTCACTCGTTCAAATTTCATTCACTCCACTATATCTAAACCTTCTCAACAAATCATTAGTTCCACTATTGGTCTAGATAATGTTCTCCTCAAACCCATATTACTTCTTTCATTAGTTCCAAAAGTTATTCATAAACCTTCTCACCAAATCATTAGTTCCACTATTGGTCTAGATCACGATCTCCTCAGACCCATATTACCTCTTTGATTAGTTCCAAGAGTTATTCATAAACCTTCTCACCAAATCATTAGTTCCACTATTGGTCTAGATCATGTTCTCCTCAAACCCATATTACCTCTTTCATTAGTTCCAGGACTTGTTCATATTCTCCCAGACGTCATATTTCCAAGCCTATATTATATCCATCATTAGTTCCGCTAGTATTTTATCCACTCCCATAGACACTACATATAGACCTTCTTACAAAATCCATCTTAACGTTTCCTTCATCACACACTATAACCATATGTTCTCACCAAACTCATATTACCTTCCTCACTCTCTCCCACACACATTAGATGTAAACCTTCTAAACAAACTTGTTTTAGGTTTTTCATTACTTCCACCTATGGTCCATGACTACAACATGCAATGGATCCAAATATTCTCATTGTACATGTTTTACCTCCTTTAGTTACACTAGTGGTTTTATTATGCTTCTTAGTGTTGAAGATGAATAACAAGGAATCTAACCAAGAATATGATAAAAATTCATTTTACTTCATTAACACATATTTCGTTAGATTTGGAATTATTTTATTACAAGGACATCAATAGAATTGATTATTTTGGTTATTTTGAAATTATATATCCACTATTTAATTCTAAACATAATGAAATATGTGTTCATCGAATTAAAAACCATCAAGGTAAGTTAAGAGGGTATGGTAATCATCTTATGGAAAGATAAACTCTTGTTTATTTTCCTCTTCAAGAGAAACCTTTGAAATAATTAATGCTCAAATACAATAACCATAATTAAGAAATCCAATAAGGAGGACTCAAATATTATTCATTTATAAAACCTAAATTTTAACCACTATTGGTGTCTATGCTAATGAATAGGGCATATTACATTTATTGCATGAAAACTACCTAGTACGAATTATTTAATAATAACTAACATAACAAACTTTGTATACATTAGAATAAATGACCACCATACTTATAATATTAACAACCATTATGGATCCCATTACCTTACTAGGGGTGATCCCACCATTTCATCCCCTTTGAGACACATTGCTCTCAAATTTTATATCCATGATGTATCTCCATAAGCCAACTTCTTGTGTATGGGCATTTCCCCCAACCCTAAAAGTGAATTAGTCCAAGAAGTGTGTCCATAAAGGGATAATCCATTAACCAAGGACCCATGTACAAGTACTACGCTCCACACTAAGGATGAAGTCATCCAAGAAATGCATCCAAAAATCGAACTGTCAACTATAAATGTTTCCTTCAATGTTGACAATGAATTCATCCAAGAAAGGATTACATAGTCTTATATCCTAGGTACAAGTGTGTATGTTGGGTCCCAACTAATCACACATGAAATTGATGAATAGACATGAGGATTTTGTTAAATATTATCACCATGGTCATATGGATCCAAACATTGTTTCACTGAGATACTATGTCATCCATAACCAAAATATCATTGACATAGATACAATAGGCTAGTTATTGATATGCAGTTATGTACTCTATGGTATGTACAAGTATTATTACATCAGAATGTCACAACTAATCATCAACGGAATTATTTTACCAAGGTCCCCTAAGATTGTGGTAAAAACTTAGCGGGAAGAATTAAAGTTTAACTTAAAAGTTTAATTTGTTTTACTATGACTAGGTTAGTTGTGACTACATTAGGTAGGAGGCCCATCTGAGATCCTGAAAGCAATATCAACAAATTTTATCAAACAACTATCTCTTTCACCAAGTTTCTACATTGAGGCTGTAAATTTCACTGAGGCCTGCTCACATTGCTTAGAAGAACATAATACGCCATCCTCAAAATCCTCCACCTCCTCAAGTTAAAAAATAATATTAGGGGAAGGAAAAATTACTTTGAATCCTAACACACGAATAGGATTTTTGCTAGTTGTTTTATCAAGAAATATAACTCTATTAATGAAACAGGCTCACTGTGTAATCAACAAATGTTAACGCTCAAAATAGTTTTGTGAAAAATTTCCATCACCTAACTAAAACTTATAGATGAAGGAGATAGTAAAGATGAGGCTCCCATATTAGGTACAACCTAACCTCCACCCAACAATGTCCCATTCTAGTAGCTTGAGTTAATTTGATTGTCCATCTTTAATGCGTCCACCACTACAGCACATGAACTCTTGAGGCCTAATATTTTCATTTATTGAAAAGACTTGGTTTATCCAATCCCTCTACTCTAGCACTTCTGACATGGATACATTGTCAATATATTGTGTGTAAACTTAAGATAATTTGTGATCCCATTTTTAGTATCATCAATGAAATATTCCCATCCATTCTCTACTTTATTTTGTATAAACATAAGAAGGATACATGAAAATTTGACTTACTAGTGACACGACTTCTAAATAGTCCACACCATCATAAGATGATCCATAGAAACACCACTAAAAGTCAACCCATATTAAATAGTTATTAATTTAATAAATCATTATATACTTTAATATATGTTATCTTCTAAATAAACCATGGTTGATAATAATTTTGTTAACAATAAGAAAAATTTTTATATAATAGAATATATTTGTATGTTTCTTCGTTAGCAAAAAAAAATATGATCATATTTCTATTTGATTTGAAAAAAATACACACAGTAGATACGTATAGCATTCACAAGCAATTGGGGCCATTATATTCTCGTTAAAAATTTCTATCTCAATATTTAAAATTCCTGCAAAAATATTAAGAAGGAGATAACCCTTTAGAAAAGTGATTGTAAACATCTATTATTTTAAATATTTGTAATTAAATTGTTCCATGATAAAATTTTAATTATTTCCAATAAGGAAATGATGTACTCTATAGTCACCTATAATATAGTACTCTTACAAAGGTATATGTCGATATGACATTCTATCCACTCAAGATTGATTATTGCAAAAAATATTTTGAGTTATACTATTCACCTAGCCATAGACCTTATTGCTCTAGATATTTCAAAAACAAGTCATGCATGAACCATCAATCCATTACTACATTGTCTCTTCTTAGCATTGTCCTCAATTACACAAGAAAAATTGATGCCATTTTCTCCTTCTTCTCCATCCTTATGTAAAATACATCGATGCTAAGGAACCCAACCCCAATGGTCCACCTATCATTATATAATTATTCTTGTCTTAACATTTTCCATTCACATAAACCTACATTATATACTATTGCTCCTTTGTCTTCAATTTTGTAATAATTAGTATAATTATTAATTAGTAAAATTTATACTTGTTACAAATTTTAAATATATGAATGGAATGTAAAGAAAAGATATCATGTAGATATTGCTAATTGCATGTCTTAAATCAAGATAGAATTTGCATATCTTTAGAAATTGCACCACTAAAAGCTGCACCAATGCTCATTTTGCACATACCAAACAAGATTTTAGAAGGAGACCAAAATGCTAGATGAACACCACCAGCATAGAACTTCTAATTTGAAAAACCCAAAAAGCCAACTTTCCCATTCAATAAGAAATGTAGGTGAAAATATTGAAAAGCATAACCACTTGGTTCTTTCTCATATAACTTTTCTTGATGAATGAAAATAGTGTATTCCTTTGTAGAAAAGTACATGAGCTTTGAAATGTTCCTCAATTATTGCATATTCTTGGGGCTTGGTTTTTGAAGGCAAAGTGCAACGTTCATTCTAAACTACCTATGATCATCAATAACCACTTGGTGAATGCTAGTAGTCAACCAGTAAACCATCCACACTAGAATTTGAAACTGAATAGGTCAAAATGAAAATTAAGTAGGTTAACACAAGAGTCCGATAAGAACTTGAATTTGGTTATTCGTGCCTACTAGGGAGATATTTCCATTAAATTAAATCATAACACAAGCAACAATACAACAGAGTATAAGTGATTTGAATGATGACGTTACCAAAATGTAAGTGAAGGAATAGGAAATTTATGGTGATCATGGGAATGATAGATCTCAAAGACAACATGATGATGTTGTTGGCGAGGGACATATCATTGGGGAAGGATGGATTTAGTTTCTAAAAGGGCATCAACTCAATATACCTAGTTGGATGGGTTGTTTATCTCAAATATAGTGATATTGGTTAAATTTAGCTTAGCAGGTTCATGAGGGTAGGAGAGGGAGGAAAAGTAGTGATGGGAAGCTTAATAGTCCTCCACAAGAAAATAATATGCTTTCATGTAAAGGTAAAGGGAATGATAGGGGGGTAATTTGATTCAAAGCAAGGATGGATTGCACCTCCCTAAATGCACATCATGAGATTGTGTTTAAGATTCACCATTCTGAAGGTCCCAAAAGACTAGAGTGTAAGCACAAGAGAGAAGCTAATCATATTGTGCTTGACAAGAGGGCCAAGAAGGCCCTTTCTGGTTATTCCTCTTTCATATTGGAGACACAAGATTTAAGAGTGTTTATAAGGTAGCAATAAATATGAGATGGATTTTCAAGCATATGCTGGTAGGGGTGTTGTTAGATTGTCACAGTGGAAAAATTGATCTAATGGATAAAATGAATGACTACTTCCAAAGAAAATTTCAATGTTGAGGAGAAACTTGGGAGGGTTAGTTAATGATTCCCTAAGCTAGGTAAAGTTCTTGCAATGGATTAAAGGTCCACTTCTGCTGCAAAGTCTCACGAGAAATATGATTATGTAATATATGCACCTGAAAAATTGGAAGTCAATGTCTAGGACTCATTACAAAGAAATGGTTCAAACAGTCGCCACTAAGTTTTCAATGGAGTCTAAAATTTGACTTTCTCAAAATAGAATGAAGTTGGAACCACTCTGAAACAACCCTAAATAATTAATGTTCATATTAAAAATTCATGTAAAAGTTGACATTATCCTTATCTTTCCTTTTCAGAAAGGAAAGGTAAGGAGAATGTCAACTTTTACTTTAACATTAAAAATTAAATATTACCATTAATTACTAGGGTTAGGTTTTATAGGGCATTGCGGTTAAAAAATTAATATTTGGTGTTCATTAGCTATGTTGATTACATTCTTTAGAATTGGTCAGTTTAGTAGAGAACTAGACAATATGGTGTTTAAAGGTCACTTCAATACAAGACCAACCTTAGCCAATCTAAACTACCAAACTAGACTAGTACAACTTTAAAAACATTGGGACCAACCAATTCCACTAGTTCTAGGCTAGTTCCATCAAGAGTGTGCCCTTCTCATTTTCCTCTAAAGTCCATTTGTTAGATCCTTTCAGGAATGGTGATTTGCAGAGTGCCATAAATTTTTGGACTGTTGTGAGGAGCTAAGATCATAAGTAGTTAAGCCTTAACAAACAAAAATTTGCAAGGAACTAGTACAAACATACCAAAACATATTTAGTGAGGATGTGCATGCAGGGAACTATTACAGACCTCTCAAGATGCTTATTGAGTACGTGCATGACTAAAAAGCATCAGAAAAATTTATCCACCCTCAAAAACCTTTCCCAAAACATTAAATTGTGGTGCAAAAAAATTTGTTGGTAGGATATTAATGCTACCAATAATAATTCACTCTCCAATTTCACAAGAATCTCCTACTGAAGCTACCTCCTCCACTATGGTTATAGTATGTTCCTGCAACTGTGTGAGGTACAAGAAATTAAAACTACCTTGGAATCTCCCCCAATTTTAAGGAACTCGACTTCTCTACATGCCCCAACTATTTTGGGTTGATTGATTAGTAAATTGGATGATCACTGAGTTTGATTGAAGTTCCATTGCTTAAATGACATTCCACTAGTTCCTCCAAAAATTAGAACTAGTCTAACTAACAACAACCTAAGATAATTGACCTTTATTGCTACAAACTAGCAATCGCATATGCAGAACTGAACTCTAACTCATCAAACTCGAATTTACTGAGTAAACTAGGTCAAACAAGCCATGTCACACAAGTTAAAATCATACAAGTTGTCCTTTTATGTGGAAATTCGATTTTTTTCAATTTAATCAAGGAAAAATCAAATTGAGAATTTGTTGTTGCATTTTTCAACATATAGTTCACTCGAGTGTATTACTTTCACTATGAACTTGGCATAGTTCACATGTTAAAGTCATAGAGTTTTGGGTTGATGTGGTTCTATGTGTTGTGTATATAAAGAATAGGTTTCCATCTCTTGCAATTAGAAACAAGACTGTTATCGGGAAAACTAGTGTCCATTTAGAGCTGTTAGTCCCACTATGACTGGTAGCTGTCTTAGAAACAAATAGATTAAAGTGACTTGTGTTTTCCTTGATGAGAGATAGATGAGAGAGAAGCATAGAGCACTAACCTTAGTCTTTCGCTAGTCTCCTTGCCCGTTTAGTCTCTCCTTTGATAGAGCTTTCGCCACTCCTTTCTCACTTTTCCTACTTCAAAGAACACCTGTAGAGCCAAGGCAGCAAAATACCATCAAATCATAGAGATTTATAACCATAAATAATGCAGGATCAGATGTACATTAATCATTGAAATGCATATACAGATACAAGATTCAGAGATATACAAACATATGGAGGAAAACGAAAATAGCTTTATTGATAGAAGTAGTAGAAGAGAGGATTACAACCAAGCTGTCTGATCCAGCATCATCCTCCCAGCATGAAAGCCCTCTTCACCTCATACAAAGCAAGATCACCCAACAATGTCTTCAAAGAGAAACCAACATTACTTCCTTGCAAATTACAAAATTACAACCTTTGGATCTCTTGGATGAGGGATCCATATATAGATGTTTGCAGGAGAGTGAGTCAGCTTCTATGATTTTGATTAGTGTCATTTCACTAATAGTTCTTGGTTCCACTAGGAGATTTCTTTTATCTCTTACTCATCCCTGGGCGAATTCAGAGAGGCAAGTGTCATATGAGAAGTTTCTGGAAGATTCCATGATCATCCACTTAGCAAACTATCTCTACCATTTGTCCTTTCTCACTCATCGCACCCTATAGAAGGCCATTTTAGTATGCATCGCACCTCCCATGTGTACAAGGTGAGACACATCGCACCCTTTCCATGGAGCAGGTGAGATGGTCCATTTTTTACCAGTTTTGAGTAGTTTTTCAGGGAGAGCTTCTAGGAAATGATCTAATCAGTTTACCTTGATCCTTTAGGGTATGAAACAACATTTTAGCAGTTTGATAGACCTTGATTTATGGACATATGTGATTGGGATTGCAGTGCCCAAATATGTCTATAACAGTTGCCCCCTGAAGCATGAGGTCGTAAATCTTCTGATGTCGATTGAAATGATTTATAATGAGGATACAAGGTTTTTTGAACTGGAAGGTGACCTGTAATTTGATACAATATAATACATTATCTTCATAATATTTTCATGATCTAGCTACAGTGGGCATTCCCATGCTCAGCTTTATAAATTCATTTTCATGTACATAAGACAAACAATCGTCTGTGTGGCAGACTGATGATTCTGTTAGAGCCATCATCCCTTAGCTTGGATGATTATCTGCGTAGCAATGATGTACATTTGATGTCTTTATTTTCTTGTATATATCACAGCCCGAATGGATGAAACTAGATCCGGGGTCTTCAAACTCATTCAATATTTGCTCGAAGTACAAGTCGATCCATGTGAGAAGATGTTCTGATTTCGAACATGGAAAGACATCGCCGGATTACCAGCTAATGATGTAAGCTGTTAACAGGCATGAAAGGAATCACCGATAATGATAATGAGCCTCAAGGTACTACAGTATAATTCACGTGGTGTGAATACATGAGTTGATGTCGAACACCACACAAAATCTTTCGTTCGAAGGCCACTGATATAAACCTGTTGCCAGAAGTGAGAAACTTGCCATTGAAGCATGCAAGCTTCAAAGTACTGAAAGGGTTGTTCCTAAGTCAACTTCTTGGATAATGAGTTGATGTAAACAAGAAGTGACCCGTCGTAGGAGGGCCTTAATGAATCCCACATCTACGATACGGAATGAAGCAAATGATTTTGTGGAGGTGAAAATGATCTGATGATATAAGGTTCAGGGCAGCAGTCATGAAAATTGGAGAGTGAAGGTATTGTAGTGGATGAGGCGTTATCTTGGTTGGTGAATTCTGTGGGCAACTTCTCTTGAACATATCACGACACTAAAATGGCTTGGTAGCGTTAACCCCAAAATGGATGGTATGGCAGACCAATAGTGATATGACTGGTAAATGGAATATCCCAACTCGACTCAATCATGGTGATGAAGTGAAAGTGTCATGTTCAAGAGCGACCTGCTACCAATGAAGTTACTCAAGTTTTCTTCCCCTTTTTCCCTAGTCATTGCTAACCAGTACCTCTTTATTTTTGTCAAGCTTGAGGAGTATAACATGTGCTTGTTCTATAATTTTCCCTTCGGGAAAACCTGTCGCTATGTTTTAACGAGCCTAGTGACAGTGAAACTCGCTCTTGTATGCATGGACAACTTTGTCGCTATTGTTTTAACGAGTTTAATGACAAAGATAACTCGGTCCCTTTCAATTTTAGAGAGTCTAAAAAGAGACATAAAGGCAACTCCAGTGGTCCTTTTTCGTAATGTAATCCCTTAAGTCAGAAAAACTGTAAAATAATACTCAAGGGATGACCTTTCGATAGTTTTAACAAGCCGAACAAGACAAGTGCTCGATCTTTTTTTGTAATGATCCCTCAGGTCCAAAAATATTAAAATCTAGAGGAGGGATGGCACTCCCAATCACTTTAAGGAGCTGGAGAGGCAAATTGCTCAGCAATCTTTTGATATTTTACGAGGTAGATGAAAAGAGCTTAAAGGAGACTCATTTTTTGAGGAACAAGTGATGTTTTTGGATAGCAACTAGTTCCAGGTAAAGTTTGGAACTTTTCAATCACGACAGTGTAAAGAAGGTGGCTAATAAAATCACTCATCACAGTTATTCCTCAAAAGGGGTGAAAAATCAAATGGAGGCGTATGATCCGCTGAAAAAGAGTGGAGGTGATGGTATGAACACGACCAAGGTTCAAAAGCTAATAATTGTGCGATCGCATGTTATTTACCGAAGGTGGGTTCATTTTTTAATGAGCTTAAACTTTGGGGGAATGTTTGCTCATTCCTAGGTTTATTTTTTAATGATCTTGAAACTCAATTAAAATTGCTCATGTTCCTCTTTATGTAAGCTAGGAACGACCAAACTATAAAGCTAAAAAGCTAAAAATGTTAAAAAGCTAAAAATGAGATTGGTCATTTTTGCTTATATAAAAAGGTTTACATGCCCCCAGCATAAAAAAAGTCTTCAATAACCATACGGAAACTTACTGTGGTTAAGAAGGATGATTTTCTGTCAATACTTAGACAAAACACTTCCTGCACTTTGTCTGCCAAATAGACAAAGGTGAAAGGTCATCCGGACCGATCACATAACTTACAGGGAAACTTATCTCTACTGTTGGGTTTGTCCGCAAAATTGACAAGGGTGCATGCCCCCTAAGCTTCGTTACATTCACCAGACTACTTGGTAATTAGGTGGATGGAATGAAGGTTCCTTTATGAGATCAAGTGAAAGACTCGACTTGGAACTTTGCTCATCCTTGTCTCATTTGTTAATGAGCTTGACACAAGACAAGGAATTCTGCTCAGATCATTGGTTTCAATTTTTAACGAGGTTGACACCAGTCAACGAACTATCCTCTAGCGACCTTTGATCACAACTCATAAGCAGTCATGAAGGAAAGATCTGGTTCCAATGCCCCCAATTCATAATGAACAACATCACTGAATTGATCATCAGATGATGTAGGTATGGTAGGGCTTGGGGGTAATACCTCGTAATGATCCACACTATCAAAATGGTGAGAGTTCTTCTTAATATTTGATGATGTAGAAGATATCATATGACAGGTTTCCACTGTGGCAACTTCTGCGAGATTACTTTGAGATGGAAGGGCAAAAGTACCCATTAAGGAAGGGTCTTTTAGGAGACCTACTCCAATATTTTGAAGCGATATAGAGCTTCCATGGATCAATGGAACACTTTCGGTAACTTTCGAACTATTGGGGAGGAAGGCTAGTTGGTCAATGATTGTAATTCTTCCTTGGAAGGTGAATGAAATATTTCTAAAATATGTTGACACAACAGCAGCCATAGCATAAATCCAGGGCCTTCCTAGCAAGATATTGTAGTCAATATTTCCATCAATGACCTCAACTTCAATTTCTATTGTTTTTCCCCCCAGTTCGACTTGAAAATTACTTAATATCCCATATAGCATGTATGTTCTTCCATCGAATGTTTTTAATGTCTTTGATGATCATGACAATGGTGGAGAGCCTAAATTTTTCCAGCAACACATTAACAGAATATAGGTAGATGCCCCCTCATCAATGATTGTTTGATGAATAGTTCTGTTGAGGGTTTTTACCTGTACGAGAAAAGGGAGCTGGGCTAGTAACTGAGGTTCGTATCCTTTATGATTAAAGGTCACCAGTTTGGAATCCGCTGGATCAATCCCACCTATCGCCGATAACAAAACCTGCTTTTGGGAGGGGCAATTCTACAGTACTTCAAGTGTTGACATAGCGGATGGCGATTAGGCCAGATCCTCCACTATATTAGAATTCTGTGTTGCTCGAGCACAAGGATTAAACGTCGCTTTATGCACTACTCCCTTAGGTGGTTTTATTGTTAATTCAGGAATGGTTGGTGGAACAACTTCCGATGAAGTTGTTATCGAATTGCTTGGTTGATCTGTAGCCTTGTCGTTCAACGATTGCGGATTTCCATAATCTTTATTCCTTGTTGATATCAAAGCATAATTTTGTTGTTTTTATATGGATGACATAAGAACTTGGGATGGGGAAGCATGATCACTAGCAACCAGGTTTGTTTCTGGGCTCGGAAATGGATTAGTCAACACCGCTGGGGTATTTGAAGTTTTTAAAAATTTCATAACCTTAGCTTTATGTGGACAATCTTTCGTGAAATTCTCGTCATCGCATATGTAACATGGATAATGAGGTTTCTTTTGCCCAGTAGGGTTTTTATATGATTTTTTAGGAGGTGAATTTTATTGTTTCTTCTTATTATTTTTCCCTTTCTTCTTGCCCCCTGGTTGCTTTGGATTTTTTCCCTTGTCAGATGACATGGCATTAACCTCTGAGGCAAGAGGTTCTTCATTTGCATTTTGACTAGAAAGTGTATGGGCTTTCTTTGATGAAGCCTTCATGGTTTTTGCACTGGTTGTGCCTATCACGCCATCGCTGGCATGCGAGTCTTTGTTTGATTTAGGAGGAGAAGGAATGGAAAACTCTAGTCTAGGAGCATTAGGGATTTTGCCATAGGGAGTGCCAGACTGAGAATAAATCAAGTCTAGATATTGCACATGAGCAATGACTTACTCTTCAGTGACAACCCTACCTTTAGCCACATCTTCTGTAATAGAAGGTAATAATGACTTAATAAACCATTCAGCTAGTAGTTGATCAGGAACATATGTTTTTACCATTCGGCGACGAGGTCACCACTCATGAATAGGATAAGATATGTGAGTGGTTGTCATCTTCTTAAAATTGGTAAGACATTATGTTCCTATTTTGTACCTTATGGGTAACTGAAAATGGGTTAAAAGGGTTGCGGAAAGGGCGCTGAAGTTATCGAATGAAGCTCTAGGAAATTCGATGTACCATTTTGATGCCAGACCAGTTAAAATTTGCTGAATGAGTGTTATAGACATTTTTGTGACTTGCAATTATAAGCATGAAATGTCCATAAACCAAGAGCTCCTAAGTCCCTAAAAGTGTTGTTCTAACCCCTAAAGGAACAAGGTCAACAAATTACAGCTTCTCCTAGAAGTTCTCCACCAGAAACTGCTCAGAATAAGTCAAAACAGGATCACTTCAGCTGCTCCACTGGCTAGGTGTGTTGCATTGCACCTAAATACACTGGCTAAGTGCGTTGCAATGCACCTAAATGCACTATGAGGGTGCGTTGGGTGAGAAATGACAAATGGCAGTGTCATTCTGCGAGGTGGAGAGACAATGGAAGCTTCCAGAATCTTCTCCTATGACACTTGCCTCACTAAATTCGACCAAGGATGAGTAAGAGGCCTTCAGTCTCCAAGTGGAAGCAAGAACTGACAGAGAGAAGACACTAATCAAATCACAAGCTGACTCATCCTCCTTACACATATCTATATATGGATCCCTCATCCTGGAGATCCAGAGGCTGGAATTTTGCACATTGTAAGGAATTGTTGTTGGTTTTGAGACAAAGATCAGAGTATTGGGTGATCTATGCTTTGTTGGAGGTGAAGAGGGGCTTATTTGTTGGGAGGTTGATGCTGGGTCAGGAATCATCGGTTGTAACTCCTCCTGGGTCTTTTCTTGTTTATCAATAAAAACTATTTGAGTTTTTCCTCCATGCTTTTGTATCATTGATGCTTGTTACATTTGTATGGTTAACTTAAATCTGATCCTAAGTTGTCTATGAATATAGATCCATGTCTTTGTATAGTGTTGTTCTTCTGTGATCTTACAGGTACTTGGTGAAGCTGGGCAAGTAAGGGAGCAGGTAGCTGGAAGCTGTCAAAGAAGAGAGAGAATGGATCAAAGGATTAGCGCAAGACACAGGTTGGTTCTTCCTATTCCTCTCGATCTATAGTTCATAAAGGAAATACAAAAGTAGTTTTTCTCTGTTTGTTTCTAAGGTAGCTGTCACACCTTAGTGGGATAGAGCAGTTGTAAATAGACACTTTTCTCGGTAAAAAAATGGCGACTCCACTGGGGAGAATGTCTAATTAGTTTGTTTGTGTATCTCTTTGTTGTTTGTTTCATAAACTTATAAGTAGCATTTGAACTGCATTTGCCATAACAAATGCAAAGTAGACATCTGTTGTTTCAATCCATTCACTGGATCTGTTTATGATTTGAACAGCTGATTCACAAACTATCTGATTGCCCTTGTGATAGCTCTTAGACCCTCCTTAGATCTACCCCTGATTGTGCATCACTGATTGCTTTTACTCGGCCAAAAACCAAAGACTGAACTACAAACTGTGACCCAGAACCCGGACAGATTCTCGTTTCTGGCCCAGTGCAGGTATTGTTAAGAGATCCTACATTTCAACGCACTTCCCGAAAGGGCAACCTGCGCTACAATGCAGTTTCTCTATGTTACAGGTGCGCTGATCAGTCTACCGTTGTGCAGCTGAGTTTCTTGTGCTTCATTCTTTCCAGTTCTGTCTCTGAATTTTGCTACTTGTGATCAGTATATACCTGTTTAAAACCCCTTTTCCTTGTTGTTATTTCACCTCCTTTGTACAAAAGAACTGTAGATGTTTTTGTGTGTTTGTTGAGTCGTTTACAATTTTCCATTGAAAAAGTAGAATACTCGTACTGTCGTCCTTTGATTTAGATCTGTCGCAAGTGTTGATTTCGATCATAGGAGAAAGTTTGATTGTTATTGATGGTTGATTATACTTTTACTATTGCCTTTGGTCTGAATTTCAAAATCATAAAGTGTCGTAATCGTCTTTATCTTTTGATTTCGAAAGGAAGCTTGTTTGTGTTTGTCGCTTGAAAGCAAATTCAGATTTGTACATCAACTTTCTTTCTAGAATCAATACTAAGAAAGTCGAAAACAAATACATGCATGTGCATTTGCATATAGACAGTCTATTTGGCTTGATTTAGGAAAGTGCATTTACAGTGTGCTCTTTGCTCTTTGTGAAAAGATTGTGTCTTTCTTTTCCTCTAGTAGCTAGGATTTTCATTGCACAAAAGAGATAAAAGTTTGTTTATCATATTTAGATTGAATTTTAGGAATTACATCTACATCTCGTGGTGAGCCCAAAAGGCAAACTTCATAAGCAAGATCAACTTAAAATAAATTCAATGAATCTAACAATGCTTTGGAACTTAACGCACAACATTTAGAGGTCTAGGCTAGAGACGTATTCCGGCGTCGTAAAGCCTGGTAACTATTGTCATCACTAATGGTTGGGTGATTCCTCCACTTTGAGACGATAAGTGCCAGTATGGACTTGTGCTCCCACGTACCGTCGAGTATATTTTGGGAGACCCCTATAGGCTTAAATCCTTTATCCATAGGAAGCCATGTCTGCCGCCCTACCGATCGCAATGCACTGAACACAGCATTCGGGAAGATTGACTGCCGTACTGTAAAAAGTATTCTGTAGTTTTGCGATTGGTTTGGTACTCCCTCTACCTAGATCTCCAGAGCAGTCCCTTTCGTTCCTTTTCAGACTCCTTAACGGAAAAGGTCCATCTGAGCACTTGTCACTTCAGGCTCATTAAAAATCGAAGGAGACTAGAGTCATCTTTTGTTTTTTCTCGACTCTTAAAAATTGAAAAAACAAGTTGTGTCAAAGCGTCTAAAATTTATTTTAAACGGAATAATCATCACCTTTCCCTCGTTGATCTTCGAAGTTAGTCTCCCTTCATCACAAGTTCTTGTAGAATCGCTAGGAAATCTTTTGGATAGACTAGATATGTCTGAACAACCATCAACATCCAGGACTGTGTCATCCGATGCAATAGTGGCAGAGCCTCCTGTTGCTACTCCAACGATGTTCGATGGTATACCAACTGTCCCGGCAAGTTATCAACAACAAGCCGGAGTCCAATCGGGGACTGTTTCAACAACATGGTCAGTTCCTATTTCTTCATCCGGATTATCATCTGGTATTTCTTATGTTGAAACCCAACAAGTTGATCCAATGTGTCTTCAAAGGCCAATCTACCCCTTAAGTACTGGATTTCCACCATATGGAGGGTAGTATGCCTTTTCATTTTTCCCTCCTGGAGAACAACCATATGGGAGTTTACAACAAAGTTCAGGTCAAACTGGAATTACATCCAGCGGTTGGGTACCAAAACTGCCTCAGCAACCAAGGGTTGTATATTCAATGCAACCAGTCCACCCTGTGTCGAATATTCCCACTATACCTGCTATGGTGACTACATCGCAAGTACAAGCGTTACCTGTTGTATGTCAACCCCAAGTTTCTCAGGTTGCAATACAATAGCCTCTTGTCTCAACGACTCAATCACAACCTCAGGTTAGTGCCTCCTCATCTGGAGCGACTCAGGCTCAAACAAGTACTATGACTCGTCATCTTGGTCAATCATCCAGTATTGGACAACAGCAAATGGTCCAACAACCAGGGCTGGTTCAATCTCAACAACTGCCATTCCAGCAATCATATCAAGGACCTGAGCAACAAGTCTTTGTAAGTAATGGGCAACCGCATTTCCAAAGCGGTTATGAACAACCATATTATAATGGTTATTCCCATCAACCTTGTCAAAGTTGCCAACATCAAATACATTACACTGGTATGCAAAGACCCATTGCTCAGGCGATTCCATCTTATCCTGGGTATGCTTCGCCTAACCTGAATCAACAGTTGCCCTTTGTAGCAACTCTAGAATTACCAGATCTAAACCAGCTGACGAATGATCCAATTGCTTATGCCCCTTGGTGGCCAGCGATTCCGCATAAAATTCCGTCAGATATTCCTAAATTTAATGGAAATCCGGGTGACGACCCGTCGAATCATGTGATGAGATTTCATCTGTGGTGTTCATCAAACACCCTAAATGATGATTCGATTAGGCTTCGCCTTTTTTAGAGGACGTTAACTGGTCCAGTAGCAAAATGGTATATCGAATTGCCTAGAGCTTCATTCGACAACTTCAGTACCCTAGCCACAACCTTTTTAACCCATTTTCAGTTACCGATAAGGTATGAAACGGGAACCGAACTTCTTACCAACTTCAAACAAATGACGGCCAGTCACATATCTGATCATATACATGAATGGCGATGTCGTCGTAGAATGGTGAAAACGTATGTTCCCGATCAGCTTTTAGCTGAATGGTTTATTAAGTCATTACTACCTTCCATCACAAAAGATGTGGCAAAAGGGGGAGTCGTCACAGAAGAGCAAGTTATCGCTCGTGCGCAATATTTGGACTTGATTTACACTCAATCTGGCACGCTCTACGATAAAATACCTGACGCCCCTAGACTGGAATTCTCAGTTCCTCCTCCTCCTAAATCAAATAATGACTCTCATGCCGGTGATGGCATGATTGGCGCAATAGACACGAAATCAACAAAGGCTACATCTAAAAAGGCCCGTAAGATTTCTAGTCAAAATGCAAATGAGGAACTTCTTGCCTCGGAAGTAAATGCCGTGTCGACCGACAAGGGCAAACAACTGAAGCAACCAGGGGGCAAGAGGAAAAAGAAAGGGAGGAAAAAGAAGCAGGATGAGTCATCTCCTGAAAAACCTTCTACAAACCCTTTTGGGCAAAGGAAACCCCCTGCGGGGTGTCATATATGCGATGAGGATCATTGGACGAGAGATTGTCCACATAAAGCTGAAGTTAAGAAACTCTTTAAGAGTTCAAAAACCTCAACAGTATTGACTGATCCATTTCAAAACCCAGGAACCAAACAGGTCGCTAATCAAAATGCTTCCCGATCCCAAGTGCTTATGTTGTCTATCTCAAAGCAACAAAATGATGCTTTGACAAGGAATAAAGATTACGGGAATCCGCAGCTGTCAAATAACAAGGCTAATGAACAACCTAGTAGTTCGAAAACAACTTTGACCCAAGTTATGTCACCCATCATTCCTGAACCAATGATAAAGTCGCCAAAGAGAGTAGTACACAAATCGACATTTAATCCTCGTGCCAAAGTAGTACAGAATTATAATATAGTAGAGGACCTTGCCCAATCGCCGTCCGCTATGTCGACACTTGAGGTACCGCAAAATTGCCCCTCCCAAGAGCAAGCTTTATTATCAACAATAGGTGGGATTGACCCAATGGATTCCATTCTTGTGGCCTTTAATCATAAAGGATATGACCCTCAATTACCAGCTCAACTAGCTTTCCTTATTCAAGTGAAAGCCCTCAACAAAACTGTCCATCGAACAATTATTGATGAGGGGGCATCTACATGTATTATGTCGATGAGTTGCTGGAAAAATTTAGGCTCACCACCCTTTTCGAGATCGTCAACGACATTAAAAGCATTTGATGGACGATCATACACTCCATACGGGATTTTAAGTAACTTGCAAGTTGAACTGGGGGGAAAAACATTAGAAGTTGATGTTGAAGTAATCGACGGAAACCTCGATTACAACATCCTACTGGGAAGGCCCTGGATATACGCCATGGCCGCAGTTGTGTCGACCTACTTCAGGAAGATTGCATTTCCCTTCCAAAGAAAAATTACAATAGTCGACCAACAAACATTTCTCCCCAACAATTCACAAGTTACGAGAAGCATTCCAATGGTCTATGGAAGCAACCATTCGCTTCAAAATATTGTAGTAGGCCTCCTAAAAGACCCCACCTTAATGGGTACTTTTTCCCTACCGCCTTCGAGTAATCTGACGGAAGTGGCCACAGTGGGAACCTGCAATATGAAATCTTCTATATCTAATGGATTCGGAAGATTCCTAAACATTTTTTCAGCATGGATCATCACCCTAATAGAAATATTGTAGCAATCAATTTTCTTGGCCTGGGGGGCAAACCCAAATCAGCACTCATCGAGTGTTTGGATAGATAGGTCTAAGGAATATGGCACCTCTTCAAATCCTTCGTCACATGTACATTCAACAGATGAAGGAATCATTCATTCAATGATAGGAGAGGCACCGTGGGAAGATTACCACCATCGCTCCCATCTTCCAAATTACCACGAAGGTTATTCCAGCAACCTTAATCATCCTTCAGTTTTTGATTCTCTATCAAATACTGTAAATATGGTGGATTCTGAGGACAGTTCTTATCTCGTGTCGACCTCATTAAAAAATGAAACAAGGAGTCATGAGGATAGTTCTTTTACTGTGTCAACCTCATTAAAAAAAAAAATGAAACAAATCCCCTTTCTGAATCTCAAAGGTAAACCTTCATTCCAACCACCGAGTTGAATGCAATGAAGCTTGGGGGGCATGCACCTCGATTTGCGTTATTATGCTGGGGGCATGCAAACTTATCGAGCAGTGTTACTGCAAGGTTCAAGCTTGTTAAAAAATAAACCCGCACCAAGCAAATGTTTCCACCTGCGTTTAAGCTCATTAAAAAATGAACTATTCCTTGGTAAAAAACCACCGTGAATGAAGTACTTCAGCCATTAAAGCCTTGGTAGTGTTTGCACCGTCACCTCCACTTTTTCTTTGGCCGATCATTCACCTCCACTTGATTGTTTACCCATTTTGAGGAACAGCTGCGAAGAGTGATTTCACTAGCCATCCTTGTTACACTGCCGTGATTGGAAAATTCCAAACCTTACCTGGAATCAGCTGCTACCCATTTTATCACTCGTTCCTCAAAAGACGAGTCTTCTTTAAGCTCTTTTCAATTGACTCGTAAAATATGAAAAGATTGCCAAGTCCTTGGCCTTCCATCTCATTAAAGGGACAGGAAGTGCTATCTCTCATCTAGATTTTAATATTCTTGGACCTAAGGGATTATTGCACAAAAAGATCAAGCGCTTGTTTTCTTCGGCTCGTTAAAACTATCGAAAATTCATCCCTTCTGTATTGTTTTATACTTTTTCAGACTTAAGGGATTAGATGATGAAAAAGGAATTTTGGAGTTACCTTTACGTACCTTTTCCGACTCTCTAAAATTGAAAAGGACCGAGTTATCTTTGTCGTTAAACTCGTTAAAAAGATTAATAGCGACAAACTTGTCTTTAGACGAGAACAAGTTTCACTATCGCTAGGCTCGTTAAAAAATAGCGATGGGTTTGCCTGAAGGGCAAATTATAGAACAAGCATATGTTATCCTCTTCAAGCTTGAAAAAAATAAAGAGGTACTGGTCAGCAATGACTGGGGAAAAATTGGGAAGAAAACTCAAAGAATCTTTATTGGTAGCAAGTCGCTCTTGAACATGACACTTCCACTCCGTGTCCGAGTCGGGTTGGGTTGTTTCATTCACCGGTCACATCGCCATGGTCACACCATACCATCCACATTTGGGGTTAATGCTACCAATCCATCACATCAGTGTCGCCGACATGTTCAAGAGAAGTCATCCAGAGAAGCCACCTGTGTCCCATCCACTACCATACATTATACTCCATTTTTTCATGACCGCCACCCTGAACCATATATCATCAGATCGTTTTCACCTCCATCAAAATCATTTGCTCCATTCCGTGTCATTGATGTGGGATTCATTAAGGCCCTCCTGTGATGGATCACTTCTTGTCGACATCAGCTCATTATCCAAGAAGTTGGTCTAGGAACACCCCATTCAGTACTTTGAAGCTTGCATGCCTCAATGGCAAGTTTCTCACTTCCGGCGACAGGTTTACATCAATGACCTTCGACCGAAAGATTTTGCGTGGTGTTCGACGCCAAGTCCTTTATTCACACCATGTGAATTGTACTGCAGTACCTTGAGGATCATTATCATTATCGGTGATTCCTCTCGCGCTTGTTAACAGTTTACATCATTGACTGGTAATCAAGCAATGTCTTTCCATGTTCGACTTCAGAACATTTCTCACATGGATCGACTTGTACTTCGAGTGAAGATCGGACAAGATTGAAGACCCCAGATCTAGTTTCATCCATCCGGACTGCGATATATATCCAGGGAAATATAGACATTAAATGTACAACATTGCAGCACAGATAATCATCCTACCAAAGGATGATGGATCTATCAGAATCATCAGTCTACAATTAGACGATTGTCTGTCCTATGTACATGAGAATGAATTTATAAAGCTGAGCATGGGAATGCCCGCCTCAACTAGATCATGAAAAACAGTATGAAGATAATGTATTGTATTGTATCTTATTACAGGTCTCCTCCTAGCATTGAAAGAACTTCGGATCCTCATAATAAAGCATTTCACCCGACACCAAAAGGTTAACAGCCTCATACTTTAGGGGGCAACTGTTATAGACATTTTTGTGCCTTGCAACTGTAAGCATGAAATTTCCATAAACCAAGGGCTCCTAAGTCCCTAAAAGTGTTGTTCTAACCCCTAAAGGAACAAGGTCAACAAATTACAGCTTCTCCCAAAAGTTCTCCACCAGAAACTGCTCAGAATAAGTCAAAACAGGATCTTTCAGTTGCTCCACTGGCTAGGTGCATTGCATTGCACCTAAATACACTGGCTAAGTGCTTTGCAACGCACCTAAATGCACTATGAGGGTGCATTGGGCGAGAAATGACAAATGGCAGTGTCATTCTGCGAGGTGGAGAGACAATGGAAGCTTCCAGAATCTTCTCCTATGACAATTGCCTCACTGAATTCGACCAAGGATGAGTAAGAGGCCTTCAGTCTCCAAGTGGAAGTAAGAACTGACAGAGAGAAGACACTAATCAAATCACAAGCTGACTCATCCTCCTTACACATATCTATATATGGATCCCTCATCCCGGAGATCCAGAGGCTTGAATTTTGCACATTGTAACGAATTGCTGTTCGTTTTGAGACAAAGATCAGAGTATTCGGTGATCTATGCTTTGTTGGAGGTGAAGAGGGGCTTCTTTGTTGGGAGGTTGATGTTGGGTTAGGAATCATTGGTTGTAACTCCTCCTGGATCTTTTCTTGTTTATCAATAAAAACTATTTGAGTTTTTCCTCCATGCTTTTGTATCATTGATGCTTGTTACATTTGTATGGTTAACTTAAATCTGATCCTAAGTTGTTTATGAATATAGATCCATGTCTTTGTATAGTGTTCTTCTTCTATGATCTTACAGGTACTTGGTGAAGCTGGGCAAGTAAGGGAGCAGGTAGCTGGAAGCTGTCAAAGAAGAGAGAGATCGGATCAAAGGATTAGTGCAAGACACAGGTTGGTTCTTCCTATTCCTCTCTATCTATAGTTCATAAAGGAAATACAAAAGTAGTTTTTCTCTGTTTGTTTCTAAGGCAGCTGTCACACCTTAGTGGGATAGAGCAGTTCTAAATAGACACTTTGCCCGGTAACAATGAGGCAAAGTCTAATTGAATCATCATTGAGAGTGTTGGACGAACACCACAAATGGAATGTCATTACATGATTCGATGGATCTTCACCTAGATTTCCATTGAATTTAGGAATATCTGATGGAAGTTTATGAGGAATTGCTGGCCATCAAGCGGCGTAAGCAATTGGATCATTTGTTAGCCGATTCAGATATGGTAATTCTAAAGTTGCTACGAAGGGTAACTGTTGATTTAGGTTTGGTGAAGCATACCCAGGATAAGATGGGATCGCCTGAGCAGTGGGTCTTTGAATACCAGCATAATGCACTTGATGCTAATAACTTTGATAAGGTTGATGCGCATAACCATTATAAGATGGTTGTTGATAACGACTTTGGAAATGCGGTTGCCCATTACAACAAAGACTTGTTGCTCAGGTCCTTGGTATGATTCCTGGAATTGCGGTTGTTGATATTAAACCAGCCATGGTTGTTGGACCATTTTTTTTTGTCCAAAACTGGATGATTGACCAAGATGTGGAGTCGTAATACCTGTTTGAGCCTGAGTCACTCCAGATGATGAAGCACTAACCTAAGGTTGTGATTGAATTGTTAAGATGAGAGGTTGTTGTATTGCAACCTAAGATAATTGAGGTTGACATACAACAGGTAGCGCTTGTACTTGCTATACAATCATAATAGAAAGTGTAGTGGGAATAGTCGACACAGGATGGACTGGTTGCATTGAATATACAACCCTTGGTTATTGAGGCAGTATTGGTAACCAACCGCCTGATGTAATTCCAATTTGACCTAAACTTTGCTGTAAACTCCCATATGGTTGTTCTCCAGGACGGAATAATGAAAAGGCATACTACCCCCCATATGGTGGTAATCCAGTACTTAATGGGTAGCTTGGCCTTTGAGGACACATTGGATTAACTTGTTGAGTTTCAACATAAGAAATACTAGATGAGAGTCCTGACGAAGAAATCAGAACTAACCATGTCATTGAAATAGTCCCTGATTGGACTCCGGATTGTTGTTGATAACTTTCCGGGACATATGGTATACCAACAATCATTGTAGGAATGGTAGCAGGAGGCTCCACCGTAGCTGTTTCAGTTGGCAGAGTCCTAGATGTTGATGGTTGTTCAGACATGTCAAGTCTATCCAAAAGACTTCCTAGCGATTCTACAACAACTTGCAATGAAGGTTGACTATCTTCTGAATTAGAAGGATATAGGTGGATCCCAGTTCCAAAATGCAGTGGGGTACTAGATGGAATATCCTCCACAATCTCTTCTATTACAATCAGTCTAGGTGGAAGAGGCAGACCATCAGGTCGGTAAAATATTTTTGGTGCTGAAGAAGGTACACACTCTGCAGCGACAGATGTTGGAGAGTTAACACCTTTCGAATCAGTCCTAGATGGAGCTGGTTCAGGAATAGATGTGTTTACCATTACAGTAGGATCAATTCTAGTGTCCTCTTGTAACTGTGGAACTACTTCTGTAAAGGTAGATGTACCAGAAATAATTGGAGTAATGGTAGTCTCTGATGATGTTGAAACACAAGTTTCAAATAAATCAGGTGAATTCGACTCAGTTAAACGAGAATGCCTTGCCTAGGATGGTTTCGTTTCCGGGGTCAAAGATGGTTGACTCGCTGGTATCTTCGAATGATCGGGTTTTGATTGACTTTGTTCCACGATTGCGGATTACTTGATCAACTCAAAATAAAAAGGGGAAAATGTTATTCTGAATTAAATGAATTTTATGAAGCTTTGACACAACTTGCTTTTTCAATTTTTAAGAGTCAAGAAAAAGCTAAAGATGACTCTAGTCGCCTTTGATTTTTAATGAGCCTGAAGTGACAAGTGCTCAGATGGACCTTTTCTTTTAAGGAGTCTAAAAAGGAACGAAAGTGAATACTCTGGAAATCTAGACAGAGGGATTACCAAACCAATCGCAAAACTCCAGAATACTTTTTATGGTATGATAGTCAATCTTCCTGAATGCTGTGTTTAGTGCATTACGATTGATAGGGTGACAGACACGGCTTCCTAAGGATAAAGGATGTAGCCTATTGTGGTCTCCCAATATATACTCAATGGTACGCAGGAGCACAAGTCTGTATTGGCACTTGTCATTTCAAAGAGGAGGAATCACCCAACCTATGATGAAAGCGATAGTTACCAGGCTTTACGATGCGAGAATACATCTCTAGCCTAGACTTCTAAATGTTGTGCGTTAGGTTCCAAAGCATTTGTATGTTCATTGAAGTTTATTTTACAGTTTATCTTTCTTAAGAAGTTTTCCTTTAAGGTTCACCGTGTGGTGTAGATATACAATTCCTAAATATGCAATCTAAGAGGATAAACAGTTGTTTATTTTCTTTTTTCAATGAAAATCCTAGCTACTAATGAAAGAGAGATGAAATTATTTAAACATAGAGCAGAGAGCACACACTAGATGCACTTTTCGTAAATCAACTTCAACATGCAGTCTTAATGCAAATGCACTTGCATGTATTGTTTTTAAGTTTCCTTAATGTGAGAATGACAAAAAGAAAACAAAGTATAGATCTGAACTATCTAACGAAAGTAAAGCCAAGATGACACTTTGCGATTTCGAATTTAAAATTGTTTTCGACACTTGAAATACTAATGATTCAAATCAAATACAATGTCAAAAGTGTAATCGACTATCTAAAAGAGGAATTCTTTGTGACACTCTTTTTCTTGACTGAAAACGATACTTGTGACACTTTCAAATCAAAAGATGACAATTCGTTTAAGCTATTATTTGCAAAGGAGAACTGTAAATGATGAAAAATACATAAAAAAACATTCACAATTCTTCTGATGGAGGCTAAATAATGCAAAGGAAGATGGTTTCAATAGAGATATACTGATCATAGACAGCAAAACTACTGATCAAAGTTGAAGACAATGAAGAAAAAAACCAAAATCTAGAGGCAAAAACAGTCTCATCTGATCATCGCACGTGTAACACAAGGAAACAGGGATGCATCTCACCTATAGCACACAGGAGGTGTGATGCATCCAGACTACCAAGAAGAGACAGTGCAATGGTCCAAGGACAAGACTGAGCTTATTTTTTTCTCACAGTTTGCAGCTAAGTTCAAGGATTTAGGCTAAGCTAATGATTGTCAGTAAACACAAAGTATAGGGGCTGATCTAGTGAAGTTATTTGAGCTACCACCAGGGCACTTAAGATCATTGCAAGCTAGATGTTCAGCTCATAAACCAACCCAGAGATTAACTGAAGCAACATTGATCTACTTTTCAATTGCATAGAAAAAGTAGTTCGAAGGCTACCTGGCTTGACTTCAGGCTCCGTCTGTGGTTTATAAAGCAAAAAAAGTAACAAAAAAAACAAACTATTCACTCCCTAGTGGAGTCGCCATTTTGTTATCAGGAAAGCTAGTGTCGATTCAGAGCTTCTAGTCCCACTAAGATGGGTAGCTATCTTAGAAACAAATAGATTAAAGTTACTTGTGTTTTCCTTTATGAGAGATAGATGAGAGAGAATCAGAGAGCACCAACCTCAGTCTTTCGCTAGTCTCCTTGCCTGTTTCCTCTCTCCTTTGATAGAGCTTTCACCACTCCTTTCTCACTTGTCCCACTTCAAAGAACACCTATAAAGCTAAGGCAGCAAAATACCATCAAAGCATAGAGATCTATAACCATAAACAATGTAGGATCAAATGTACATTAACCATAGAAATGCATATATAGATACAAGATTAAGAGATATACAAACATATGGAGGAAAACTCAAATAGATTTATTGATAGAAGTAGTAGAAGAGAGGATTACAACCAAGTTGTTTGATCCAGCATCATCCTCCCAGCATGAAAGCCCCCTTCACCTCATACAAAGGAAGATCACCCAACAAAGTCTTCAAAGAGAAACCAACAACACTTCCTTGCAAATTACAAAATTCCAACCTTTGGATCTCTTGGATGAGGGATCCATATATAGATGTTTGAAGAAGAGTGAGTTAGCTTCTAGGATTTTGATTACTGTGACTTCAATTATAGTTCTTGGTTCCACTAGGAGATTTCTTTGATATCTTACTCATCCTTGGGCGAATTCAGAGAGGCAAGTGTTATATGAGAAGTTTCTAGAAGATTCCATGATCATCCACTGAGGAAACTGTCTCTGCCATTTGTCCTTTTCCGCTGATCACACCCTATAAAAGGCATTTTCAGTATGCATCGCACCTCCCGTGTGTACAAGGTGAGATGCATCGCACCCTAGCCATGGAGCAGGTGAAATGGTCTAGTTTTGACCAGTTATGAGTAGTTTTTTAGGGAGAACTTCTAGGAAATGATGTAATCAGTTGACCTCGATCCTTTAGGGTATGAAAGAACACTTTTAGGGGTTTGATAGCCCTTGGTTTATCGACATATGTGATTGGGGTTGTAGTGCCCAAATATGTCCATAGCAAAGACTCCCTACAAAATGTGGTATAGCCACATTCCTTCGATGAGGCATCTCGGGGTTTTTGGTTCCTCCTGTTATGCCTTCATACTTAAGGAATAGATAAAAAAAAATCAATGCAAGGAGTCATAAATGTTTCATCTTTGGGCTCTCAAACCTCCAAAGCATATCATCTCTATGATGAAGTGAATAAGAAGTTTATAATATTTAGAGATGTGATCTTTCATGAGCCTTCCAAGATTGACAATGTTGTTGAGTGGCAGCTTAATCATTTGAGTAGATTCGAACATGCAAAGTATTTTCAAGAGTTTGATAGTGAGATTCCACATCTCCTTCTCTTAGCTCTATACTCGTGAAGAGCCTTGAAGAAATCAGGTTGAAGAAAATTCCTTCCCATGCTTTGTCAGGAAAGAGCTAAGAGACTACTGGAAGTAGGTAACCAAATCGGACAAGCAGTGAGGGTACATGCAAGATACAAAGCAAGGATTAATGCAAAGGAGTAATGCAAAGGAGTGTACTAACTATATACATATCATCAAACATATTCCATCCCCCTTAGGATGCCTTGCATCGTGCCTGGTTAGTCATAAGATCATGTTGGTCACAACCTCTGTAGCTTAAATAAACAAGTGGCAATGCTCTTCATCTTCTAAGATATGTAATAAATGAGTGAATGGGAGCAAGACATGTAGAGGAAACACATGGGATGACTTTTAGTTCTTGCAACCATGCATGTTATTAAAGACAGAATGATACGACAATGATAAGCAAAATTTTAAGCTATAGTAAGAGGTGTATTTCTAAAGATGTGCTTTATTTTCCATACCTAGCCTCCAAAGGGTTATACATCAGATGGAGTCTTCATGCAGTCCATATATGCTATCATACCTTGGGTTCCTTTCTCTACTTAGTTTTCTCCTTAGCTCCTTGAGAGTCATTTGTCATGTCATCCTTCTTCATGGCCCGTGAGAGACATAATTTTGTAGTTTCAGCAGGCAACGACTATAGTGGTATGAGGCACTGGGAGGACACATTTAGACAATTTTAGCTAGATGCAAGGCACTTCTATGGGATGAGGCCCTGGAAGGACACGTCTACAAAATTTTAGGATGCAAGGTAGACTACATAGTCAAGGGACAAAACTGTAGAGTTTCTGGAGACAGTGGGTTCCCGCTCATGGAAGGACATTGGAGGAAACCACTACACATTTCTTAGCGCTAAGGGAGGTTGGGATTTCTGCACATTTCAAAATTCCAACAGGCAAGGGAAAATCTTGAGGGTTACATATGTAAAGTGTGCAGTTCATGAAAGTTAGATGAGGGTAAGTTGATAAGGAAACTCCAAAATTCGGCTAAGTATGGGATCAGTGGAACTGATGTGAAAAGTGATAAAACTTAACTACGATCACACACGTGAAAAATTAGTGATACAACATAGACCATCCAGAACATATAACACATACTTCGCTTAACGCAACAACCTTTGTGGTAGCTTGCGACAAGTGCGGCTCCAATGATAGATTTTGGGAGGGTAAAGGTGACACTTGAGTAAGAGTGTGTGAAATGAGTGTGAAACATGTCTATGTGGTGAGGACAACACATTCTCATAAATATTTCCCCTTGAAGAAAAGAAAACCTCCCTTTGCACAACAAGCGATAACCCCCATGCCCAAAGATGACACATTCTATGTAAAGATAAAAGCATGAACGACTCTTAAGATCGAAAAGGGGAGCTTGAGGTCATCAACTTACCAATAAGTGATTAAGAAACAATTGATCACAACATCAATAGTAGGCTCCAAAATTTAAGTGTAGGCCAAAATTTTGGAGGGTGTTGTAGCCACTACAATAGAGCCTTCACCTTCTTGCTAGATTCTTTTTCAACCTGTGTCTTGAATTTTATGAACTTGGAGAATCTCTCATATTTCTTCCACATGACGAATATCCAACACTTCCGCGAGAAGTCATTAATAAAAATGACAAAATATTTGCATCTCACTATGTAGGTTGTTGAGAAAGGTCCATAGACATCATAGTGGATCGTTTCTAGGACTGCATGTGCTTTGTTGTCTCGATCATGGAATGTGGATTTTATGTACTTCCGCAACGTACATCCTTTGCATATATCCTACTGCTTAAGTAGTCCTTTAGGGAGGCTAGTGGTTATTTGTTGTCTAATATTCGAGGTACCATGATGCAAATGACCAAGTATTTTGTGCCAAATTCCATAAACATCGCATCCTGCACTTTCTCCGCCTAAGTGCTTAGTGCAACACAACCTTCCATATCTAGATTATACAGGTTCTTCACATGAACCCCGATCTACTTCACTTATCCCATGGCTATGTGTCTTAGGAACGCTTTTCCTCTGATGAATATCACTTCACAACCATGGTAAATCAAGCACTTGGTGAATGCTAGTAGACAGACCCCTAATCCTTTACCTCTACCTTTTTTTACTAGCGCCTCGTATTGAAAAGTTGAAGACAAAATATTTCTTTTCTCTTAAAAAATTGTCTTAAAATCCCCCTCAGAGTAGCAGTGCCGAATGCAGTGATAGACAAGTTGGCTCTAATCGTATCAACAAATATGAAAAGGACAGAGGCAGAATTGATGTTCAAGAAATATTGTCAGTAAAAGTTGTCGCATTCTTCTTAATTGACTACCCCAACAAAACAAACAACCCAACAAATTATTTTCTTTATATAAGATATCGTGAATGGTAAGTAAAATAACAACCTAGGTATAGGCATAAGAGAGTAGTTTCCTGCAAGCTAGCGGACCTTCGATGCACTGTTAGAGTCAATTTTATAGTTGTTAGATAATATTGTATTAAATTGATATGTTTGTGTCTTAATTGTTAATTTTATTAAATAGGTTTCGTGGTCATTGTCTTAAATATAGAGTTTTGTCTTAGAGTTTTGTCTCAAATTGTTTTTGTCTTAAAATAATTTTGTCTTAAATTGTTTTTGTCTTAAATATAAAGTCTTGTCCTTAAATGTTTGTCTCAAACTACTTTTGTCTTTAATATAATTTTTTGTCTCAAAACAATTTGGTCTTAAATTATTTTTGTCTTAAATATAAAGTTTTGTCTTAAAATATTTTTGTTTCAAACTCCTTTCATCTTAAAATAATTTTGTCTTATACTATTTTCATCTTAAATATGAAGTTTTGTCTGCCAATATTTTTGTCTCTAACTGTTTTTGTCTTACAGTTTATATTTAAGACAATTCAATTGATATTAAATTATAATGTAAAATAACTAAAATAAAAAGTGATTTTTTAAGACAAAATATTTCTTTTGTCTTAAAAAAATGTTTTAAAACTTCCCTTGGTGTAGTAGTGTCAGATTTATCTTATCAATTTATTATAGCACTTTGGGGATTACTTTTGTGTGCTAGATGGTTTTATATTCAAACTATATATGTTTTTGGTGACTCAAGTTTCAAGTTTGATTGGATTAACGATAGATCTTCTTTCGACCCTCATTTGTTGTGCAATTGGATCTGCAGGATCATAAAGCTGAAGAGTATGTTTCAAATGGTTTCATGTGCAGATATTTAGAGGGAACAAAAATATTTTTCTAAAACTCTATTGAAATTGGGCAAGGCCATTCACATCGCTGAAATTCACTACTGTGATTTTCAAATGGGAGAAGTTTAAATCTCTAGCAAGACTCCATTATATTGAGCTATATTTTTCTTTTTTGTTTATAGATGATCTAAAGGATGGTTCTTGTGTAGTTATTTTAAAATGATTGCTTTTGTTTTTCTCATGTATCAAAATGAGACTTTTTGCATCGAAAGGAGCTCTATAGCCTATTACATGAGGGAGATGTGATCACTTTACATTAAAAATATAAAAAATATTAGTATTGTGCAAGGCCCCTCACATGAGCAAAATTCACTACTATGATTTTTAAATGGGAGAACTTTAAAGTTCTAGCACAATTCCATTCTATTGAGCTATATTTTTCTTTATTGTTTATAGATGATCTAAAGGATGGTTCTTGTGTATTTATTTTAAAATGATTTTTGTTGTTTTTTTTATGTATCAAAATGAGACTTGTTGCATCTAGAGGAGCTCTACAACCTAGTACATGAGGGAGATGTTATCACTTTATATTCAAAAATATAAAACATATACGTGCTGGCTAATATATATATATATATATATATATATATATATATATATATATATATATATATATATAGATATATAGATATATAACATTACTTTAAAAATCAATGTCGACCATAAATAAAATACTTCAATATTCACATTTATTCTACATCAAACTTTATATAGTGAGACAAAGTAATTGAAATTAAAAAAAAAAAAAAAAACTTTTCAATATGAGGGATATATGTAATTTCTTCATTATCATGAGATTTAATGCCTATAGTATGCTATAAATGTGTAAAGTAAGGTAATGTAATGTAAACATTTTAACTTGGTGAAAAGAAAATAAAATAAAACAAAATGACAAGATAAAAATAAATCTATAAAAATTAAATTGAAAAAAATGGTATTGACCCATGGTTTTAAGAATGAAATGTATTTACCCATGGTATTCATGTGCAATATAGCCTATTTAAGGGGAAATTAAACTAGTCTAGTCCCAACTTAGTTAGATATTATATTTAAATACATATTTAGGTCTTGAAAATGAAATTGAATCCATGTAGTGCGTAAAGGTAAAACTTTTTTATGGATATGTTTGTGTTGTCCATTTGCACGGAGATATTAGGAAAAACATAATTATTTCATTTTATCTAATATTTATGCCTACCTCCATCCATTTTTTACTAGGTTATGTTGGGCAAAATATAATACTATAATACTACATTTTACCCAATATTTCCCCTCAATAGGTCCACTTTATTGTATTTTTTTTTTTATATTTGAAGTTTAAAAGTAAATAAACTCAAGTATTAAATTAGCACGGGTGAAGAGGAATATTGAGTAAAATGTAATATTTAAGCTGTTGGAAATATTAGGTAAAATGAAATAATTACATGAGGTGACAGGAAAAAGATTTCCCATCACCAGATTGATTTTTTATTAAAAAATTCGTTTATAAGTAAACTTAACTCCTTTGTAAACATTTGATCCCAATATGGTAGATATATTGTAATCTTTAACATCATTACTCGATAAAAATAAAAGTAAAAATAAAATAAAATAACTAAAAAACATAAAATTAATAATTATCTTTATATTCATAATTGTAATTAATTATAAATAATATTTAAACTATCGTATGTCCATCTTAACTCTAGATCTACTAAAGTTAGAGAGGGATACAATTTCTTGAGATACAAACCTTGTTTAAAGTAAAATAAATTTGATCCCTCTTGGTACATCGAGAGTTAAGATAGATTTAGGCTGGTTTAAACAATAGGAAGTTATGATATTCGTGGGATCTTTATTAACATGATCATGACTATCTATTTCCAAATATGAAACATTTGTAACTTGGGTTTTTATTAGTACAAAAAGAAAAATGTAAGGAGATGCTTATAATTGGAAGATGGGTTGATAATAGTAATATTAGTACAATCAAATTAGTAAATGTCATTGATACACTTGCATTATGAATATGTCTATTATTGTATAGAGCTAGATCATTGTATGCCAACCACATTTATTAACGTGTTGCAAGTGGCATGGGGAGAAATAGTAGATAATAGTTGAGAATGGTTGACTATGTTGGGAGATGGAATTGATTGTCCACGACTAATAATTATAGTTGACTATCTTAGATTATAATTAACTATCGTTTCTTATATTTAATCATGGCACATCATGGTTGACGAAATCATTGTTGATCAAAATACTTACAAATGAAAAAATAAATAAATAATAATAATTCAATAAATAAATAAATAAATGTATAATAAAACATTATGGACTGTAATGTTGTGTAAGTCGATCAAATAAAAAAAAAAACATTTTCAAATTTAAAATAAAAAATAATAATTAAAATTAAAATTAAAATAAGTCTAACAAAAACTTAATTGATTCTATGTAAAATTCCGTCATGAAGTGATTCTTTTAACATGCAAATATCGAATTTCTATTGGATCTATGAGATAGTGTTAGTCTTCCACAATTACTTGTGGTGTCTTTACAAAATTGTAGCAAGACAATTAAATTGTTGATAGAGTAATTCTCAGTTTTATCTTTACATATATCTTAACATCTAGACACATCTTCAAATACATTTCTTTAATAAAACGATTACATCATAGAGTAATTCTCAGTTTTATCTTTACATATATCTTAACATCGAGACACATCTTCAAATACATTTCTTTAATAAAACGATTACATCATAGAGTAATTCTCAGTTTTATATTTACATATATGTTAACATCCATCTTAACATGTAGACACATCTTCAAATACATTTCTTTAATAAAACGATTACATCTTAATTTCTAAGGGTCCTTTAAATAATGCCGACATCTACAGATTTAATATTTCTGCATCTTTTGTAGGGTACCCAGCCTTGAAGATGGATTTCAGAAGTTAAAGGAGAATTAGAAGGCCACGGAGTCTGCACTTTTACTCATGAAGCAAACGTGATGGGAATATTAGAACATGGAGATCCTGCCCATCCATATGCCTCGTCACATGCTCTCTTAACATTTGATATTTGATTCAATGGAAAACCTCGGAGACCTCACACATATTGCGTTTGACATAGTCTCTCCCTCGATTATTTTGTCTGCTTTCGAATGATTATAGAAACATGTGGAGGATGTTTGACTGTTGCTTTGTCGCATTGTTTGGATGTTGCCCAAAATTTACTTCTTATAACTTAATTAAACAACTAATTTTTGTACGCGTAAATAAAATTTAATTCATATAATCGGAGATTTGGAAGCTTTTCTTTATATAACACGACATTTGAACCATGATTATTTATATTTATAT
The DNA here is from genome assembly GCA_031772625.1 of Pinus tabuliformis. Lineage (NCBI taxonomy): Eukaryota > Viridiplantae > Streptophyta > Pinopsida > Pinales > Pinaceae > Pinus > Pinus tabuliformis. The sequence goes on along the minus strand of CM062805.1, from coordinate 352,798,339 downwards.
TTATAATTATATGTGGGGTAGTACAATTTTATAAGTTTTTATATAAATTTTTATAATTGTATTCATGAAAAAAAAACATTTAATTTTATATACAAAGACAATAGTTTAAATTTTATTTTATTAATTTTTAAAATAATAGATATTTTAATATTTTAGTAAAAATTCTATAATAAAAAATAACATTATAAAAATGATAAAGTAAAATATTAAAATAAAATTTAATAAAAAATTATATTGATGTTAGAAAAAATACTAAAGTAGTTTAGATCTGTCTATCAAAGTTGTATTGAAAGGTCTTATTGTAACTTCCACCCAATATAATATTATGTGGATAACTGTCTTATATATTTCATGCCATAGTTTATGGACATGTTGCAACATTCATGCATGATTTTAGATATTTATATATTGATGTTTTTGTTTTTAAATTTTATAGAGAAACTATCCAAAATATAATCCTTCAAAAATTTACATAACTAAATGACATATTTGTAATTATTTAATTCAAACAATAATTTAATCATGACTTTGCTAAAAAATGGATAGCAATAACATGTAAATAAATATATCTACCAAGAATTACTTATGATTATTATTTATGTTTTCCTCACCACTTATGTATGAGTAAAATTGTAAATGTGTACATTTACTAGTGGTTACTCCCAACAAAATTTATACTAATATTTATTCTAAATAAAAATTAATTTAACCACTTCAAATCTCAATTTATTATTTCATGCTAAAAAAATACTATAAAATTCAATTTGGTTAATGACAAAACTTAATTTAACAGGGAACAATATAGCCAATAATTTTAATCCAGCCTTTTACTAACCTTTTACTAAATATCGAATGATAAAGACAAAAACTATTTTTATTGTAAGAACATGTTATCATTTAGGCTAGATTTTAATACCCCTAGGCCTATCAACCTTAATTGTAAAACCACTAGGCATTTAGGCTAATTTTATGTAGCTTTTATAGGTAACAGATTGCATATGTACTTGTTAGTTATTTTCGAGTGCGATCCAAAAAAAATTTACAGTATTTAAATCGCAGAAGGGCCACCTGATGTCACGGACTGGACTATTCAAAAGATGACGTTGACAGTTAGGAGCTCCACCAGCAGAGAACCCAATAAAAAATACTCGTAATGTCACCCGCAATGGCTTTTAAAGCAAATCGTTTTATGCTAAACCTTGTTAAGCAAGCTTCTTGGATGTTACGTTTTGTGCTGAGATGATAGTTCTGCTTGATTCGATCTTGCATGTGTATATCAATTGTTCATATCGATGGAAGTAAGTGTACAGCTGTAATTGGCAGAGTTGAGTCGAAGATAATCCTTTTCAAAGAGCTTTAGAAGAGTGGATTTCAATCTAAATCAACTGTCTTGTCTTCCACTTTGAGTTATTGTCGTAAATTTCGCCAACGGAATGGCAGTTCGACTGACACAGCCCTTAGCCGTGGCTAAAGTTATCGGTGATGTGGTTGACATGTTCACTCCCAGCCTGAAAATGACAGTCAGATATGGTTCCAACCAGGTCAACAATGGCCACGAACTTCTGCCTTCGGCCATTGTGTGCCCCCCTCTGGTGGAGGTTGGAGGCGAGGACATGCGAACCTTCTACACTTTGGTATGCTCTTCGATCCTATGCTTCCTTTCTTTCGCCCTGACGATATAGTCGCATGCTGGTCTCCATTCAGAATTTTTGTAAACTTTATGCCAGAAAAAACTATCTAATGTGCAAGAACATGTTATCATTTAGGCTAAATTTAGGTTAATTTTTTGTAAAATTTATGCCAGGAAAAACTATCTAATGTGCAAGAACATTAACGTTATCATTTAGGCTAAATTTAGGTTAATTTTTTGTAAAATTTATGCCAGGAAAAACTATCTTCTGTGCTAAGAACATGTTATCTTCTGTGTTGCTGTGCAAGAATACGAATCACGTGATTGGCATTGACTGTATATCTTTTCCTTCCGTATTTTACTTGATTTCTCTGGTTAGACAACTATATCAATCTCTTGGCGGTGGCCGATAACCATGGAGTTTTACGATATCCAGATTTTGAGAGCAGTGATGTTGTTTTTGCAGCGCAGGAAACCGAAGTACTTTTTCACTCTGCAAGGAGATTTAAAAGCGAACGAAGTTTAAAGAGTTATAATAAATATTTAGAATTATAAATTCATCTTAATTTAATATATTATGTAATGATATTATTATAATTGCAGTAGGTAGGGTGGTATTACTCATTCATTTTTGTTTTGGTGGTATTATTTATTCAAAATACATTTAGTTCTGGATTAGATTGTTTTTACCTAAAATTGAGGTTGTCTGTCTATAGTTTACTATTTGGAATTGTTTTTTGGTTATTTTTTTGTTATTCTTTATATTTAATTATTTGTAAAGTGATTGGTTAAAGTTTCATGATAGTCACTATAGTAACTTCAATTTCTATTAGTTATTAATTTTTGGTTTTATTTTTTCTTTTTTTTTTCTATTATTTCCATTTCCATGACTTATATTTTTTCTCCATATTTTTAATTTAATACTTATTATTATATTAAAAGTATATTTTAATAAATTTAATTATAAAAAATCATATATATTAATAGAAAATAAAACAGCTAAATATAAATTAAAATGTAGATATGTTAATATAAACAATAATTAATCATATTTCTTAATTTGTTATATTAGTTGTTTTACTTTTGTGATAATTTGTTTTGTATTTTTTAATTTAATTAAAAAATATTTAAGCTTGTAATCCTTTTATAATTTTTTTTTTAATTTATATCTTTAAATTCAAATTATTACATATTTATTTTTATTTAAATATGTTATACCTTAAATTATATAAAATGCTTGCATTCAAATCTTTCATTCAATTTTTTTAAATTTCATGGATCTCTAATCGAGATATTTCTATGCCTAGAGTAATAAACTTTCATCAAAACAGTTGTTTAATCATTGTACTAGATCTCAGTATAAAGGTTTTCCATTGTCAGAACATTTAATAAACCTCCTTTGCAATAAACAAAATATGCATAGATACGACAAAGGAATAGGAAGACCGAAGGTTTAGTTTTGTTTTGTTTATCATATTTACAGCAAAGTTGTAGAGGAAAAAATTATCCCAGGATTAAGAGATTAAGGGATTAATGCATTTTTTCCTATTCGTTCATTAATAGAGTAATCACCAGAGTCATCCAGATTGTTTTCATTGGAATCATTGAAGGGATTAATGCATTTTTTCCTATTCGTTCATTAATAGAGTAATCACCAGAGTCATCCAGATTGTTTTCATTGGAATCATTGAAGTTGTTTTTGGCAATTTTTCAAAATAATACTCACAATAGGTTCCAATATATTTAATAAATATCATTTATAATAATTTCGGTTCTGATCATGCTATTTATCTGTTCATAATAAATTGGAAATGTTTCCAGGGAGAAAATGAATTTAAGGAACAAATAGTTTGATCGAGTAATCTCTTATCCATTACATGATATAGAAGCCCTGATGGTCTAAAAGCTGCTTCCAATCTAAGTCAAGTTGCTTTGTTATTCTAAGAGATTTGAAGGTTTTTTTTTTATTTGGTTGGAAATTTAGATTTTTTTGGAAAGGTAGAGGAGGTAAGGTACAAAATATTAAATAAAAGTGGAAATTTTGATTTTGTTGGAAATGTAGAAGTAAATTACAAAATATTACACAAAAATTGTTTTAGGCAGTTGGAAATTTTGGTCTTGTTAAAAAGCTAGAAAAAGTAACTTACAAAATACTACATAAAAGTTCACATATAATACTCTTTTTATTGATCAATCAAATTTGATGATTACAATAAATTTCTTGACTGGTAATTACTCCTTAAAATAAATTCACATGTACACATTCTAAATTAGACTTTTTCCAAAATATAACTTAACTCAAACTCAATCAATTTAACAAATTATTAGACTCAATCAACTTAACCAATTAATACATAGAAGAATAATTACAATTTCGAAACAAATTTAGATTAAAATATAATAATACTAACTCTGTGCTTTCTCAGATTATGACAGATCCAGATGCACCTACTCCTAGCGACCCTATCGCACGCGAGTATTTACACTGGTATTTATTCATATCCTCTCAAACTAGGCGATAAACTTTACAGTTCAATATACTCAAGCTCTCTGGATTAAACATCCCGTGAACGTTGACCTTATGTATCTTTGAAACTTGTCATGTGCAGGATTGTTACTGACATCCCTGCTACAACAGCTGCATCTTTCGGTAGTAACTGAAGCACAATATTTTTTTAATTTGTTTGCTTATGAAACCCTAATCGTTGTAATAAAATTTCAAATCGTTTGAAAACTGCAGGATTGTTGTAATAACTAATGCAAAATTATCTTAGTTTAATGATTACATAGATTTGTGGTTTTTCTAATTTCCTGCTAAATTATGACATTCAATTTATGAGTTTGAAAACTGCACGATTGTTGTAATAACTAATCTAAAGTTATCTTAGTTTAACGATTACATAGATTTGTGGCTTTTAGTAAATGTTTTTATGGCTTTCAGGAAGACAACTGATGAGTTACGAGCTTCCAAGGCCTATGATTGGGATTCACAGGTATGTATTTGTTTTGTTCAAGCAGACAGGACGACAAACAGTCGTGGTCCCTCCTAGATCGCGCCGAAACTTCAGTACCAGAGATTTCGCTGATCGCAATGGTCTTGGATTACCAGTTGCTGCTGTTTATTTCAACGCTCAAAGAGAGACAGCGGCTCGGGGACGTTAGAAGGAAGTCAACAAGACTGTAATGGCAATTGCTTGCAGCTTCTATACAAATAAAATTCCATTACTTTGTGATCCATAGTTATTGAACGTCGTGTAATGACTAAGTATTTGTTAATGTCAAGGTTTTCGTTACATCAAAATTTGTAGATATTAAATTTAACACAAATTTAACACCGTTTCAAATGTAAATCTGGGAATTGTAGCTATTAAATTTAACACCGTTTCAAATGTAAATCTGGGAATTGAACTTAGACCAAGGTGGGAATTGAACTAGGTTAAAGTTTTGATATCATGTTAAAATTTTCCATCCATTAAATCAAAATCAGCAAAAATTAATAAACTTCCAAATTATTATTATTACGTTTTAAGAATAAATAAAATAAAAATGCCTATTAAAATGAACTTACATTTCAGTAATTTTGGATGTGAGAGAGTTATCAGCGTTCGTGCTAAACGAAGAAGGGATATGTTATCAACATTCGTGCTAATCACACTCTACCAATTACACACAATAAACAAAATGAAAGAACTGGCACCTAATCCCTTTAAGCCTTGGCACGCTTGCTAGAACATAATTAAAGAACACAGACATGCGCTAAAGCAACACGAACAGCTGCAACACACATTCACACTGCTCAGCCAGAACAAATGAAAAAAATAATGCATGGACATGAGTTTTTAACATTAACAAGGAATCAAATAGATCTACATGTATCATTTTGGAGTTATTACAGTTACAATAATGGTTAACAAGGTCAAAGCTTTTATCCCCTAAAGCTAGCTTGTTTATTTTTCGCCTTCAATTGCAACGCAAAGTACACAACTGAAATCTGTTAAACATAAATTCTTCTCGTTATATTTTGAGGATTTGGTGGGCACCAATTTTGATATCCCAAACGAAATTCGACCAAATAACTTTGACGGAAAATTCCATGTTCACACCACATTCATCTCTAACTACTGTTTTCTCCATAAATTGCAAGCTAGTTTCCCTGCGGTTCTTCTCTCCGTCGTCCCTCCGACCTCTTTCACTTACTTTATCTTTGTATGCACTACTTTATCTTTCTCCACCAACAAATTAGCATAAACTATTATTAATTTACCTGGATTCAGAATAATAAATTAATTATAAATATAAATAATGGTATATATTTAACCAGAATATTGAATTATACAATTAGCTATCAAACTTCATTCATGGTTTTACAAAATAAATAATTATATGTAAATAATTTTTTTCGGATAAATATGGGTCAAAAATGGAGAGAATTATTTTCTAAATACGCTATATAACAAAGCTTTTATAACGCTGACAGAGCTTCCTACAACCCAAATTTAATTTATATTTAATTAAGGGTTATTCTCCAATCTCTTATCATTTTTTTATAATTAAAAGTAATGATTATTATATTTATAAGATGTCAGGTATATAACTAACTATTTTGCAATGTTTTAGTTTTATTCTTGTTTTCCTTTTCATTATTTTTTTCATTAGTTTTTGTCTTCTTCATTTTACTCTTCTTAATACAGTTTCTTCATTTTACTCTTCTTAATACAGTGTTGTTATGCATTTTTTGTACTTAATTTTTGTTGATGGAGCATTTTATACAGTTTTGATATGGTTAAAAACAATATTTACATTTTTTTCCATCTTATTTTCCATTAACACAAAAGATTCAACAACTTCAATGATTTCCTTCATTTTCTTTATTCATGAAGAAATGCTAATTCATATTCGTAATAGAATTCAACTACATTTTCATCTATATCTTTAACAAGTTCCATTAATAGATTCTCCTAACATTTTTCTACTTCTAAAAATACAATTTCGCCTTCATCTTCAACTTTAATTTCATCATCCACATGTGTATGTAGACATAGGGATTAACTTCAGTCAACATTTTCTTTCCAAATTTATTCAATGAAGACAATTGTAGCTTCCATGTGTTATATGTTCTTTCTGTTCACCAAGTTCTTCCAAAGTCAAAATCTTCTTCTTTCACAAAAATTATTTCATTAGCAACTACCATGTTCTACGGCTTAGGTTGACATTTAACGATGTTACTACTCCTTTCACTCTATGACATCTCGAAAATATACCAAGTTTCTTTGGACTTGGTTGTTGTAGTACGTTCGGAAGAATTTTATCATCCAAACACATTTGAATGAGAGAAAATAATGCTACATTATCCTTATTGCTTTTAATCTGTAGATCTACGTGATATTAATTCATGACATCATAGGTTGTTTGATTTATGGGTTGTTCAAACCCCTTCAACACAATATCCAATGAATTGTCTACTCACAGTGTCTTATCTTATTAATGACCGAAAAACCATAGTTTTACCAGAAAGGGATGAAAATTATTTTTCTGAACATATCCATATTAGTAAGCCAAATTTAGTAAAACTTACTTTCCAATGCATGTGATGGAGAAGAGAGAAATCAAAAGAGAATCAAGATCTATGGTTGTGCAAGGATACAAAAGGAAGTCGTATGTTGTATTGTTATTTATTTTTTCTGTTTTGATGATGAAAGAAGTAAGCGTTTTTAGTAACAAGGCTTGAAGGATCCTATGGATGATGGTTTTACACATTTTATAGTTCACTCATATATAGGTGTGTTCCATTAGTGGTACTTTGAAGCAATTTATCAAGGCTCTATATAAGGAGAATCAAATGTACTCCTATTTATACTACCTAATTCCCATAGTATATGAAAGTATCTTCCTCATTGGTGTTATTGTGCAACTATAATAGTTAGGCATTCAAGTAGCTCTTTTAGGATTGGTTTAGGATACCTGCATGACTTCCAATGTACCTTATGTTCAATGGATGTGAAATTTCTTGTACATGTTTGTATGATGTGATACTGTTCAAAGGGATACCATTTGAGGTTACAAGGGTTTCCAACTCAAGTGAAACAATTTGTTTTGAACCACATGAAACCATGCATACTTCCTACATGTACTTTATGAAGTTGTATATTTATGGGATTAATGGTAATGATAGATCACGATAGATAGTAAACATATTTCTACTCTACAAACCTCCTAAAAATTATAGAGGAATAAATCCTTCACCATATCATTAGGTGAAAATGAAATCCCTTAATGCAAAAGTGAGATGTATAAATCAAAGTCCTTAAAAACATTCTGGTAATTAAAATTGGGCGTTTTGTGCCTTTCCATATGCATTAATTCTTAACCTTCGTGGGGTTCCATACCCTCTTCTAGTTTTCATTTTATTATTTGACCTTTGATTACATGAGATTATCTTCTTGGTCAATTTTCTTCATTCCATTATTGTAGTTAGTAATTTGAGTTATTGATTTAGGATTGGATTTAGGATGCCTACATGAATTCCAATACAAGTTATGTTACTTGAGGTTCAATTCCTTGTACAAGTTTATATTATGTGTTTCCAACTAGGTGAAAAAATGTGTTTCAAACCACATCAAACTATGTGTGCTTCCCACATGTATTTTTTCTCAGTTGTAGATCTATGTTCGTACCATTGCGCGTTGATCTATTATACACATATAAACATATATCTACCCTAGAAAATCGTTCTAAGTCATACAAGAATAAATTCTTCACCATATCATGAACTAAAAACAAAATCTCTTCATGAAAAAAAAAATCTATAAAGCTAGCCCCTTAGAAAATTCCTACTCACTTAAATTGGCATTCATGTACCTTTCACAAGATTCTCTTGTTGTCCTCCTTGGGTTCCAAAGCCTATTATATTTGTGGTTTTATTATTTGACCTATTTATATGTAAGAGCATTGCCATGATTGGTGTTCTTGGTGCCACTATAATAGTTAACCATTTGCAATATAGGATTGGTTTCTAGATACCTACAAGACTTCTAATATACTTAATGTTACTTGGAGGTTGAACTCATTGTACAGGTTTGTATGAAGAGGTACTACTAGAAGGGGTATCAGAGTGGTTACAAGGGTTTAAAATGAAGTGAATCAATGCATTTCAAATGACATGGAACCAGAGTTTGCTTTCTACATGTATTTTTCTCCAATTGTAGGTTTGCGTACTTAATGGTAACTATATATCTCCTGTGAGTTTTTATACATATTGAAAAATATCTCTAGCCTAGAAAATTTCTAAAAATTATAGAGAATGCATTTTTCACCATATGATGAAGTGCAAACAAAATCTATCGATGCAAAAAATAAATACATAAAACCAAACCCCTAAAAAAATTCTACTAACTTAAATTGAGGAGTTTGTACCTTGTCACATGGAATCCTCTTGTTGATATCTTTGGGTTCCATAGTATCTTCTATTTTTTCCATTATTATTTAACATTTAGGTCTAAATGGTAGCTTAGGCACCATAGTTGTTATCTCTTAGATAAAACCCTGGCTGTAAGGGAAAAACTCTAAGGTAGCCTCTAACCAATATTTTGAATTGAAAGCTAGCCCTTTCAATTCGAAGGGGGTCCCTTCTATAACTCAGCCAAATATTACTGGTTATGTACTAAGCACATCAACTAGATGTGATTGGATTATACAAAAGAGGTTTGGAAAGGATAGGAAAAACCATTGGGCATGGAGTCTTTTTGACAATAAATTACTGATTACATGCTCTATAAAAAAAATATAGAGGCAATGTAGCAAAAAAAATTCATGTACAATTCATCATTCAGCTATGATAGAAGCAAAGTGGAATAAATATCGAAAATAGAGAAACTAGACAATTATGTGAAAGATATTCAAGTCGAAAACATATAAACAATTTGGCAATTCTAAATTTGAGTAGATAAACAAAATTTAGATTTAATCACTCAATTCCAAAGGTAAAAGATTGAGGGATCAAATTATGAAATAAAAGAAATAACATACACTAGAAACAAAGAGGAAACCCATCACACAAGAATCTCTGTAAATTTGAACAAGTAACAATGATCACAACAATTTATATCAATATCAAAATTCTCCACATTGTACCAAGGTTCTGGATGAATTTTCCAACCCTTTTTCATTCTACAAAATTTCTCTTTATAGAAAAGACTACAACTTACAACATTTTTCTAACATATTCTTAATTACAAACTTTAAAAAATAACAACATATATGTAAATACATGCACATAAAACATGTTTTGAATCATATATGTCTCTAAATCATAACAACATGCTACAACTCTAGTTGGAAAACATGGTTGAAATGGTGACTAATCTTCTACCTCATTCACTCGAACTCATGCTTTGTCATCCCTACAAAAGTATCTTCTATTGAACAACTCCTCCTTTCGGGCTTCCTAATCAATTAGAGTTGGAAATCTCATTGTTATCCCTTTGAATCTGGAACATAACATTATCGATGACGAGGTAGCTACCAGCGCTTTAACGTTGTTTATAAACAATTCACTCTAATACTCCCATTGTGAAAGCCTAAAAAATTATAGACTAAAAATGTGATAACATCTCACTCCACAGGGAAGATGTTGATCATGGATGGAAGCAAGAACCCCATAGACTAGAAGCCTATTTATTGCAATATGTTTTCTTAAAGAAACACATTGATTAACTATTCAATAATAAAATCAGTTTTCAAAACTATTATCTATGGACTCTTTTGAAACTGAACATAAAATTGCTAAGGTAAAACATTCTTAATTTTTTATAACCACTTCCCAGAACCTTAGGTTCTTCTACTCAGGCTTCAAGTCCTTCAAAAATATTTATCCACACCTGAAAATTTTAAAATAACATGGATATATATAATGTACAATGGAATATTCTTTCCTTACGAAATATAATGTTTTGGAAATCACCCATTGACTCGATCTCTAGGTAGTAACACTCCCTTTAGATCTTGAATAATAAAGCTATTATTGCGAGAGAATGCTAGAATTTTATATGGGACATTCCAAATATTGTTGAATTTCTCGTGTTTACCCTTTCCCTTAATGCGCTCATCTAATTTCAAAAATAGGTCCATGCATTTGAAATCATCTTCCTTAGTCCTTTTGTCAAATACCTTCTTGGATTTTTGTTGGAGATCTTGAGACTGTTCATATAACTTTTTTTTTTTCCTGCATCTCTATCAATTGATTGATTCTTCATTGAAAAGGATTTGATTCCTCTCCTAGCTCATGTAAGTACCTCATAACCGGTATCCTAATTGAAACTAGGAAAGTTGCATCAAGACCATATACTAATTGAAATGGGGTGGTAACAATTGATCTCTTTGTACTGACCCTATCTGCCCACAAGGAAAATTTGATCTTTGTATGCCAAGATTTCTTATTATCCTCTAACAGTTTCTTGATGATTCTGATTAGGCTCTTATTTTATGACTCATCCAATCCATTACCTTGAGGGTAATAGGTTATAGAGTGACTAAGATTCATATGATATTCATCACATAATTTATCAGTCTTTTTGATTTAAAACATTGAGCATTATCTGTTATGATTCTTTTTGTAATACCAAATATGGAAATAATATTTTCTAAAAATTGTATAACAATGAGATTAGTAGATTTCCTGCTTGGGAGAGGCTAAATAAATTTGGTAAAATAGTCAGTCCCTGTCAAGATCCATTTATGTTCCATTGAAGATGATGGATGAATCTCGCTTATAAAGTCAAGGCCCCATTGGTGAAATGGTTCTTATAGAGAAACATGTTTTAAGGGTAAAGACATCAACTTGGATTTTCCTTCAAATCATTGACATTGATGACATGCTGCAACTTCGTTACAAACATTAGAAAAACATGTAGGCCATTAAAAACCTGCTCTAAAAATTTTGTTTGAGGTGGCTTTCAAATAAAGGTGATTGCCGCATGCTCCCTAATGGAATTATTTCATCATCTTCTTGGCTTCATTTTCAAGTAAAAAATTCAGTAAAATACCTTGTGGATCTTTCCATAACAAATAACCATCTAGGACACAATATTTAACATATTTAAGTTTCAATAACCTAGCCTGAGTTTTCTGTGTTCTGGGTGGAGCCTACAGATTTTGCAATATATCAACAATATTAGTATACCATGAATAATATTTAAAATGATCATCACATGAAATAGGAAGATTCTATCATTGATAGGTCTTGATACATCAAACATATTTACACCACCCCATAATTCACGAAGCTCATCAATGAGGGGCTCCATGTATACATCCATATCCTTTACCTAATATTTCCATATGTAAACAAAGAGTTCTTTGTTAGGATTAACTGAATTGAAATATTTTTATATAATCTTCAAGAGAGCATTGCACTCATATGTTATAGTACCAGGTATGATAAGAGTTAACATTGCATGTTCCATTTTCATTGCCATCAAAGGGGGAAGATTGTTGTTTATAATTAACACTGGCCAAACAGAATATGTTGTTCTAAGATCTGCAAAAGGATTGACGCCATCCATTGCTAGAGAAATTCTTGAATTACTCAGCTCATTTCTTAAATGTGTCCATTTTAGTTGAATCTATTTCCAATAGTGACTATCCGCAACCATGCGCATGACACCTCCCTTGTGCATGATAATCCATATATTTTGCTAACTCCTTGCATTTGAACATTCTCTCAAACCTTCGATTTAGTGGAATGTGTCGTCGTACTTTATAAGGAACCTTCTTGGATACTTGATCTTGACGATACCTATTTGTGTGACACATTGGGCATTGTTGTAAATTTGCATTATCTCCATAGTAAAATATGTGGTCATTTGGACCTACATCATATGTCTTGTACTCCATTCCAATGTCTTTCATTATTGAATATACTTCTCTCTTAGAATGAGGCAACTTATTGTCCTTTGGAAGTATTTTGTTTTCCAAAATTCTACATAGTGCAAAAAATGATTTTTATAAGTATCCACAATATTCAAAACTTTTAAGACATCTAGAGCATTAATTTATAGGAATATCAATCCAACCTTAATATATCAGTAAAGCATTATTTTTCAATCCACGTGTAACCTTCAAGTACAACAACAACATAAGTGTTGCCAATATAGAAGATTCAAGATTTGCATAAAGAGGTGTCATAACCAACTTAGCTAGGAGTGAATCAACAACTTATTCAAAATATGTGTAGAAGTCTTTAATAAATTCATTAACACGAGCCTCATTTATTCGTGAAGTGGCTTCATCCATAAATGTGTCTTGTCCTTCATCTTGAGAGCCGCTATTATCAATATCATTCGTTGGTTCTTCAGGAATATTGGGAACTCGAAGCGGCTTTTCATAAATAAAAAAATCAATTGAAATGACCAATAATAATGTATTAAGAAATATGCCTATTTATCTATGATAAGAATAAAAATTTGTTAATTATAATGTACCTCTTCTATATAAACTCCATGGTCCAATCTATGGATACCAACAAGCCTCAGCTTCTTTAGTTTCCTATTTTGGCACATTTTGCAACTGCAATATATCATTTCATTGAGGTATTCATCTGTACTTGGTGCAAGTCTTGTTGCCCTTCCATCTAAATATTCAGATGATGATGTGCTATTTCCCTTAATGCACCATGTTTTTTAAACAATAAGACTGTAATTTTTAACTTGAGTATTACTTCTTTTTCAAGAGAACATGACAAATGAATAAACCTAGGGAGTGAACCTATGACTATGTAGTTTTTTAGTGTAATTTTGGCCCTTTGATCACTTGATTGTTTGTACTTTTTTTTTTTCAAGGTAGTGTTTAGTTCTTATGTAGGAATTAGATATGAAAAGATTGAGATCTAGGTTCAAAACCCTGAAAAAAACTCTACCAACATGTTGAGTGAGCATTGAATATTTGTCCAACACATTGAGGCAAGCTTATCAGAGTGTTCCAACAAGCCTCTAACTGGTCACAAACAAACTTTTGAAGTATCATTTTTAGAGTTATTTATAAAAATAAATCCATCCTCTAACTAAATCAACAACATAAATACTACAAGTACCAAAAGAAACATAAATACTCGGTCTGCCATTTTGTATAGAATAACGTAATACAAATCTGAAAAGAAAAGTTTGTGGATGCTAGTTAGGATCATTACATAAATAAATGTTGAAATATATGGCAACATGTAAAACCATAAAGATATTCTAAAATATGTTGGTTTAAACTTTTATGCATGTAATTTCATTCAGGCAGTTCTGTGATTAAAATGCATGTAGTGAATGTAGATCAATTCAAACTTTACAAGCTACTAAATTCACATGATGTTATCTCTCATTCTTCAAATACCATCTTATATTTTTTACTACCTTTGAATTAATATAGTCTTCTTGATGTTTACAATAATTTTTTGAAACAAATGTGCTATCAATTATTGAGTTGGTGGTAAGGCCTTATTTCCAACATAAGCTAAATGGATATACCAATTAGCCTTTGAGCAAGACATATCACATCATCTAATAAAATTAAGGAATTTTTTCTTAAAACATCAAAGAGATGACCACACATAATTCTATAAACTATTATATATTCTACATATCTTTATAATATTTCTCAAAAACTTATATATATAAATACATTCTTTATTTATTTTATTTTAATGTAAAATTTTCTTTATCATATTTCCATACTATATAGACTGATATCTATAATAATGCAAACTAATATATGATTAATATTAGAATTTAGTTTATTCGTTTAATTAAATTTAAATATAATTAATGACTATACACTTATATCTTAATATTCATATATCTTAGTGAAAAAGTACCTACATGCTACTTACTGTTATTGATAGAATGGCTGAAAACGGATTCCGCAACCTTGAAAACCATATTTCCACAAAATAAAAATGAAATGGAGAGTTATCATCATTGAATATTTTACTAAACGAAAACCCTCACTGCAATCCCCAATATGACGAACCAACCTTATGATGCATACTGAAACTAATAGCGAAAATAATTGAATCCTATGGCAAAATACTTCAGTAGATTCACCAAAATTATGACAAAGACACGATTTTCTTGGTACGTATAATGAGAAAAACCAATAGAGCCAGACGTAAGGATATCCATAGTTGGTCACAAAAAAACCATTGTCTCATAAAAACCCTTGTCACCTACTTCTTAGTCTAGCTAGGAAGCCTAAACATTGCAACCCTTGTTTAGGCTGCAATGATGTAATCTACGTGGACCCCCTCTACATGATGGATGTAGGGGATGTATGCCCTTGAAAATAAGTCTTCTGTGATGGTTGTCGCTAAAATTAGTGTTTCTGCATGTGCTTGATCCATATGAAAACATGTTTTGACCAGTTGATAACTCTTGGTTCTCTAAGCTCTTGGCATGATTACGACCTCACATAATACATGATAATTGGGAATGTGTAAAAAAAAAAAATATTAAAGCTTATCATATTGGGAATTTGTTTTTATAAGTCCTTATATTGGATTATGGTACTGTAACAAAAATTATTTATAAGTTTAGAATTTTTTATATTAAAATAGTGATGAATATTCATAAAGAAAAATATTGTTATATGACTAGACTTGTGTAATAGTAATTCAGAGTTTTTTTCTTGTAACAGGAGGATCTTTGGTTGGCTCGGCAAAACAAATTCAACAAAATTCTAACAACATTGATGAAAAACTTGAGGACAATAATACAGACATTTCAAGAAAAAGAGTTTTTGAAAGGATGGGAGAAGCTGAGGACAATATTACAGACATTGCAAGCAAAAGCGTATTTCAAAGGCTGGGAGAAGTAGAGGAGAATAATGTAGACATTGCAAAAAAAGGCATATTTGAAAGACTAGGAGAAGTTGATGAGGGTACATACATTGCAAGAAAAAGTGTGTCTGAAAGGCTGGGAGAATTTGTGAACAATAATAAAGACATTGCAAGAAAAATCATATTCGGAAGGCTTGGAAAATTTCATGAGCAGAATAAGAATTTTGATGCAGAAATATAGGGCAAAAGCAAAAAGGTCTTCAAAAATATTTCAAAATTTTGGCAAAATTTCATATTTCTTGAATTATTGTTGATTAACTAATTGGGTTAATGCTTTGATAAATACACTACAGAGATCCAGAGCTTACTCTCCTCCTTCACAGTATGGAAGTAATAGAATCATAAGTGACGCTGATTTTACTACCTCCAAAAGACCAAAGGTTGAATATAAGCGAGAATTTCCTGGAACTCAGGTTATACGTTCTTTCCCAAAAAATGTTATTGGAAGGTCGAGAATTAACCACATAGTATACAAAACTCTCAGAAATACAATAAAAAAAGAAAAAGGAAATCTCTTAAAATACCATAAGAAAAGAAAAAAGAAATTATGTCTTGGATAGGTTAGGGGAAAAGATTGATTCACAAAGGAAAGGACTAAATAGAGTCACTGTCGATGAAGGTGTGATTAATGTTAATAAATACCCATTTATCCAAATTGTTTACTTTCCAATGTACTATTTGTCTAGTTTGGTGTATTATAATTAATAGTAATTTCACACTATTTATTTCTATTAAAGGAACTCACACATCATAGAAGATGGAAGGCAAGAGTATTGCTTTGTCAAACTTAAATAGAATTGTTTCCAGTGAAGGTGTGATTGATATTAATAAATACCCAATTTTCCAATTTTTTACTTTCTAATGGCCTATTTGTCTCTTTTGGTGGATTATAATTAACAGTAACTTTAAACTATTTATATTGATTAGAAGAACTCACACATCATAGAACTCAGACACCAAGAGTGTTTTTGTGTCAAATGTATAACAAATCTTCCTCTTTCTATTTGATATATCTCATACAAACTTTCAGTAAAAATTGCATGTGCCACCTCCAAGGCTCACAAATTTGTAAGCTTTCAAAGAATTAAATACCTTCATTTCGATACCAATGGTTTTCTTGATAGTGAATTTTAATTTATGATGCCTACAACAATAGGCTACTTAATAATGAAGAGCCCTGGTTTTGAAACAAATATATTTCTTGCTGCATGAATTGTTTCAGGCCCATTATGGGGCAACCAGTCAAGCATTAAGTAAGCATTTCATGCCATGTGGAGAAGTGAAATTTCGACTGGTCAACGAACCAGGTAACTTTATTGATCTGGATTCTCTTAAGTGCAACACATTTTGATATTGCAACATGAATTAAACCCTTTGGTTTTGGTTCCTCTGTGGCCAGCTTTCCAATTGGTCAATGGCAAGGGTTCTATTTACTAACCTTTTTTTTTTAACATATAGAAACCAAATCAACTCACCACCCAAACTTGGAGATTAAATTATATTTTAACATTGCCAACTTTATGAATGTATGGATTCCATGTTAACATGCATACGTATGCATCTCCCAATTTATCATACATTCAAGAATAAACTTGACATGTTTTCTTAATATAAGCTGCAATTTATGTGACAAGCTCTCACTTCCATAATCATGTATTTTTCAAAATCTCTCACAATTTTGGCAAGTTTGATTATAGGGTTATGACCACATATTAACAACTTAGAGAACCCACAAATTTGTTGAATCAAATAGCAAGCACGATGAATTGGAATCTATGTATCTCAGTATATGAATTTGAGTCTCATGATGACAACAATAATTACCTTTCTAGTTCAAATATGATTCACCCAATGATTGGACTTATAGAAAAGTGAACTAGTGTTTACTAAATCTTAAACTTTTAAACCCACTCACAAGGATTGATTCACTACAACAAAAAATGCTTTTAGGGGGTAGCTATAGTGTCCCTTTCAACATTACTTGGGTTTTTTTAAACCCCACTCCAAAATAATAGCCTCTAAAAGTCAAGACTTCGAGGGCCATTTAAAAAAAATACATGCAAAAGCATAACTTCTAAGAAGTCAAGTATTTTAGGTGTTATGAAACCAACTCACAAAAAGATAGAAAAGATAGTTGAACACCTTAGAATTCATCCTCTTCGAGGGGGAAACCTCCTTTACATTACACAAATGAACAATTCTTGGATGATACAAATGAAAAGACCTCCTTTCTATATATAGGAGTCTAAGGAGTCGTAATATAATCAGAGCTGACATAACAATAATAATGTAAGGGCACAATAATAACAATAGTGGGCTTCTATGGGGCACAATAGTAAAAATATGGGGACTACATGGGTACAACAATATAATAAGGGGACTGTCCTGATAACAATAAGGGGTTACACTAGTAGTATAGGGGCCTAACATGCCCCTCTCCTTCAAAAAGTGCTGTCCTCAACGCTTGAGTAGTTCTTGATGCTTCTGTAGAATATTATTGTCCTCCCATGTGGAATCTTCTGTGGGTATGTTCTTCCACTTGATGAGATACTCTGAAATTGATTGATTTCGTAGCTGTCGGGTTCTTGTTTCTGTGACTGCTCTAAGTTCCAATATGGCTTTTCCTTCCTCTTCAAGTTCTCACAATATTATTTGAATTGGGATCTTCTGCAAGTTTTGAATGAGCGGCCACACTTCTTCATCCTTCTTCCATTCATCCCTTACTTCGTTTATCCAATCTGGTTGGATAATAGAAATAACACAAAACAATGCTTCGACATCCTCATCCTTTCTTGAGAGTGCATCTGCAACAAAATTTTGCTTCCGTTTTCTATAATTGATGTCAAAATCATAACCCAATATATTTGTGACCCATTTTTTCTGTTCTTCTATAGATAATATTTGTTCTAAAAAGTATTTAAGACTATCATGATCCATTTTTACCTTGAAGTGTCTTCCCATTCGGTAAGGTCACCATTTCTTAAGTGCATGTAGTACTTCCAACATCTCCTTCTCATAAATAGTTTGCTTGAGATGTAGCAGTAAAAATACCCAATCACCTACATCAAAACATTTTTAACTACAATGTTGATCCACCTGTTGTTTCATTCGATTTTGCACCAAAGTGGCATTATCCTTTAAAAGTTGAGAACTTGTTGTTGATGCTCAATGTGATCTTTCTTGATATGTCCTTCTATCTTGAGAGTTTGAGGAGTGGTAATTTCTTCCAATTCTTTACAAGATATGGTCATATTCATTTCTTGATTCTCGATGTGATCATTCACTTCTTGAACATTTTTCTTCTTGATATGTCCTTCTATCTTGATAATTTGAGGAGTGGTAATTTCGGCCAATGCTTTACAAGATATGGTCATATTCATTTCTTTTTTCTCTGGGGTTGGTTCTTGGTGCATATACTCTTGTTTTGGTGTTCCCTGATCCTTTTCTTCCTCCTCTTCATAATCTATGTAAAATAATTTCTTCTCAGCACACTTATGACCTTTAGTGCATTCGCTATCAAAATTGTAACAAAGCCCATTTTCTCTTTTCTCTTCAAATTGTTGTGGTGTAACCCTTGTAGGTTGTGGAAGGCTAGGAGAAACAACACATCCATTATTATAGTTGCGAGGGGTAGACTTCCTTCTTGCCATAATTTTACTTTCCACTATGTAACAAAGCTCTTTTACTCTTTCCAATTGTTGTGGTGTTGCTCTAAAGAAGGTGTTGCTCTTTGTATCCTCATAATGTGTTATCATTTCCTCCATGAAAATTGACCACGTAACAAGTTGTTTATGAGAACAAAGCCCTTCATACCATAAAACTTGATCTGGTTCTAAATATGAAGGTGCAATACATACCTTTTGTAACAGTGGTACACCATGTAGATCAAAATATTGCTCCATTTGAGGTATCCAATTTACTAGATCCTTGCCATCAAACTTCCTCATATCGCCTTTCCTTGATTTTAGGAGCTCAATCTTGAAATGACTATAACTCTGTAATTTCGATTCTTCCAATTCTGAAATTGCGACCTATAGTAGCCCTCTATGTCCTCTTTCCAATGCCACCAGTCTGATCGAATTTAGATTCTCCAAGGCAGAGTTATGCACAATCTCCCATGATGACCTGATTATAGACCTTTCCAGAAGAGTGAACTTGTATGAAGTACCACGTGTTACTATTTCGACCTTTGGCTCTGAAAAATATATACAAGAAACTACAGTCCATCCTCTTTCTATACCTTCTTACAAAATTTCAATCCGATGCTCAAAGAGAAAGTTATGATGATTTTCGCCAGGTCACCTATTTGGAATGTAATTCAAGAGTCTACAAAAAGACCAACTTCCTCAGATCATATCTCCGCAAATATAGCGCAAAAAGCTCTAAAATTTGTATTCGAGGTTCAGTGCGATTCCTTCTCAAATGGGTTTTTTTTTCACTTTTGAAACATCGCAGAAAAAAAGCTATAGCGAAAATGGCACGATGACCTATTTGGAACAGTGAAACCCTAGAATCCAAAGCTCTGATACCAAATGTTATGAAACCAACTCCCAAATGCCTTATAATTCAGCCTCTTCGAGGGGGCAACCTCCTTTACATTACACAAATGAACAATTCTTGGATGATACAAATGACAAGACCTCCTTTCTATTTATAGGAGTCTAAGGAGTCATAATATAATCAGAGCCAACATAACAATAATAATCTAAGAGCACAATAATAACAATAGTGGGCTTCTATGGGGCATAATAGTAACAATATGGGGACTACATGTGTACAACAATATAATAAGGGGGTTGTACTAATAACAATAAGGGGTTACACTAGTAGTATAGGGGCCTAACATTAGTGGTGTTTATTGAAAAGATATGAATAGAATTTACAACAATTCTCTTAAGTGAAATAGAATTTGATATTGCATCATGAATTAAACCCTTTGGTTTTGGTTCCTATGTCGCCAACTTTCCAATTGGTCAATGCCAAGGGTTTTATTTACTAACCTTTTTTTTTAATATTTAGAAACCAAATCAACTCAACACCCAAACTTGGAGATTAAATTGTATTTTAATATTGGCAGATTTATGAATGTATGGATTCCATGTTAAGCTGCATACCTGTGCAGCTCCTAGTCTAACACAAGCTCGAGAATAAACTTGACCATTTTTGTTAATATAAGCTGCAATTTATGTGACAATCTCTCACTTCCATAATCATTTATTTTTCAAAGTGTCTCACAATTTTAGCAAGTTTGATTCTAGGATTATGACCACATATTGACAGCTTAGAGACCCCACAAATTCATTGAATCAAATAGCGAGCACCATGAATGGGAATATATGTATTTAAGTATATGCCAAAATGTGTCCATATGGTGACCAATAATCCAATCCTAATCAATGTTTGGTCCTAGAGTTCAATTGGTTAGGGAGTGTTCTTCATGGATCATTTTTGACATGAGCAAGGAGCTATTTTTTTTATTCCCTTGAAGCACACTGCCAAGCAAGTTTGGTTAGAGAACTCGCTTTTGAAGGCTCCTAAATCCCCAATTCACCTAAACCATCAATATCATATTCAGATACAAATGAAATTTATCCACGGGTAAAAAAATAACAGTGAAGACAACCTCTCAAGGTTACCACATGGAAAACAAGATCTAACAAGTTCATTGATATTGATCAGATCTCTAGTCATACCCACATTTTTAGCAAACCAATTGCTTCCTCTATTGTCCACAACTCATTATTATTTCACTTTTCACTAGTAAAGCACTGCAGTAGACCCAGTTCCTCCAAGAGAGCTACAAAGATCTATTTCCTTTTGTCTTCTTATTTGGGCCTCAACCTTGTAGTTCATGAGCAATCATGACTATGATCTCTTCGTTTTATTGTTCCAGGCATCCAGTCCACACTCATGATTGTGAATAATTAGTAAGAGATTGGGTAGGTAGATGATTGTTGCAGGTAGAATACTCTCAAAAACTCTTAGTGCTTCAATCTTTTCGAGCAGTGAAAATGCAATATTGAGACATCCAAACAAGTTCACAAGAAGAAACTGTTTTGTTTGCCAAATTTCCTTGAATACACCCATTTCAACTTACAAAATATGAAACAGGACGTAGTGCTCTTTCATGCTCCACTGTGAAGTTTGCACAGCCCTAACACTAAACAATATATTGCTTTGTCAATCCATTATAGCATGAGTTGTGAGTGACCACATGTTTTCATTGTTCTAGGTTTAGGTCCTCATAGAACACTTTCCCACACAGATGCTCACCAACTGTGAGAGGTATTCCCACACTAGTGTCCCACGAAATAACCACCAAATATCTAGCATCATCTCTAACTCTAAAAATGTAATATGATTATAAACATGGCCACCTATTCCGAACCATGGGAAAAAAATTCTACACTCTAAGAGAATTCCTACATTAAACTAAACATCTAAAATCTTAAAACTACTAGAAAATGCACCCTATAATTATTGCTAGAATCTATAAACACATAAATATATAATGCAAACATATTAAACTAACTGGAAAAACCTATCGTAGCTTTTCATCACTTTTGAAAATGAATATCTGCTATAGAAAAGCAACTCACAGCTAGTTGCTAAACTGAACACTCAATGAATAAGTCTATACCTTTACCTTTTCCTTTATAGATTGAGGAGAAGAGTAGGTACAAAAAACTTAGGCACGTGCACAACAATGCCTCAAGTGAATATTATCAGAGGCATGCAAGCATGCACCCTATTTACTAGGTTGCATGTGCCTAACTGAACTTAGACTAGAGCTAAAAAACTAGAAAAGTGCTTAATACGACCGAAGATAACACATGCAACTGCATGTTCCCTCTTTTATTTTGCAAACTGCATGCAAGAAACATGCAAACTGCATGCAGTAAACATGTAAACTGCTGAGGGTAACATTATCCATTCCTATCTGTTTATGGTGCGTGCATGCATGAGTCCTTAATGCTGGAAGCTTACAAAGTGTTGGTTCATCCTCTTGTATATTATATTGCTTTGTACTCATCTACATATCATTGTGTTGCTTAGAAAAATAATTGGGTACGAATTTGTTGGGACTACGACTAATCTCTATACAGACCTGCAATACCTTTTGTTCCTTCTCTTGTAGTATGATAATGAACCTATTCCTACACATTCCGAGGTACCAAGAGATAAAGGGCTCATCCTTGAACCTAGTGTAACATAGGAGACAATGCACAATGTAGAGCCAAGATTAGTTAAGGAAACTGCAGTATTAATGAAATCTGTAGCCTTGGAGGTTGGACCCTTAGAAGAAAAGGAAATAGGAGAGGACATGATGATGTTCTTGCAGTACCAAGGTTTGGTGATGTTTCTTGGGGAAGTGAAGATAGACATAGGGGAGGCACAAATAAGTGTGAAGGTGATGGAGAAAATTAAAGTACTGAGTAAAGTTGGATGTGAAGCTATGTTGCTCTATGATATTGCTAATGGTAGTTTAGTTGGAGATTTAGCTACCTTATTCCATGAGACATGTTTCAACGAAGAAGAGCTCTATGATGAGCCAACAGAAGAAGATAGAGAGTAGTAGAGTGTAAGACAGAGTGTTGTTCAAGGTGTAGAGTACAAGAACAAGAAAAAGGAGCACAAGTTACTGCTGTGTACATGTTAGGTTGGCATGAGCATAGAGGGAGCAACAATGAGGTTTGGTGATGGCATGCAGTTTTGGCACAAGGTTATGCTCTTAAAATTTTACTAGCTAATATGATACAAGATCATCTCCTGAAAAGGAATAGCTATATGCGAATCATGAAAAGGAAAAGCTTAAAAATAATTCCTAAAAGGGAAATATTTGCGCAATATTATTGAGGGACAAGTGTGTGAAGGGATGACAACCATAGCCTATATAATAGTGAAAAGGGAACCTAACCCCTCAGCCAATAAAATATTAAAAGGAGTATTAAAGATAACATAAAATATATAATACTAGTGTGTAAATCGATTATTGTTTTTTTTATTTTTTAATGGGTATAAAACTAGTGTATAAATCCCCTAACTATATGGATGCTACTCATATTTTCTCTAGCTACTTTAGCTAGAAACTAATCTAAGTGGAGTCCTTTATGGTCTCGGAGTTTACATATAATTTATTAATATTTCTCGATCTTGCAGGTGGAGGAGAAAGGAAAGTTATCTTCTAATGAGTTTCAATGCCATTAAATTGACAAGAATCTATGCATTACATGCCATTAAGGCATCAAACATTGATTCACACATAATAGCTGCTACTTATGCCAACTTTCATGCTTGTGGGATACCATTCTTTAGATTTAACTCTTTCATTCCTTGAAACACACAAGAAATTATATTTATGAAAAAAATGGGCAAACAACATCGATATTTTCTGGCATGTAATAACTAAATTAGCTCCAAATACAATCAGGATATATTCACATCCAAGACAATATATTTCACTCCCTATACAGTTTACTCATGAACATGTTGACCATTCTCCTTAAACTTATCTTTTAAAGCATCTTGATTATATATATATATATATATATATATATATATATATATATATATATATATATAATCTTGTAAATATAAATTTTACAGAAAAACCCAAACACCGAGGGTAGTTAGCTCAACACATTTTTTGTGCCTATCATGGCAAGGACATTGAGTAAGAACTACTTAGGCAGGGAAGCTAGCCTAAAACTAAAACTTGAGACCTCCTACATGTTATTTACAACTTTTCAACTTTGAACCAATTGATGTACCCCGTATATATATATATATATATATATATATATATATATATATATATATATATATATATATATATATATATATATATATATATATATATATATATATATATATATATATATATATATATATATATATATATAGATAGATAGATAATCTTCTAAATATAAATTTTACAAAAAACCCCAAACACCGAGGGTAGTTAGCTCAACACATTTTTTCTACCTAACATGGCAGGGACATTGAGTAAGACCTACTTAGGCAAGGAAGCTAGCCTAAAACTAAAACTTGAGACCTCATGCATGTTATTTGCAACTTTTCAACTTTGAACCAATTGATGTACCCCACTGACCTATCATCTTACTAATATGTAATGATTTCCTATATTTTATTCTATAATCAAAGGAGTTATCCTTTTTTAATGACACTTGTTAGAGAGGACACTCAAGTTAGTAACAACATTTAGCAACACCCATAATGTACTCTAATATGTAATTATGCATTTTTCATATATTTTCATCCTAGCCTATTAATTTCGAAATCTTTGTAGATCATGTAGAGAGTTTCAATGGTATACAAAGGCCTTTCTATGTGGGTACAAGGTCCACTCTATGATTATGACCTTGTTCTCAGTGAAAAATATCTTGAAACAACATATTTTATGATATGTTGTTGGGGATCCAAAATAAGAGTAGAAAGGAAAACAAAAGGTATGATTGCGATAAACAAAAGAAATTGATTCCTACCTCACCACCTCACTCAAAGAGAATAGATCCTACCGCTTGATCTCAATTTCTTTGATTTCTTATAGTTAATAGTAGTAATACATGCTTATTTTGGTACTTCAAGTTGGGTTTGTAGCTATTTGATTAAGGAGTGGTTTAGCAAATAAAAAGTGAAATACAAGGCCTCTTTTAGGAGCACTTAGCAGGTCTAGGAAATGGGGCATGCCTGTAAGAGGAAAAGCTTAATTATAAAGTGGATCACTTTTAACTAGCTAATAATATATGCTAGGCCATATTACTTGTAACACTCTAAGGATATGGAGACATTGAGTTTCTAAGATAAGGATCCTTAGAGACATTGAGTTTCTAAGATAAGGATAATAGCTAGTATTAATCTCATAAGGATCTAATTCTAACGTCTTTATACTTATCATTATTCCTCTAAGACTATTTTCTATCTACAAGTCCTTTATTTATCACAAGGAGACAATAATGATATATATAATACTTCTACTTGACATAAAATAAGAATGGACACGTTCCTTAACTTTCCTCAACCTCACGAAGTTCAGTTGAGCCCCTGTGTTCCTCTGCTTTTTGTTTATAAGACACATGGGAGGAGCAAGCTATCTATGAATGTCAACTAAGGCTCATGACTTCAATGCATTTTAATGTCTCCATCACACCCTGGCAAGCTATTTATGAACTTTAACTAAGCCTCATGACTTTAATGCACTTTAATGTGTCCATGGCACCTTTGCATTATGACTTCACCGTTCATTATGCCATGACTGCTTCCAACAAGATTGGTTGTGAATCCTTCAATCAAGGTGAATTTATTTTTAAAGTGAAAGGATTAAAAGTATGAGATTTGAATGTTTACGATTAAGTTGAGAGGTAAAATGAAGATAGTAAGGAAATATATGTATGAAGCAAAATATTCAACATCTGAATGTTTTTGTGTGTCCTTGGGTGCTCTAATTCATATAGACATCACACTTGCACACCTTGCATACCCAACCATATAACTAATGAGAAGAAAATATAATTGGAAGGTTAGGGCATTAAATAATTAAAAGAACACTAAGACAAAAGTGCTCAGTAAATGAAAGGAAACCTCAATACAAATGCCAAACAATTCATAGGAAACCTCAATACAAATGCCTTCAACTATGCAAGGAAAATACCTCTGGAAAATAAACACTTTGTTGTCTTCCTAGAAACATCTAGCTTAGCTTCCAGTGCCTTTGAAAAATCACAATAAAAGCCCCAGCATATAAAAACTAAAAAAATTTGGTGCCAAAATGATTATTAGCCTCTACACCAAAAAAAATTCAGTGGCTTCAGCCGGCTTGTTTCCATTTTCAGCCGGCCTATTTCCACTTTCAGTCGACCTAGCTCACTATTTCCTGTTGTTTCCTGCTCAATTGGTGCTCCCGTGTCCCAATTTTCCTATGAATCAGGGTCTCTGAATATATATCTCCCACCACCCACCAATAAAGGATTATGTGCTCTGCTTATTAAATTTACCATAAAATCTAATGCTAAGATATTTTTGAGTGTGCAGTTTATGGCTAAGAGTCAACTCCCTAAAAGATGCGACATGGAAGATGGAACCGCATCATGGCTAAAGAGCCCTTTCTTATCCTCATAAGGGGTATAACCATTGGGCCTGCTACCCTCAATGCTTGTTAGAGAAACCCTCATCTCGTGGCTCTCAAACCCTAAGCAGCAATGAATCTGTATTAGTCCCCCAGATGGGTATGTCGAACAGGCGTAAAGAGGCTCTCAATCCCTAAGCAACAACGAATTTGTATCAGACCTTGTTTCTGTATTGATCATTATAACATCATTTTCTGAAAACCTTATGCCTTGTAATTTCAAAAACCGAGTCTCTTTCATATTTTAGGTCTATATTTTGAATTCACCTTCTATTGTACAAGTTTCTTAATACCTCACTTCCATGGCGAAAGTTGCCTCACTTCCGTGGCAAAAATTATAAAATTGATAACAGTTTAATACCTCACTTCCGTGGCGAAAATTATCAAATCAATAACAGTTTAATACCTCACTTCCATGACACAAATTATGAAATCGATAATAGAGCCATACCTCACTTCCCTGGCGAAAATTATGAAATCGATAATAGAGCCATACCTCACCTCCGTGGCGCAAATTGTGAAATCAATAACAGAGCCATAGCTCACTTCCTTGGCGAAAATTATGAAATCGATAATAGTTGTAAACAGCGTGGTTAATGTATTACATCCAAATGACTCATATAACATCAAAATTTCGTACCTTATCATGAGGGCAAATGTATAATCATCATATACAACAAAAAATCAACACGAGGTGCTTTATCACACAAGTTTGGTCTGTCAGCCCATGGGTCATTTCCTTTACAAAAGCGCCAAATTTATTTACCTCCATTCTTCTTTGCCTTTAATTTTTCCAACCTTTGCTTTTCATGTTGAGTAAGGTAGGGTCTTATCATTTCTTAAAGACTTGTCTAAGATTGAAGTTATTGGAATTTCAGTCCATTGCTTGAAGGGTATGAATACATCATTCGGTCATATATTTCTTCTTTCGTTTTTCTTCTTTTAATACTTAAGTTAGCAAGTGATATCCCATCGAGTATCTAGTTTGACTATGGTTAAGCTCTTACTAGAAATGTTTATTTCAAAGAGAATATACTTTTCTCATTATTTTAACTTTAAAAAACATCTTTAAAGTTTGTTTAGAGATGCTGGTTTCTTTTTTGAGGAGAAAATGAGAGTTTTAAACCTTGATATACTAATTATTATTAGCTAAAACAATATCTTTATAAATCAATCATCACTATTACCATATGCATTAGATGCAACTTCTTGTCTAAATTCATCTTACCTCTTTTATAACTTTCACCATTACCATTAGTATGATCTTAATCAATACCTTTCGAGCCAACCATAAATGAAAAGTGGTAATTTCTTCCACAAGTGCTAGATCTAAACCTTCTTACGAAAATTGTATTACTTCCTTCATCAAAAACTAAATCCTTCTCACCAAAGCCTTATTACCTCTTTCATTAGTTCAAATTCCATTTACTCCACCATATTAAACCTTCTCACCAAATAATTAGTTCCACTATTGGTCTAGATGACGTTCTCCTCAAACCCATATTACTTCTTTCATTAGTTCCAAGAGATTCGTAAACCTTCTCACCAAATCATTAGTTCCACTATTGGTCTAGACCACGATCTCTTCAAACCCATATTACCTCTTTCATTAGTTCCGAGAGTTATTGATAAACCTTCTCACCAAATTATTAGTTCCACTGTTGGTCTAGATCATGTTATCCTCAAACCCATATTACCTGTTTCATTAGTTCCATGAGTTATTCATATTCTCCTAGATGTCATATTTCCAAGCCTATATTATATCCATCATTAGTTCCACTAGTATTTTATCCACTGCCATAGACACTACATCACCTATATTATCTCCATCATTAGTTCCACTAGTATTTTATCCACTCCCATAGACACTACATCTAGACCTTCTTACAAAATCCATCTTAAGGTTTCTTTCATCACACACTATAACCATATGTTCTCACCAAACTCATCTTACCTCCCTCACTCTCTCCCACACACATCAGATGTAAACCTTTTGAACAATTTTTTTTTAGGTTTTTCATTAGTTCCACGTATGGTCCATGACTACCATAGGCAATGCATCAAAATATTTTCATTGGACATGTTTTACCTCCTTTAGTTACACTTGTGGTTTTATTATGTTTCTTAGCATTGAAGATTAATAACAAGGAATATGACCAAGAATATGATAAAATTTCATTTCACTTCATTGAATCCAAAACCATCAAGGTAAGTTAACATGGTATGCTAATCATGTTATGGAAAGATAAACTCTTGTTCATTTTCATCTTCAAGGGAAACCTCCGAATGAACTAATGCTCAAATACAATCACTATAATTAACAAATCCAATAAGGAGCACTCAAATATTATTCATTTATAGAACCTAAATTTTAACCATTGTTGTTTCCTATGGTAATGAATAGGCCATATTACATTTATCGCATGAAAACTATCGAGTATGAATTATTTAATAATAACTAACATAACAGGCTTTATAGACATTACTTTCAATGACCACCATACTTATAATATTAATAGTGATTATGGACCCCATTACATCACTAGGGGGGATCCCACCATTTCATCCTCGTTGAAACACATTTCTCTCAAATTTTATATCTATGATGTATCTCCAGAAGCCAACTTCTTGTGTTTAGGCATTTCCCCCAACCTTAACAGTGAATTAGTCGAAGAAGTGTTCCCGTAAATGGATCATCCATAAACGAAGGTCCCATGTACAATTACTACACTCGACACTAAGAACGATGTCATCCAAGCAATGCAACCAAAAATCAAACTATAAAGTATAAATGTTTCCTTCAATGTTGAGAATGAAGTCATCCAAGATAGGATTACGTAATCTTATATCCTAGGTACAAGTGTGGATGTTGGGTCCCGACTAATCACACATGAAATTGATGAATAGACATGAGGATTTTGTTAAATATTATCACCATGGTCCTATGGATCCAAACATCTTTCCACCAAGATAGTATGTCATCCATAACCAAAATATCATCCACATAGATACAAAAGGTTAGTTATTGATATGGATTTATATACTCTATAGTATATACAAGTATTATTACACCAGAATGTCACGACAAATCATCAACGGACTTATTTTACCAAGGTCCGTTAATATTGTGGTAAGAACTTAGCGAGAAGAATTAATATGGAACTTCAAAGTTTAATTTTTTTTTACTGTAACTAGGTTAGTTGTGACTAGGTTAGGTAGGAGGCCCACGTGAGATCCTGATAGCAATATCAACAATTTTTACGGAACAACTATCTCTTTCACTAGGTTTCCCGATTGAAGCCCTAAATTTCATCGAGGTCTACTCACATTTGTTAGAATAACATAATATTCCAACCTCAAAATCCTCCACCTCCTCAAGTTAACAAATAATATTAGGGGAAGGAAAAATTACTTTGAAACCTAACACACCAATAGGATTTTTTCTAGTTGTTTTATCAAGAAATATAATTCTATTAATTAAACTAGATGACTGTGTAATCAGCAAATGTTAACACTCAAAATAATTTTGTGAAAAATTTCCATCACGTAAGGAGAACATAAAGACGAAGGAGATACTAAAGATTAGGCTCGCATAATAGGCACAACTTAACCTCCACCCAACAATATCCCATTCTAATAGTTTGAGTTAATTTGATTGTCCCTCTTTAATGCATACATCACTACAACAGATGAACTCTTGAAGTATAATATTTTCATATATTGAAAAGGCTCGGTTGATCGAATCCCTCTACTATAGTACTTATCACATGGATACATTGTCAATATATTGTGTGTAAACTTAAGATATTATTTGTTATCCCATTTTTAGTATCATGAATTAAATATTCACATCCATTCTCTACTTTATTTTGTATAAACATGAGAAGGAGACATGAAAACTTGACTTACTAGTGAGGTGACTTCTAAATAGTCCACAATATCATAAGATAATCCATAGAAACATCACTAAAAGTCAACCCATATTAAATAGTTATCAATTTGATAATTCATTATATAGTTTAATATATGTTATTTTCTAAATAAACCATTGTTGATAATAATTTTGTTAACAATAACAAAAAATCTTATATAATAGAATATGTTTGTCTGTTTTTTCATTAGAAAAAACAAATTGGATCATATTTCTATTCGATTTGAAAAAAATTCACACAGTAGATACTTATAGCATTCACAAGGAATTGAGGTCATTATATTCTTGTTACAAATTTCTATCTCAATATTTAAAATTCCAGCAAAAATATTAAGGACCAAATAACCCTTTATAAAATTTATTGTAATCATCTAGTATTTTAAATATTTATAATTAAATTATACCATGATAAAAGTTCAATTACTTCCAATAAGGAAATGTTGTAGTCTATCATCACCCAGAATAGAGTACTCTCACAAAGGTATATGTAGATGTGACATTCTATTCATTCAAGATTGATTATTGCAAAAATTATTTTGAGTTCTACTCTTCACCTAGCCATGGACCTTGTTGCTCTAGATATTTCAAAAACAAGTCACACATGAGCCATCAATCCATTACTATGTTGTCTCTTCTTAGCCTTGTCCTCAATTACCTAAGCAAAATTGATGCCATCTTCTCCTTCTTCTCCCTCCTTATATAAAATACATCGATGGTAAGGAACCCAACTCCTATGGTCCAAATATCATTATATAATTATTTGTTTGTCTTAACATTTTCCATTCACATAAACCTACATTATATATTATTCTTCCTTTGTCTTCAATTTTGTCATAATCAATATAATAATTAATTAGTAAAATTTATACTTTTTACAAATTTCAAATTTATGAACGGAATGTCAAGAAAATCTATCATGTAGATATTGAACATTACATGTCTTAAATCAATATAGAATCTTCATATCTTTAAAAATTGCACCACTAAAAGCTGCACTAGTGCTCGTTTTGCACATACCAAACAAGATTTTAGAAGGAGACCAAACTGCGAGATGAACACCACCAGTGTAGAACTTCTAATTTGAAAATCCCAAAAGCCCAACTTTCCCATTCAATAAGAAAATGATAGATAGGAAACGTAGGTGAAAATGTTGAAAAGCATAACCACTTGGTTCTTTCTCTTATAACTTTTCTTGATGAATGAAAATAGTGTATTCCCTTTTAGAAAAGTATGAGCTCTGAAATGTTCCTTGACTATTGCATATTCTTGGGGCTTGGTTTTCAAGGAAAAGTCCAACATTCACTCTAAACTAACTATGATCATCGATAACAACCAGTAAACCAACCACACTAGAATTTGAAACCAAATAGGTCAAAATGAAAATTAAGTATGTTAACACAAGAGTTCAACAACTTGAATTTGGTTACTCATGCCTACAAGGGAGATATTTACATTAAAGGAAATCAAAACACAAGCAACAATACAACAAAGTATAAGTGATCTGAATGATGATGTTATCGAAGATGTAAGTGAAGGACTGGGAAATTTATGGTGATCATGGTAATGATAGATCTCGAAGATAACATGATGATGTTGTTGGAGAGGGACATATCATTCTGGAGGGATGGATTTAGTTTCTAAAAGGTTATCAACTCAATCTACCCAGTTGGATGGGTTTTTTATCTCAAATATAGTGAGATTGGTTAAATTCAGCTTATCAGGTTCATGAGGGTAGGAGAGGGAGGCAAAATAGTGATGGGAAGCTTAACAGACCTCCACAAGGAAAATATATGCTTTCATGTAAAGGTAAAGGGAATGCTAGGGGGGTAATTTGATTCAAAGCAAGAGTTAATTATGCCTCCTTGAATGCACATCAGGAGACTTTGTTTAAGATTCACGATTCTGAAGCCGCGATAAGATTAGAGTGTAAGCACAAGAGAGAAGATAAAAATATTGTGGGTTGAGAAGAGGGCCAAGAAGGTCCTTTATGGTTCTTCCTCTTTCAGATTGGAGGCACAAGATTTAAGAGTGTTTATAAGGTAGCAGTAAAGATGTGATGGATTGTCAAGCATATGCTGGGAGGGGTGTTGTTGGACTGTCACAGTGGAAAAAATGATCTAATGGATAAAATGATTTTTTCCTTTTCAGTATTTTTTAATAAAAATTTAATATTTGGTGGTCATTAGCTATGTTGCACTACATTCTTCATCATTGGTCAGTTTAGTAGATAACTAAACACTTTGGTGTTTTAAGGTCAGTTCAATACAAGACCAACCTTAATCAATCTGAACAACCAAGCTAGACTAGTAGAACCGTAAAAACATTGGGACCAACTAATTCCACTAGTTCTAGACTAGTTCCAATAAGAGCGTGCCCTTCTCATTTTCGTCTAAAGTTGTTTTGTTGGGTCCTTTCAAGAATGGTGATTTGGAGAGTGCCATAAACTGTCGGACCGTTGTGAGAACCTAAGGTAATAAGTAGTTAAGCCTTGACAAAAATAAATTTTCAAGGAACTAGTATAGACATCCCAAAACATATTTAGTTAGGACGTGCATGCAAGGAACTATTACAAACCTCCCAAGATACTTAGTGAGGACGTGCATGACCAAAAAACATCACAAAAAATTATCCACCCTCAAAAACCCTGCTCAAAACATTGAAGTCTAGTGTAAAAAAAATTGTTGGTAGGCTATTAATGCTACCAACAATCATTCCCTCTCCAATTTCACAAGAAGATCCTACTCAAGCTACATCCTCCACTATGGTTATAATAAGTTCTTGCAATTGTGTGAGCTACAAGAAATTAAACTACCTTGGAATCCCCACCAATATTAGGGAACTCGACTTCTCTGCATGCCCATACTATTTTGGGTTAAATGATCAGTTAACTGTTGATCACTGAGTTTGACTGAAGTCCCACTATTGAAATGACATTCCACTAGTTCCTCCAAAAGTTAGAACTAGTTTAACTAACAACAACCTGAGATAATTGACCTTTATTGCTACAAATTAGCAATCGCATATGCAGAACTGAACTCTAACTCCTCCAACTCGAATTTATTGAGTAAACTAGGTGACACAAGCCATGTCACACAAGTTAAGATCATCCAAGTTGTTTGTTGATGTGAAAATTCGAATTTTTTCAATTTAATCAAGGAAAAATCAGATTGAGAATTTCTTGTTGCATTTTTTAACACATAGTTCACTCAAATGTATTACTTTCACTATGAACTTAGCATAGTTCACATGTTAATTTCATAGTGTTTTGAGATGATGTGGTTCTATGTGTTGTGTATGTAAGGAATAGGTGTCCATATCTTGCTATTAGAAACAAGACTCCCTATGAAATGTGGCATGGGCACATTCCTTCGGTGAAGCATCTCAAGGTTTTAGGTTCCTCCTATTATGCCTTCATACTTAAGGAACAAATAAAAGAACTCACTGCAAGGAGTCAAAAATATATTTTCTTTGGGTACTCATACCTCCAAAGCATACCATCTCAATGATGAAGTGAATAAGATGTTTATAATATTTAGAGATGTGATCTTTCTTGAGTCTTCCAAGATTGATATCACTGTTGAGTGGCAACTTGATCCTTTGGATAGATTCAAAAAGGGAAAGTATTTTCAAGAGTTTGATAGTGAGATTCCACATCTCCTTCTCTTAGCTCTATACTTTCTATGAAGAGCCTTGAACAATTAGGTTGAAGGAAATTCCTTCCCTTACTTTGTCAAGAAAGAGCTAAGAGACTACTTCGAACCAGGTAGAAAAATCTGACAAGCAGTGAGGTACATGCAAGATACAAAGCAAGGATTAATGCAAAGGAGTAATACAAAGGAGTGTAATGACTATATATATATATATATATATATATATATATATATATATATCATTAAACATCTTTCATTTGCCTTAGGATGCCTTGCATCATGCCTAGTTAGTCATAAGATCATGTTAGTCACAAACTTTGTAGCTTAAATAAACAAGTTGTAATGGTCTTCATCTTCTAAGATATGTAATAAACAAGTGAAAGGGAGCAAGACACATAGAGGAAACACATGGAACGAATTTCAGTTCTTGCAACCATGCATGTCATTAAAGACAGAATGATATGACAATGATATGCAAACTTTTAAGCTATAGTAAGAGGTGTATTTCAAAAGATGTGCTTTGTTTTCCATACCTAGCCTCCAAAGGGTTATGTATCAGATGGAGTCTTCATGCGGTCCTAATATTCTATCATACCTTGGGTTCCTTGGTCTTCTTATTTTTCTTCTCAGTGCCTTGAGAGTCATCTATCATGCCATCTTTCTTCGTGGCCCCTGAGAGACATAATTGTGTAGTTTCAATGGGTAGTGACTGTTGTGGGATGAGGCCCTGGGAAGACACATTTACACAATCTTAGTTGGATGCAAGGTACTTCTATGGGATGAGGCCCTGGGAGGACACATCTACGCAATTTTAGGATGCAATGCAGAGTGGGTAGTCAGGGTACAAAACTGCACAGTTTCTAGAGACAGTGGGTTCCGACAAAGGGTTATATATGTGAAGTGCACAATTGAGGAAAGTTGGATGAGGCTAGGTTGATAAGGAAACCCTAAAATTTGGCTAAGTGTGGGATGAGTGGAACTGATGTGCATAGTGATAAAACTTAACTACGATCAAACACTTGAAAACTTAGTGATACAACATAGACCATCTAGAACATATAACACATATCGCGCTTAATACAACAACCTTTATGGCAGCTTATAGCAAGTGCATCTCCGATTATAGACTTTGGGAGGATAAAGGTGACACTTGTGTAAGAGTGTGTGAAATGAGTGTGAAACATGTCTATGTGGTGAGGACAACACATTCTCATAAAGATTTCCCTTGAAGTGAAACAAACCTCCCTTTGCATGACAAGCGATAACCCCCATGCCCAAAGATGACTCATTGTATGTGAAGATAAAAGCATGAATGACTCTTAAGATCGAAAAGGGGAGCTTGAGATCATCAACTTACCAATAAGTGACTAAGAAATGATCGATCACAGTATCCATAGTAGACTCCAAAATTTAAGTGCAGGCCAAAATTTTGGAGGGTGTTGCAGCTGCTACAACAAAGCCTTCACCTTCTTGCTAGCTTCTTTTTTAACTAGTGTCTTGAACTCTACGAACTTGGAGAGTGTATCATCTTTCTTCGACATGAAGAAGATCCAACACTTCCATGAGAAGTTATCAATAAAAATGACAAAATATTTGTGTTTAATAGTGTAGGTTTTCGAAAGAGGTCCATAAACATCATAGTGGATCCTTTCTACGACTGCATGTGCCTTGTTGTCCCGATCATGGAATGTGGATTTTATGTACTTCCGCAACATACATCCTTTGCTTACATCCTACTGCTTAAGTGCTCCTTTAGGGAGGCCAGTGGTTATTTGTTGTGTAATATCTAAGGTACCATGATACAAATGACCAAGTATTTTGTGCCAAATTTCATTGACATCGCGACCTGCACTTTCTCCGCCTTAGTGATTAATGCAGCACAATCTTCTACATCTAGCTTATACAGGTTCTTCACATGAACCCCAATCTGCCTCACCTGTCTCGTGGTTATGTGTCTTAGGAATGCTTTTTCTTTGTTGAATATCACTTCACATCCATGGTAAACCAACCACTTGGTGAATGCTAGTAGAGGGACCCCTAATCCTTTACCTTTACATTTTTTTACTAGCACCTTGTATTGAAAATTTGAAGACAAAATATTCACTTTCTCTTAAAAAATTGTCTTAAAATCCCCCTCCATGTAGTAGTGCCAAATGCAATGACACAAGTTGTCTTTAATCGTATTACCAGATATGAAAGGGACGGAAGAGGAATTGATGCAATGATAGACAAGTTGACTTTAATCGTATCACCAAATATGAAAGGAAAGGAAGAGGAATTGATGTCCAAGAAATCTTGTCAGTAAAAGTTTTGTGTTCTTCTTAGTTGACTACCTCCACAAAACAAACAACCCAACAAATCGTTGTTTTTATATAAGATAACATGAATGGTAAGTAAAATAACAACCTTGGTATAAACCCAAGAAAGCTCTATGACTCAAGGCACACTCTCAAAGACAATTTTGTAGTTGTTAGATAATATTGTCTTAAATTTAAAATAACAAATAACTAATTGCTATTAATAAAAAATATGCACGCCATAATTAAAAAAAAACAACTTTCACTACTAATTAAACTAAAAATTATAAAATAGATAACTTATAGAATTTGAAAAGCTACATGCTACATAGTATATAAAATATTTAATAAAAAATTGAACATATTTTTTTTTAAATACTCAATAAATAATGGGAATAGGAAAAAGGGATAAGTAATAACTTTATGTTGAAAATTAATATTCAAATAAAATGGATTTAATTAAATAATGCTCATTTATCTTATAATAATCGTTCAAGTAAAACCGTGTGGCATCCAAACGATTCTGTCCGGTTTCCCGATCGGAGAATAACTCATCCACTAGGTCCTATAATTGCGTCATTAATCTGACCCGTAAAATCTTCTTTATAACGGCTCCACTCACTATATTAGCATTCTTTATGCCATTAGTTCCATGAATGTATTTAAAACTGCCTGAAACCGTCGCATGCTACGAGGTGCATGCAAGCTCGAGTACTGACAGTTCTGTTCTCAATTATTCAAGAGGAATATTACGCATGCTTAACGGCAAGGATAGAATACCCTGGTTGTAATGTAAGCTGATTACACCTAATGTAATGTAATAGAATAGCGTTAGAAAAATCAACCTATTTTTCTCTGTTCAGGCGTGAGGGGTAACCATGCATAAGATTCATCTTGGGAGTCTGGGACAGCACCTAGCGGAAGGAGCTGGGTTTAAATAACTTTGGAAATTTTGGATGAGCCTGCTAACAAATACTTTTTGGCCAGCATTATCTGTATCTGGTATTTGGAAATAATAATAAATTATTTAGGAGAAGTATTTAAAAAGTTGGGCTCCCCATGGTTGGTTAAAGAATGGGGATGCTTCATATGGCAAGCATTCGTGAAAATAAAAAATTGGCTCATTGGAAATTTGAGTTGAGACATCGGTGCTGGCTCTATGGTTAAAGTGAGGCTGGATCTTATTAGTAGTGTTCAAAGAGATCGTTCATCTTATTTGTGAAGGAAATCTATAGTCACATTTCTTATTCTCTACAGGTCCCTGGAATGTTGTGCTCGTTCAGGCAGGTATGGTCATCAGGCATATGCTATTAGAATTAAAGCTTTTCAGTTGGCTAGTGTGGAAGAACAAGGTTCTAACTTGGGATAACCTTTGCTAAAGGGGTTACTGTGGACATGGTATGGTAGATGATTTATTCCTCCATAATTGTCGTCTGAATAAATGTGTTACAACTTTTAAATATGATTGCATACTGGAGTTTCTCGGCTATTGAAGCATGTAAAAAGGTGTGGATGAAAAATTTCATGTACGCGAGGAGACTTCCCATTTTCATCTTCCGGGGTATATGGTGTTGCAAAAATGCCATTATTTTTTTTAAAAAACCCTTTCGAAATTGATAGAAATAGCAACAAGATCTGTGCTTATTTTAATGAATTTTGTCATGTGGCTTAAAAAGGAAAAAATATCTAGCAAGTTTCTTTGATGGGGCCACCCAACAAAAAATATGTGGATGCGGGGTTCCCATTAAGTTTCTTTGATTGGGCCACCGAACAAAAGATATGTGGATGTGGGGTTTCTATGGTATTATCCTCAGATTTATATTATCAATTTATTATAGCACTTTGGGGATCACTTTTGTGTGCGAGATGGCTTTATATTGAGACAGTATGTGGGGTTTCTATGGTATTATCCTCAGATTTATATTATCAATTTATTATAGCACTTTGGGGATCACTTTTGTGTGCTAGATGGCTTTATATTGAGACTCTATATATTTTTGGCGAGTCAAAGTTCAGTATTGATTGGATTAACAATAGATCTTCTTTCGACCCTCCTTTGTTGTGCTACTTGATGCGCAGCATAATAAAGTTGAAGAGTATGTTTCAAATCGTTTCCTGTGCACATATTTACAGCGAACAAAAATCTTTTGTCGAAGCTCTATTGAAATTGGGCAAAA
The DNA here is from genome assembly GCA_031772625.1 of Pinus tabuliformis. NCBI lineage: Eukaryota > Viridiplantae > Streptophyta > Pinopsida > Pinales > Pinaceae > Pinus > Pinus tabuliformis. The sequence continues at coordinate 352,759,635 of CM062805.1, read as the reverse complement.
CCCTTCGCATGGGCGAAATTCACTACTATGATTTTTAAATGGGAGAAGTTTAGAGTTCTAGCAAGATTCCATTCTATTGAGTTCTATTTTCCTTTGTTGTTTATAGATGATCTAAAGGATGGTCTAGTTAGTTTAGTTTAAAATGATTCATTGTGTTTTTTTATGTATTAAAATGAGACTTATTATATCTATAAGAGTTTATATAGCCTAGTACATGAAGGAGATGTTATCACTTCACATTAAAAGAAATAAAAAATATATGTGTTGGCATATATATATGAGAGATGTTGTGTCTAATGTTACTTTAAAAAAATTAATAACATTATTTTAAAAATCAATATAGACCATAAATAAAATACTTCAATTTTCACCTTTATTTTATAGCAGACTTTATATAGTGAGACAAAGTAATTGAAAAAAAAAAACTTTTCAATATGAGGGATATATGTAATTTCTTCATTGTCCTAAGATCTAATACATTTAATATCCTAAAAATGTGTAAAGTAAGGTAATGTAATGTAAACATTTTAACTTGGTGAAAACAAAATAAAATAAAACAAAATGACAAAATAAAAATAGCTCTATAAAAATTAAATTAAAAAAATTATATTGACCCATGGTATTCATGTGCAATATAGTCTATTTAAGGGGAAATTAAACTAGCCTAGATCCATCTTAGTTTGATATGATATTTCGATACATAATTAGCTCTTGAAAATGAAATTGAATCCATGTAGCCTGTAGAGGTAAAAAAAAGTTTATGGATATGTTCGTGTTGTTCATTTGAGAGGATATATTAGGAAAAATGTAATTATTTCATTTTATCTAATATTTATGCTTACCTCCATCCATTTTTTACTAGCTTATGTGAGTAAAATATAATACTGTCATGTTACATTTTACCCAATATTTCCCGTCAACCGGTCCATTTTTTGTTGTAATTTATATTTATATTTATATTTTATGTTTAAAAGTAAACAAAATCATGTTTAAAATTAGCACGAGTGAGGAGGAAAACTGAGTAAAATGTAATATTTAGGCGGGTGGAAATATTAGGTAAAATGAAATAATTAGTTGAGGTGGTAGGAAAAGGATTTCACATCACTTTTTATTAAAAAAATCTTTGTAATTGAAGTTTATAAGTAAACTTAACACCTATGTAAGCATTTGATCCCAATATGGTAGAGATATTGTAATATGTAACATCTTTACTTGATAAAAAAATAATTAAAAAAAATAATAATTAATAATTATATTTATTTAAGCAAAGCCTTTAGGTAGAAATGAGAGAAGAGAATTTTTTTGGCCGACGCTTTTTGAACCAACAAGTGTGGTTCATCATTAGGTCCAGATGAAGAGGCGGACCATGGAAAGGGGTTAAATACAGAGTAATGTAGAGACATAATTTCAAGTAGCTGCTAATATTTAAATTATGATATTAATTTATTAGTATATTAAAAACTAATATTATTAAGTAACTGCTATATTAAACTAAGCGACTAGTTTTGAAAAATAATATTTAAATTATAATATTAGTATATTAATATTTATTAAAAACAAATTATAATAAGTAACCGCTATATTAAACAACTAGATTTTAAAAAAATTATATTTAAATTAATTTATTAAAAATAATAATAATAATAATAATCAAAGTCAAACTCTAAAAATTATAAAAATTGTGAAGACCAAAATTGAGACTAGATCATTTAATAAAATAAAAGAATTAATGGAAATAAAATAAACTAAATTAAAAATAATTAATGGAAAAATAAATAAAATAAAACAAAAATATACTTAAGTCAAAAGAAATGTATGTATATATATATATATATATATATATATATATATATATATATATATATATATATATAAAGAAAAGTAATCAATAAATAAAACAAGGTCAACAATAAAATATGGGGTTGATATCCATTAAACAAATAATAAAAATACTAAAAGGAGTCAGGATGCTAAAATACATAAAAAAACATGAAGGATGGAGAAAACAAACTCTAATTAAGAATAAATGAACAACAAATACTATAAATAGGATGCCAATGTCTCCATAGATAAAAAAACAAACAAAAAAATCCCAAAAAGAAGCCTAAAAAACTGGGAGGATAGGGACCCAACTTCTATTAATATTCCAACTATCATATCTATTAAAATTATTGAGCCTTTTTCCAATTTCTAGGCCTCCCTCAATTTGCCATGATGGAAATGACTAACCGTAGCAACGACTAACTGAAAGACTTTACTTAATTCATTATGGATCTCTGAATACATAAATTATATTTATATTCATAATTGTAATTAGTTATAAATAATAATTAAACCATCCTAGGTCCATCTTAACTCGGGATCTACTAAGCTTCTAGAGGGATAAAATTTCTTGACATACAAACCTATTTTAAAGGGGAAATAAATTTGATCCCTCTTGGGGCTTGGTACATCCAGATTTAAGATGGATCTAGTTTAGTATAAACAATAGGGTGATAGATGTTCATGGGATCTTTATCAACATGAGCATGACTATCTATTTCCAAATATCAAACATTTGTAACTTGGTTTTTTATTAGTAGAAAAATATGTAGGCATATGCTTAAAATTGAAAGATGGGTTGATAATAATAATATTATTACAATCACATTAGCAAATGTCATTGATATACATGCATTATGAATATGTCTATTATTGTATAAAAGTTGGAAAACAACCCAAATTACTATATGTCAACCACATTTATTAACGAGGCACATGGCATGGGGAGAAATAGTAGATCATAGTTGAGAATAGATGGCATTGGTTGTCCACAACTAATCATTATAATTGAGTATGTTAAATATAATTAATTATGATTGTTCATATTTGGTCATGGCACATCATCGTTAACAATAATTTTCTTATGCCGGTCCATATTCATAATAGATCTTACCAGTGAAAAAATAGATTAATAATAATAATATAATAGTAACTCAGTGCATAAATATATTGTAAAACATTATGGACTGTAATGTTGTGCGAGTCTATCATATTAAAAAAAAAATAGTTTTCATTTTCAATTCTAAAATAAAAAAATAATAATTAAATTTAAAACCTTAATTCATTCTATATAAAATTTAGTGATGAAGTGATTCTGGTAACATGCAAAGACATCTTTCGAATTGGTTACATTTCTTTAGTAAAATGATTATAGCGAATTTCTATTGGATCTACGAAATAGTGTTAGTTTTTCGCATCTACTTGTACTGTCTTCACAAAATTCTAGCAAGACAATTAAATTGTTGGAGTAATTCTCAGTTTTATCTTTACATATATCTTAAAATCCATCTGAACATCTAGACACATCTTCAAATACATTTCTTTAATAAAACGATTACATCTTAATTTCTGAGGGTTCTTTAAATAATGGCAACATCTACCTTGACAGATTTAATATTTCTGCATAAGACTTCAAATACATTTCTTTAATAAAACGATTACATCTTAATTTCTAAGGGTTCTTTAAATAATGGCAACATCTACCTTGACAGATTTAATATTTCTGCATCTTTCTTATGCTCTGTAGGGTACCCAAGGCTTGAAGATGGATTTCAGAAGTTGAAAAAGAATTGGAAGGTAAAGGAGTCTGCACTGATTGAAGATAATGTAACCGTGACTTACTCTTGGAGATCCTGCCCATCCATATGCTTCATCACATGCTCTCTCAACATTGGATATTTGATTCAATGGAAAACCTCGGACACCTGACAGATATTGCGTTTGTCATAGTCTCTCCGTCGATTATTTTGTCTGGTTTTGAATGATTATAGAAACATGTGCACGGTGTTTGATTATTGCCTTGTCGCATTGTTTGGATGTTGCCCAAAAATTACTTCTTATAAGTTAAATAAACAACTAATTTTTGTATGTGTAAATAATCCATATACTCTGAGATTTGGAAGCTTTTCTTTATATAACACGGCTGTAATTGAACCTGGATGATTTATAATTATAATTATAAATATAATTATAATTATATGTGGGTAGCACAATTTTATAAGTTTTTATAATAGTATTTATAAAAAATACATTTAATTTTATATATAAAGAGAATAGGTTAAATTTTATTTCATTGATTTTTAAAATAATAGAAATTTTAATATTTTACTAAAACTTTTATAATAAAAAAATAATATTTTAAAAATGATAAAATGAAATATTAAAATAAAAATTAATAAAAATTAATATTTATATTAGAAAATAATAATAAACTAGTTTAGATTCATTTATATGCTTTAATTTAAAGGTTTTATTGTAACTTTTACCTAATATAATATTATGTGGATAATTGTCTTATATGTTTCATGCCATAGTTTACTTTATGGACATGTTGCATTATTAATGCATGATTTTAGATATTTATGTATTGATTTTTTTATTTTTAAGCTTTATTGAAAATCTATCCAAAATATAATCCTTGAAAATTTTTCATAAGTAAATGACATATTTATAATTATTTACTTCAAACAATAATTTAATCATGTCTTTGTATAAAAAATGGATAGCTAAATATATTTACCAAGAATTACATACAACTATTATTTATGTTTTCCTCACCACTTATGTATGAGTAAAATTGTAAATATATACACTTCCTAATCGTTACTCCCCACCAAAATTTATGCTAGTGTTTATACTAAATAAAAGATTAATTTAACCACTTCAAATCTCAATTTATTAATTCGGTTGATGTCCAAATTTAACCATTTCAAATCTCAATTTATTAATTCATACTAAGAAAAATACTCGTAACAGTATTAATCCCAAAGAAAAATACAGTATTTAAATCGCAGAAGGGCCTCTAGATGTCACGGGCTGGACGATTCAAAAGGTGACGTTGACGGTTAGGAGCTCCACGAGGAGAGAACCGAATAAAAAATATTCGCAACGTCGCCGGCATAAGCAAATCGTTTTATGCTAAACCTTGTTAAGCAAGCTTCTTGCATGTTACGTTTTGTGCTGGCATGATAGTTCTGCTCGATTCGATCTCTTATGTGTATATCAATTGTTATGTCGATGGAAGTAAGTGTACAGCTGTAATTGGCAGAGTTGAGTCGAAGATAATCCTTTTAAAAGAGCTTTATTACAGTGGATTTCAATTTAATTCAACTGTTTTGTCTTCCACTTTGAGTGGTTGTCGTAAATTTCGCCAACGGAATGGCAGTTCGACTGACCGAGGCCTTAGTTGTATTGGAAAATATTATCCCAGGATTAAGAGATTAAGGGATAAATGACTTTTCGCCTATTCATTCACTATTAGAGTAATCACCGGAGTCATCCAAATTGTTTTCATTGGAACCATCAAAACTGTTTTTGGAAGATTTCTCAAAATAATGTTCATAGATATCATATATTTCCTACATATCATATATAATAATTTGAGTTCTGATACATATAATTTACAATAATTTCAGTTCTAACCACCACATCAATATGCATTTGTTATTGTGTTATCTATGTCTTCATAATTTGAAATGTTTCTAGGGAAAAATAAATTCAAGGAACAAATAGTTTGATCGAGTAATCTCTTATCAATTACATGATATAGAAGTCTTAACTGTCTAAAAGCTGCTTCGAATCTCAATCTAGTTGCTTTGTTATTCTAAAAGGCTTGGAGTCTTCTTTGATTTAGATTAAAAAATGATAATAATAACTCTGTGTTTTCAAATTATGACAGATCCGGATGTACCTACTCCTATCGACCCTATCGCACGGGAGTATTTGCACTGGTATTTATTCATATTCTCTCAAAGTAGGCAATAAACTTTACAGTTCAATATATTGACCGTAGTTTAAAATTCAGAAATTAGTTTTGAAAATAATGGTACTTTGTTTGAAAATTATGATAAAATTTAATAGAAATTTTTGAAAATCTGCAGTTACAATTGTCAAATTTCAAGATTTTGAGTAACCAAAGTTGTTCATGGTGTTGAATCCACTTACCCATAAAAAAATGCTTCAAACACTCCAACCTAGATTTTGAGTAACCAAAGTTGTTCATGGTGTTGAATCCACTTACCCATAAAAAAAAACGCTTCAAACACTCCAACCTAACCTTTTGATTTGTTAATTTTTTTTACTAAATTCTATCAGAAAAAAATTGTCATCCATGTAAATTTGAGGCCACAATGCCAATATACACAAGCTCTATGAACTAAACATCGTGTCAACGTTGACCTTATGTATCTTTGAAACTTTATGTCATGTGCAGGATTGTCACTGACATTCCTGCTACAAAAGCGTCCATCTTTCAGTAGTAACTGAAACACAATATTCTTTTTAATTTGTTTGCATATGAAACCCCGATCGTTGTAATAAAATTTGAAATCATTTGAAAAATGTAGGACTGTTGTAATAAATATTGTAAAATTATCATAGTTTAATGGTTACATAGATTTGTGGCTTTTCTAATTTCCTTCTAAATTATAAGATTCAATTTATGAATGTAAGACGAGTAAATTTTTTTATGGCTCTCAGGAAGATAGTTGATGAGTTACAAGCTCCCAAGGCCTATGATTGGGATTCATAGGGATGTATTTCTTTTGTTCAAATAGACAGGATGACAAACAGTCGTCGTCCCTTCTAGATTGCGTCGTAACTTCAATACTAGAGATTTCGTCGTCCCTTCTAGATTCGTCGTAACTTCAATACTAGAGATTTCGTTGATCGCAATGGGCTTGGATTACCAATGGTTGTTGTTTCTTTCAATGCTCAAGGAGATACATCGGCTTGGAGACATTAGAAGGAAGCTAACAAGATTGTAATGCCAGTCCCTTGCCACTTGCTGCTTCTATATAAATAAAATTCCATTACTTTGTCATCTATAGTTATTGACCATAAAATATTCATAATTTGTCAAATAACTTGATCGTGTAATAAGTATTTGCTAATGTTCAGGTATTCATTACACCAAGTATTTGTTAACGTTGATGTATTCATTAAATCGGTAGGCATTAAAACTAACTTTCTTTTCTCAAATGTTACACCAAAACTCCGATGTATTAAATCCGACACTTCTTTCTTAAATGTTACACTAAAAAATTTAGCCATTAAATCCAAATCCTTTTTTTTCAGATGTAAATTGGGGAATTGAATCTTTCCCAAACTTCTAATATCATGTTGAATTTTTCCATTAAACGAAAACTTATAGACATTAATAAATTTCTAAACTATTATCTTTTTTTTTAAATGGTATTATCTAATCCAGCATGAATCTTGCTCTACCAATTACACACAATAAACAAAATGAAAGAACTAGCACCTAACCCCTTTCAGGCTGGGCACCCTTGCTAAAGCAACACTTGCAACACACATTCACACTGCTCAACTTGAACAAATGAAAAAATTAATGCATGGACATGATTTTTTAACATTAACATGGAATAAAATATATCTACATGCATGAGTTCTGAGTGGTTACAGCGACAATAATTGCAACATAACAAGGTCAAAGCTTTTCTGCCTGAGAGCCAACTAGTTTACGTTTTGCCTTCAATTGCAACCTACACAACTGAAATTTCTTAAACATAAATTCTTCTCATTATATTTAAAGGGTTTGCTCTACATAATTTTTAACATCGTAAACGGGATTCTACCAAATAACTTGGACTGAAAATTCCATATTCACACAACATTCATCTGTAACTACTGTTTTCTCCAAAAATTTCAAGCTAGTTCCCTTCAGACGATTCAACTCAGCCACATCCATCCAGTTCTACCTAGTTTCCCCTATGGTTCTTCTCTCCGTCGTCCCTCTGACCTCTTTCCCTTACCCTTTCTTTATCTTGGTATGCTCTACTTTATCTTTCTCCACCAACAGATTAGCTTAAACTATTATTAATTTACCTCAATTCAGAATAAAAATTAATAATAATTATAAATAATTATATTTAGAATATAGAATTATACAATTAGCTATAAACTTCATTCATGGTTTTACAAAATAAATAATTATATGTAAATATCTTTTTGGGATAAATATGGCCCCAAAAATGAGAGAATTCTTTTCTAAATACTCTATATAACAAATCTTTTATAACGCTTACATAGCGTCCTACAACCTAGATTTAATTTAGATTTAATTAAGGGTTATTTTCCAATCTCTTATCCCTTATTAAAAAATTATAATTAAAAGTAATAATTATTATATTTATAAGATGTCTGTTAACTATTATAGATAGCATGTATATAAGTAACTATTTTGCAATGTTTTTATGGAATTATAATCATTACAAACATAACACGATTGTTGTGTGCTCTTAGTATTAGCTATGCCGGAGAATAATTTAAAAAAATACTTATTTTTTCATGCTTATCTGTATGCTCGGTAAACTTTTTTATTCTTTTGGTTTAAATTTTATAGGCTGTATATCTTATCTTTTTCTTCCTATTTCAGTTTTATTCTTGTTTTCTTTTTCTTTATTATTATTATTATGTTTTTCTTTTTCATTTTACTCTCCCAGATACAGTTTTGTTATGCATTTTTTTTACTTAATTATTGTTGATTGAGCATTTTTGACACTTTTAATAGGACTAAAAAAATATTTACCTTTTTCTTCAATTTTTCTTCCATGGTCACAAAAGATTCAACAAATTCAATGGTTTCCTTCATTTTCTTGATTCATGAAGAAATGCTAATTCATTATCAAAATTCAACTCAACGACATTTTCATGCATATTTTTAACAACGTCCATTACTAGATTCTCCTACCATGTTGCTATTTCTAGAAATACAATTTCACATACATCTTCAACTTTAATTTCATCATCCACGTGTATGTAGACATAGGGATTAACTCTAGTCAACATTTTCTTTTCAGATTTATTCAATGAATACACTTTAGTTTCCACGTGTTGTATGTTCTTTTGCTTCAACAAGTTCTTCCAAAGTCAAAATCTTCTTCTTTCACAACAATTATTTCAATAACAACTACCATGTTCTACAGCTTATCTTGAGGTTTATTGATGTTTCTATTCCATGTGTTGTATATGTTCTTTTTGTTCATCATGTTCTTCCAAAGTCAAAAATTTCTTCTTTCACAACAATTATTTCGTCAACAACTACCATGTTCTACAACTTGGCTTGAGGTTTATTGATGTTACTATTCCATGTGTTGTATATGTTCTTTTCATTCAACAAGTTCTTCAAAACTCAAAATCTTCTTCTTTCACAACAACTATTTCATTAAAAACTACCATGCTCTACAACTTACCTTGAGCTTTATTGATGTTACTACTCCTTTCACTTGATGACATCTCGAAAATATACCAAGTTTCTTTGGACTTGGTTGTTGTGGTACTTTCGAAAGAATTTTATCATCCAAACATATTTGAATGAGAGAAAATAATGCTAGATTACCCTTATTGTTTTTAATCTGTAGATCTATCTCATATTAATTCATGGCCTCATAGGTTGTTTTATTTTCGGGTTGTTCAGACCCCTTCAACACAATATCCAATGAATTGCCTACTCATAGTTTCTTATCTTATTAATGACTGAAAAAACATAGTTTTACTAGAAAGGGATGAAATTGATTTTTCTGAACAAATCCATATTGGTAACTCCAAATTTAGTAAAACTCACTTTCTAAGGCCTATGATGGAGAAGAGACAAATCTAAAGAGAATCAAGACCTATTGTTGTGCAAGGATACTACATGAAGTCGTATGTTGTATTGTTATTATAATTTTTTGTGTTTTGATGATGAAAGAACAAAGCTTTTTTACTAGCAAGGCTTTAAGGATCCTATGGACAATGGTTTTACATATTTTATATTTCACTCATATATATGTGTGTTCCATTAACGGTAATTGAAGCACTATATCAAAGCTCTATCAACTAAGGAGAATCAATTGTACTCTTATCTGTACTACCTAATTCCCATAATATATGAGAGTATCTTCATGATTTGTGTTATTGTGCAACTATAGTCGTTGCTCACTCAAGTACTTGATTTAGGATTGGTTTTAGGATACCTGCATGACTTCCAATGTACCTTACGTTCAATGGATGCGAAATTTCTTGCATATGTTTGTATAATGTGATACTATCAAAAGGGATACCAATGGAGGTTACAAGGGTTTCCAGCTCAAGTGAAACAATTTGTTTTGAACCACATGAAACTATGCGTACTTCCTACATGTATGTTATGAAGTTGTAGATTTATGAGATTAATAGTAATGGTAGATCACGATAGATAGTAAACATATCTCGACCATAGAAACCTTCTAAAAATTATAGAGGAATAAATCCTTCACCATATCATGAGGTGGAATGAAATCCCTTCATGCAAAAGTGAGATGTATAAAACCAAGTCTTTAAAAACCTATTAGTAATTGAAATTGGGGCTTTTGTACCTTTTCATATGCATCAATTCTTAACCTCCCTCGAGTTCCACAACCTCTTCTATTTTTGTTTTTATTCTTTGACCTTTCAATACATTAGATTATCTTCTTGATTGGTTTTATTCATGCCCTTATAGTAGTTAGTAATTTGAGTTTCTGATTTAGGATTGGAATTAGGATGCCTACATGAATTCCAATATAAGTTATGTTACTTGAGGTTAAATTCCTTGTACAATTTTGTATGATGTGTTTCCAGCTAGGTAAAAAAATATGTTCAGACCACATGAAACTATGTGTGCTTCCTACATGTATTTTTCCTTAGTTGTAAATTTATGTGCTTACCATATCACGTTGATCTCTTATATACATATAAACATATATCTACCCTAGAAAAATTATATAAGTCATATAGGAATAAATTCTTCACCATATCATGAACTAAAAACAAAATCACTTCATGAAAAAAAGAGACGCATAAAACTAAACCCTTAAAAAGTTTCTACTCACTTAAATTGGCGTTCATGTACCTTTTCACAAGAATCTCTTGTTGTCCTCCTTGGGTTCCAAAGCCTATTATATTTGTGGTTTTATTATTGGACCTCTTTATATGTGAGAGCATTTCCATGATTGTTGTTCTTGGTGCCACTATAATAGTTAGCCATTTGAGATATAGGACTGGTTTCTAGATACCTACATGACTTCTAATATAATTTATGTTACTTGGAGGTTGAACTCGTTGTATAGGTTTGTATGAAGTTGTACTGCTCGAAGGCGTACCATAGTGGTTACAAGGGTTTGGAATGAACTGAAACAATGTATTTCAAATGACATGAGACCATAGTGTGCTTTCTACATGTATTTTTCTCCAATAGTAGATTTATGTACTTAATGGTAACTATATATCCCTGGTGAGTTCTTATACATATTGAAAAATATCTCTAGCCTAGAAACTTTTTAAGAATTATAGAAAACATAATTCTTCTCCATATCATGAAATGCAAACAAAATCCCTTCATGCAAAAAATAAATACATAAAATCAAACCCATAAAAAACTTCTTCTAACTTCAATTGAGGAGTTTGTACCTTGTCACATGGAATCCACTTATTGATCTCATTGGGTTACATAGCATCTTCCATTTGTTCCTCTATTCTTTAAAATTCAGGTCTAAATGATAGCTTAGCCACCATAGGCGTTATCTCTTAGATAAAACCCTCGTTGTAAGGGAAAAACTCTAAGGTAACCTCTGACCAATGCTTTTAATTGAAAGATAACCCTTTCAATTCAAGGGGGGTCTCTTCTATGACTCAGTCAAATCTGTCTTGTTATGTACTCAGAAACAAATTAGCTTAAACTATTATTAATTTACCCAGATTTAAAATAATAATTAAATTATAAATATAAATAATTATATATATCCAACAAAAATATAAAAGTATACACTTAGCTATCAAACTTCATTCATTGTCTTACAAAATAAATAATTATATGTAAATAAAATTTTTGACATAAATATGGCCCAAAAATTGAGAGAATTCTTTTCTAAATACTCTATATAACAATATTTAACAAAGCTTTTATAACGCTTACAAAGTGTCCTACAACCTAGATTTAATTTATATTTAATTATGGGTTATTTTCCATCTCTTATAAAGAATTATAATTAAAAGTAATAACTATTATATTTGTAAGATGTCTATTAACCATTACAGAGAATTAGAAGGCCACGGAGTCTGCACTTGACTTATTTATTCATGAAGCAAACGTGATGGGGATATTAGAATATTCGAGGACCTGGAATCCTGCCCATCCATATGCTTCGTCACATGGTCTCTCAACATTTGATATTTGATTCAATGGAAAACCTACCTGACACATATTACGTTTCACATAGTCTCTCCGTCGATTATTTTGTTTGTTTTCGAATGATTATTGAAACATGTGCACGATGTTTGACAGTTGCTTTGTCGCATTGTTTGGATGTTGCCCGAAAATTACTTCTTATAACTTAGTTAAACAACTAATTTTTGTATGTGTAAAGAAAATTTAATCCATATACTGGGAGATTTAGAAGCTTTTCTTTATGTAACACGACAATTGAACCATGATTATTTATATTTATGTTTATATTTATAATTATATGTGGGCTAGTACAATTTTATAAGTTTTAATATAATTTTTTATAATTATATTTATGAAAAATACATTTAATTTTATATACAAATAGAATAGTTTAAATTTTATTTTATTAATTTTTAAAATAATAAAAATTTCAATACTTTAGTAAAAATTCTATAAGAACTGAGAGAATTGACGAGAAGAGGAAGGAGCTCTGCAACTAGGGTTCTGGCGACTTTCTGAGATGGCGCGGTCAGGCACGACTCTACATCCACCGAGGGTCTGACCTCCTGGTTTCAACAAAGTACCACAGGCTTTACAACAGCGCACATGGATCCCCCCAGGGGAGGGCCTCAAAGCCCTCCCCTCTGTCCAATATCGCACCGCCAGGGCAAACGGGGTCTTTATTCTTCAGATCGATCCATGAAGAAACGAACAATAGCGAGATACCGCAGCAGAATAAGTACAATGAATCAGCCAGTCAGTCAGACAAGAGAGGTGAAACACCCGAAGGAAAAGACAAGCCAGAGGAAATGACCAAAGTCAGCTCAAAAACCTGCAAACCAATAGCAGCTGAAAGACCCAAGATAGAACTGCCCAATCAGAAGATCAACGAACGAATCCAATATATTGTGGATCATGCACTCATCGGGAAATTTATAGGATTCTGGCCGACAGAAAAAGCCCTGTATGGCTGGATCGCTGCTAAATGGAAACCCAAAGGCCATATCACATTGCAGCTAGGACCGAAGGGGTTCTTTACTGTGATCTTTTTGTGCTTAAAAGACAAGTTCAGAATCATGGATGAGGGACCATACTTTTTTAACTCAGCAGGATTGTATCTAAGGGATTGGGTAGTAAGATTTAACCCGAACAAGGAAGACCTCACCTGGGCTCCAGTGTGGATCAGAATGTATTCACTTCCAGAGGAATACTGGGATGAAGGGCTACTCAAAGATATTGGAAATGGGTTGGGGGAATACATAAAAGCAGCAGAAGAGACGAAGCTTCGAAGATACACATCCTATGCCCGCATCTGTGTCTTCATGCACCTAGACAAAGCCCTGCCAGACTCGGTAAGTCTCTCTCATGATGATTATGAATGGATTCAACCCTTGGATTATGAACATGTACCTTTTCGCTGCCGTAAATGTCATGCTCACGGGCATCTCTTTAGGGATTGTCCGCTAAATGCCAAAGCCAATGCCTCCGACCCCTCTAAATTGCCGGCCCAAGATGGCTTTACCAAAGTTCCCAGCCGCAAATGAGCGCACAAAAAACCTGCCACCGGGAAAAAACCCCAGCAAGACACTGCTTCTATCCCCTCCACGAGTAATAGTTTTGAAATTCTGGCTCAAGCCTCAGAAGAGCAACCCTTGAACACAAAGCATAGCTCCATACCCATCTCCTCCTCTGCATTTCCTCCCCCCCCTGGTTCCTCCCCAGCTTCACTCTTCCCTAAGGATGACAATGCAAACCCCAAGGAGAGCCAAAAAGGACTTGATGGAAAAGTAAATGATATGGAAGTAGATGGCACTCCAAACCAACCCCTGAGCTTAGAAGCATCTACAACAGAAAATAGTCAGATGCAACAGATGGATGAAGATCCAGAAAATATCGATATGGAAGGACTGGACATTCATGAGCTTGAACTAGCATGCAAAAAGAAGGACTATGATAAAATCCCAGAGCTTCAACTCAACAAACTGGAAGTTGTCCTCTCGAAGGCTTATTAGCAGAAACAGCTAGGCATCCAGCCAAGTAGTTATTTGGATGGTGGCCTCCCTCCAAAAGATTTCAAAAAGAGGGGGAGGAGAACGGATCTCCAGTGAACAATTGAAGTAGGGAAAATCCTGGTGGATTCAGGCAGGTATGCAAAATTGACGAAGTACTACAAACCCTCCATCAATAGTGAATTATAAAGCTTACTTCATGGAATTTAAGGGGGCTCAATAGCCCAGGGAAACTACGAATACTAAAAAACATGATAAAGTTGGAGAAGCTGCAAATATGCTTTCTTCAAGAAACAAAGTGTAATAGCAATACTCTAGGATGCATCCTTTCTAGAGCTTGGCCAGGATGCCAATCGGTTGCAGTGGATGCCGAGGGAGCATCGGGCGGGCTAGCCATTGTGTGGAATTCGCAAGTGCTAACTCTCTCTGATTTTCATGCTTCTCACCACATTATCCAGGCCACCTTTCACATTACAGGCACTAACATTCATGGCCACCTTACAAATGTTTACTTCCCACAGGAAGCAGGGAATAAAATAGCTTTACCTAACACTATAGAAGCTATGAGCCTCAATAGAAGGCATCCTCTCTGGATCATTGGAGGGGACTTCAATATGATCACAAGCTGGAGGAAAAGCAAGGAGGGAGAACTAGGATGGAACAGGAAAATGTCCACTTCAAATATTTCATCCAAAACAATTCTCTAATCGACCTACAATTTTGTAATGGCACGCATACATGGAGTAACCATAGAGCCGGGAAGCATCAAATCGCTTCCAAACTAGACAGATTCCTCATATATGACAACTTGGTTCATTTGGGAGGGGATATAGTGGCAGCAATTCTCCCTCATTCAGGCTCAGATCATTGGCCCATCTCCCTCCAATGGCAAAGACCAGGCAACACCACCAAATGGCCTTTCCGCTTCGAAGAGTTCTGGCTCACTCACCCCTCATTCAAGGACTTCATCAAATCAACTTGGAGCACCTTCTTTCCACCAGAGGGATCCAAAATGTTTCAGTTCCAACAGAAACTCAAGTATCTAAAATCCCAAATAAAGCGCTGGAATCAAGAGACATTTGGAAATATCTTCAAGGCACAACAAGAGCTAAACAAGGAAATGGCAGATCTCCAGCAACAAATAATCATAGGGGGACACACTGAATGGACCTTGGAACTGGAGGAGAGGAGAAAGCAGGAGGAGATACTATGGAAGCAAAAATCCAGGATTAGATGGTTGAAAGAGGGGGGAAGGAACACTAAATTCTTCCATCGAACCACTGTCCAAAGAAGAATGCACAACAATATCTCATTCATACAGAAGCAAGGAGGGGTAAGAGTGGAAAAGCATGCTGAAATCGAGGAGGAATTTCTCAGGCATTTCAGGCAAGTTCATCAAGAGCCCCTCACAGACAGAAGACCTGCTATAGAAAAAATCACCCAAAATGTACCAAAAATTATCACTGAGGAACATAATGAGCTTCTTCTACGCCCAATCCTACCCCAGGAGGTGGATGTAGCTATGAACCAACTCAAGGAGGGCAAAGCCCTTGGCCCGGATGGCTTCACTACCACCTTCTTCCACAATTTTTGGGAGCTGATAAAAGTTGAGGTGTGGCAAGTAGTGGAGGAATCAAGAGCTCTTCACTGGCTGTTACCCTCTCTCAACTCAACTTTCATAGCGCTCATTCCAAAGGAGGAGAAATCCAACACACCAGACAAATTCCGCCCAATAGCTCTCTGCAACGTTATTTACAAAGTAATCTCTAAAGTCATCGCCAACAGGTTAAAGCCACTTCTGCCCCTGCTCATCTCGCCTGAACAATCCGGTTATGTGGAAGGGAGACAGATACTAGATGGCATAATCCTCACGCATGAAATTATTCACTCCCTCAAGCACTCCAAACAGGCAGGTATGATACTTAAGCTTGATCTTTCAAAAGCCTTTGATAAGCTTAGTTGGACATACATTCAAAAAATGTTAAATGCTTTCGGATTCTCTCCTATGTGGGTACGCTGGATTATGAGTCTTATCTCCTCATCCTTCTTCTCCATTCTTGTGAACGGCATCCCCTCCCGTCCCTTTAGTCCCTCCAGAGGAATTCGGCAGGGCGACCCTCTCTCCCCCTTCCTCTTTGTGTTAATGGCTGAAGGCTTGGGTCACCACATCAAACAAGCCCTCATCACCAAGCAGCTCAAAGATCTCTCCATTCAGCACTCCCCAGCTATAACTCATCAGCAGTTTGTTGATGATAACATGCTATTTGGTTACCCGTCAGTCTAGGAAGCCTCCCTCTTCAAATCCCTGCTTAATGACTTCTCTGAGGCTTCAGGTACCAGCATCAATAAAGCCAAATCACAGATCTTTTTCTTCCATACTCCCCCTGTCGTGCAGCATGCTATAGCTCGGATATTGGGCTTCCCCATTCATACTCTCCCTTCCAAATATCTTGGAGCCCCCCTCATTGATTCGGCCATCAAGCATTCCTATTGGCGCATCCTCATCGAGAAGCTGGAATCCCGTCTCAATATATGGACGCACAAAGCGCTAAACATTGTAAGTCACGTGGTGCTCATAAAAGCTGTGCTTCAGGCAATGCCGCTCTATTTATTCTCTATCCTTGCAGCGCCCAAGTGGGTAATTAAAAGAATAAGGGATCTACAGCGTAACTTCCTCTGGGGAAATACAGCCACTAACCGCAAATGGGCCCTGGTAAAATGGACCACAGCCTATATGCCTAAAGAAACAGGTGGCATTGGCCTGAGGGACCCCAATCACAGCAATGCTATCATGTGCGCCAAAATCTGGTGGCAATGGCTCTCTTCCCCTGACAAGCCGTGGGCCGCCATATGGACAGCCAAATACGCCAATCATAGACCTCAGGAGGAGCTTATAAGATTCACTCCCAATGCAAAAGGTTCACTCATTTGGAATGCTGCCAAGCAACACTTCTTGTTGATTCAGCAACATAGTTTTTGGGAAGTAAGAAATGGTAGAATAGCTCGATTCTGGACAGATGCCTGGAACCAATTTCCAAAGCTCAATAAAATTCTCCACCCGCTTCCAAGCCACCTCGGGGAGGAACAACAACAGAAAAAGATTTGGCAGCATTGGACGCAGGAGACAGTGCAAGGATACAGACAATGGAAGCAAGGTGACGGGTTAATCAGGAATGCGGATCACCCTTTTATGAAGGATCTGGAAAAGGAGCTCCAAAAATGATGCATAAGATACTCTGAAGGTAGGGACATTTTATGATGGGGTTATAGGCCTAAAGGTACCTTTTCCACCTCAGAAGCTTACAAACTTATATGTACTGACCCTTCGCCCCCCGATCCCATTTGGGGGAAAATATGGGGTTCAGGTATCTGGCCCAAAGTCTCCCTTTTCCTCTGGCTGGTCGGGCATCAGAAAATTCTTACCTGGGATAGGCTGAGGCGAAGAAACTACCATGGCCCTTCTATATGTGTCAACTGTAAATCCCAGGAGGAAACTCTCCAGCACCTTCTGGACTCATGCACCCTGGCCAATCATTTATGGGAGAAGGCAAGCTTCAGGTGTCAAAGAAGATGTAGAGTGATGGAGGACGTCACCAATTCCTTACTTCATTGGCAAAAGAATCCCTACCAAAGTGAAATCCTTAACCATTTATGGAGGATGATTCCCGGGCTACTCATCTGGGGCGTCTGCAAAGAAAGGAACAAGCACATATTTAAAGATCAAATTTCTCCCTTAGAAATCATCTGGAGAAAATTCTATATGAATCTCAAAGAGACTCTGATGCTCCACTCTTGGACTCCGGAGGACCTTCCCTCTCTCGATAATGAGAAAGCCATCTGGGAGAACTAGAATATGCAACTCCCTGAGGAAACCTACATTAAAGCCCCCTCAAAAAGCATCAACATGAAAAAGGATTCCTGGACAGCTCCTCCGAAGCACGCCTTCAAGCTCAACTTTGATGGAGCTTCAAAGGGCAACCCTGGAAAAGCAAGTTATGGTGGAATTTTCAGAAATCATACAGAATTGTCTCTACTGGTTTACTTTGGAAACATTGGATGGGACACCAATAACTCGGCTGAATTGGAGGGTCTATGGCAAGGTCTCCTCCTCTCATGGAAACACAACTTCCATCCCCTAGAGGTCGAAGGTGATTCCATGATCCTTATCAACATGGCCAAGCAGCTCCTAAATGGATCTCATGCGAGGAAAATAGCCACTAGTTAGAGACTCAAGGCTAGATTGGAGGCCATAGAACAAGCGCTTCTCAACAACAGGGCCATAATCTTCAATCATGTTAAGAGGGAAAGCAACAAGGTCGCTGACCTCCTAGCCAATGTGGGTGTGGAAAATGAACATACTCTACTCATAGGAACTCTAGACATAATATCGAACCATGATCAAGTACAGGAATGCAAAATTCTGGTCCAAAGAGATGCTGCCCCCCCAGATGCGGGTGTCTAAAGCTGCCTTCATTGCGATGGGACTAGAGTGGGCGGAGCAGAGACGCCACCTGCCAGCCTTGTACAGCGGACCGGAAGCCATGTGGAGGGAGGATCACATGCAGGTGGGTTTAACAGGGTGTAAGGGAATGTTTGATGTTAACATTAATATGCCGTCCATCTCCGCACGCACTGGCTGGTATCGGCTCTCGGCTCCCATGAATGCCATAGTTATGGCGGGAGGGTCTCGAGGCAGGGGAAAATGCTTATTAACCAAATTCCGCCATGGGTATACTCTGTTGTTCCTTGTGTTGTGTTGGATGGGCGCAGGCTCAGCTAGCTCGAAGCCTCCGTGTTGGTTGAGCTCTTGCTCTACTTCTCCGTCTCCCACTGCTGCTTTGGGCTCCCGTCCGCTAGCCTGTGTGTTTGGACTGCGATATACCTCTCCGGTGGTTTGTTCTGTAATCCATTACGGTGTTGTCTCTACTGTCATGCCTTGGCTCTACCAAAGAATGCTTAGCTGCAGAGGCACCGCTCAGAGCACTCCTTCATGCCCTTCTTCTGGCGATGCTACCCCGAGTCAACATCCACGCTCTCACAGCGGAAGAGGGAACATTCTGAGGCCTAGCCAATTTCTCGAACCCAGCTCCCCAGGCTCCTCGTCTTCGCCCTCCTTCAGCTCAACAATCTTCACTTTCAACTGTTCCCTTAACCGACCTTGGATCATTGCCCATGTTTCAGTCCTCTTTCTAGAGGAAGCCCAAGAAGAGGGGGAATTCAGTGTTCTTCGGGAGGACCAAGGAACAGTTCCGATTCCAATTGCAGGCTCACCGCGAGACACGGAACCACCAGCCAGCATCGTCAATGACACTATAATGGCGCCTGCGCCTTCGGTTTTGAACGAGAATGAGGAGACCCAATCCCAGGACCTAGCTGACGGTGGATGGTGTAGGATCGTGGAGGAGATTCCGGAAGTTTAATCAAGCTTTGCAGCTTCTTAACAGGTTATGCAGCCCAGTAGCGAGGGCTTTTTTGTCAAAACTGTCAATCTTTGTATCTGCTATTGTGTCGAGGTCAATCTTTTGTTTCTGTTGTTTGTTTCTGTTGTTTTGTGTTCCTCTGGATCCCCTGCACGGGACTGCAAAGTATGGTCTTGTCCAACATCTGTGCTCTGTACACTTCTTGTTTCATGCGACCTTCCTTTCTGGCCAGCTGGTTCTTTTTGCTCGCTATGTTGTAATTTTACACTTTTAATGTGAATAGTAGAATAGTCTTATTTAGAAAAAAAATAAAAAAATTCTATAATAAAAAAATAAAATTATAAAAATAATAAAGTAAAATATTAAAATAAAATTTAATAAAAAATTATATTGATATTAGAAAAAATAATAAAGTAGTTTAGATTCATTTATCATGGTTGTATTTAAAAGTCTTATTGCAACTTTCACCCAATATAATACTATGTGGATAATTGTCTCATATATTTCATGACATGGTTTATGGACATGTTGCAATATTCATGCATAATTTAAATATTTATTTATTGATTTTTTTTGTTTTTATGTTTTGTAGAAAAACCATCGAAAAAAAAAATCCTTGAGCTTTTTCATAAGTAAATGACATATTTATAATTATTTACTTCAAACAATAAATTAACTGTCTTTGCATGAAAAATAGATAGTAAATAAATATATTTACCATGAATTATTTCCAACTATTATTTCTGTTTTCCTCACCACATATGTACGAGTAAAATTGTAAATATGTACACTTACTACTGGTTAGTCCCCACCAAAATTTATATTAGTGCTTTCTTGAATAAACAATTAATTTAACTACTTCAAATTTCAATTTATTAGTTCCTACTAGAGAAATACTATCAGATTCAATTTGGTTAATCACCAAACTTAATTTAACATGCAATAATATAAGTTATAATTTATCATAACAAAGTTACAACACTTTTTTTTAAATACATTTAATTTAATAAAAATTTAATAATGTTAATCCCAATTATCTTTTACTAACCTTTTGCTAAATATCAAATGATAAAAACAAAAAAATCTTCTTAAAATAAATTTTGAACATCAACCTCAATTGTAACTCCTAATACAAACCTATTAGCATTTAGGTTAATTGTTTCTCCTTCGAGGCCTATCAACCTTAATTGTAAGAACATGTTGTCATTTAGGCTATATTTTAATACCGCTAGGCCTATCAACCTTAATTGTAAAACCACTTAGAATTTAAACTAATTTTATATAGATTTTATAGGTAACAGATTGCATATATATTTGTTAGTTATTTTCGAGTGTGATCCCAAAAAAAACACAGTATTTAAATCGCAAAAGGGCCTCCTGATGTCACGGACTGGATGATTCAAAAGGTGACGTTGACGGTTAGGAGCTCCACCAGGAGAGAACCCAATAAAAAATACTTGTAATGTCGCCCGCAATGGCTTTTAAAACAAATCGTTTAATGCTAAACCTTGTTAAGTAAGCTTCTTGGATGTTACGTTTTGTGTTGAGATGATAGTTCTGCTTGATTCGATCTCTCATCTATATATTAATTGTTATGTTGGAAGTAACTGTAGAGTTGTAATTGACAGAGTTGAGTCGAAGATAATCCTTTTCAAAGAGCTTTAGAACAGTGGATTTCAATCTAATTCAATTGTTTTGTCTTCCACTTCGAGTGGTTGTCATAAATTTCGCCAACAGAATGGCAGTTCGATGGACAGAGCCCTTAGCGGTGGCTAACATTATCAGTGATGTGGTTTGCATGTTCACTCCTAGCATGAAAATGACAGTTAGATATGGTTCCAACCAGGTCAACGATGGCCACAAGCTTCTGCCTTCAGCCATTGTTTGTCCAAAATGGATCGAAATCACCCTCTAAGTCTTCAAAATCCAAAAGCTTTTGCAAAAAGAGAACCTTTAAAAATGTTGGATAACACTACCGGGAAGTAAAAACATGAAGAAAACAGTGAAATCGAGCCTATCAGAGGTCAAACCAACTTTGCATAGGAGCCGTCAGATCTGGCCGATCAATGGTTCAGATCTGATTGGCATATCACAATTGGCGGTGGCAGGCGGAGGATATCAGAGCCTATCATATGGCAATTATAATCACAATCAGTGCGGGTCAATGAGGACTATCGATCAAGCGCGCAGATCAACGACCCAGGTTAACTCGCGATATTGCAATCATCGACTACAGAGGAGTGCTTACAAATGGTGCGGGAGTCTATGTGATATGTGATTACAATCAATCACATCGCAATATTTCATCGGGGCTACACAAAGTAGTGTGGCCGATATAAATATGGCTTGCGATAGCCGAACTCGATAGAGTTGTAAATGATATTTGATATATTTTGATATCTGAAAAACGAAACTTTTTTGTGTATTTAGCATTTCTGCCAAATAAATGAAATACAAAGGGAATGTGCCCAATGCGATGAAACCGGACCCGACGGGATTTATGAATTCGATATTATATTATTTCAAGTCCGATATGAGTCTTTTTGTGGGATTTTCAGTGCTTTAATGTATTTTCCAAATACAAAGGGGAAACCATGAAACATGGAATTTGCGATATGAGATAGCGATTGAAGGCAGACCCGATAGGAATATAGTGCGGATTTATGAATATTTGAAATCCGATGAACAGTGATTCGGCGGATTTTTCTTGTGTTTTAGCGTATTTCTCTGTGTTAACATAAAACAATATTTTTGGGGATTTCAAAGGCTTGATGGTCCCTTCCGTTGTAGAATAGGTGGCAACCTTCCTTGAAGACATCATGCCATGATTGCTAACGCTCAGAAGAGGATTCGAGCGAATAGAGGTTGGGAGCTAGAGATCCCAAGAAGGGGAAATGAACATACAATGCCAATTGGATTTAACGCCACAGACTGACAGAGACAAAGAGAAAGCGGTGCTAAGAAAGAGAGAAGAGAGAGACAGAGAGTTAGTAAGAAGAGTATGTGTACTCATAGAGACTTGAGGGATTCAAGCAAACCTTGTTGTTTTGTATCTATTGTGTTGAGACTGAAATTGAGCTCACTGTTGTAAAACTCTGCTCTTGGAGACATAATAGAGAGGTCACCACTGAAGGCTGGAACAGGAGATGTAGCCTAGGAGTATTGTATGAACTTCATATTAAACTCGTTGTGTTTATGTGTGTTTGTCTATTATGTTTCTCTAACTGCTCAATTGTCTATATTATTAGCAATATTATCGATCCGTTGCACTAAGTAATATAGGCAAATCCATGCACATGAGTTTGTAATACCTTAAAAGTTATCTAAGATCTTCATTTTCAGATCAAGTGATATCAGAGCTTTAGGTTTGCTAAGGCTATACAACCTTCTGTTGGATTGTTGAATGCTAAATAGGCCAATGCTCAAACTACAAGAAGGAGAGCTTGTTGAGACCAATCTAGCGAATGGAAGAGTCTACGCTCAGAGGAGAATGGATAGAGAAGTCCCATTGGAGTCAGAATCTCAGTTCATGGACAGTTTCATGACCATGAGAGCCATGGTGGAGGAAATGTATTGGGAATTTAAGAAGGATTGAGGTGAAAGCACCTCAACACCAGAACAAGGCAAAGGAGTAGAGGAACCACTTCCATTTGCCCATTCAGAAGGCAAAGGGAGAGGGGAAGAGCCTCCTCCATCAACTCCTCCTTCTAGCCCTGAAAAGAAAAAGAAGAAAACATCTTTGATTAAATTAGATGTGAAATTTGATTTGCTAATCTATGATGGAGAATTAAATGCAGAAAAGCTAGATAACTGGATTAGACAGATTGATGTATATTGTAGGGTGCAGAACATTGATTCAGAAAGGAGTAAAATTCAGGTCGCTAACCTTCGCCTTGGATGAATTGACCTGGTGTGGTGGGAAGGCAGGACACAAGCTAATTTGAAGAAGCATGGTAAAATTCTTCCTACCTGGAGTGAATTTTTTTCTGCCATTAAAAAAAAATTCTATCAACTGGCTTATATGTAGCAAGCAATGATTAGTTGGCAAACTCTTCGCCAATTAAAGGGGCAAAGTGTAGAAAGCTATACCCAGGAATTTAGAAAAAGAGCTTTAATTCTAGGCATTTCTCAGGACTCACCTGAAACATTGTTGAAGTATATAGGTGGTCTGCATTGCTATTTGGGGCACACCATTATCATGTTTAACCCCACTAGCATATATGAGGTATCCATTCAGGCTACACATCTAGAGGCTAGAGGCAAAAATGTGAACCTAGAGACTGGGGGATCATCAAAACCCACTGCAAGCAAGAACAAGGAAAACAAGAAGCAGAAATGGAAAGAAAGGGATGCAACCGTTGTACAAAAAGACAAACCTTCATGCACTCAATGCAAGAAGGATAGACATGATGATGCACATTGTTGGTCTTTGCATTCGGAGCTGAAACCCAAGAAGTTCAATGGCAAGAAGAAGAAGACTGCTATTGTTATTTAGAAATATTTGGGGTCAAACTCAAGTGATGAAACAATAGTCACAGCTACAGGCATAAAAGGTAAAAATTATGAAGCATCTACTATTAATTCTGCACAATCTATTGATAATGAATAAAATGAGAGGAAAAGACATGAGATTTTTCATATTAGAGTTATTTCCAAGCATCCAAATATTGATACTTTATTTGATAGTGGATCACAAGTAAACTTGATTTCTGAAACAATTGTAAAGAAGTTGGGCTTACTAACTACACCTGATAGGAAGCCATATCCATTAGGTTGGGTATCTGATAAAGCAAAGCTACAAGTGACTAGACAATGTAAACTTAGGTTTGCATTTGGGTCAACATTTATAGATGAGGTTTAGTTAGATATAGTTCCCTTGGATGTATGTGGTATTGTTTTAGGAAGTCCTTACTTGTATGATAGAAAAGCCATTTTCTATAGAGCTGAAAATAATTATCAACTCACCAAAGATGGAATAGAATATATTGTAAGATCTCATGAGCTAAAAAATAATTACACTCTCATAATCTCATAGTAGATGAAAAGAATTGTAAATTCATGCAAGCAATTTTTACTGATGATTGTACAGGAAAAGGACCCTGATAAAACCAATGTATTTGAAGGTTGTGATACTAAATAGAAAGATGATTTAGTTAATTTTAGAATATGATATCCTATGTCAAGAACCTAAAGGTCTGCCACCCAAAAGGGAAATTGTACATGATATTCATTTGCAACAAGATGCTCCATTGCCTAACATCAAATGTACAGGTTATCCTCTTTAGAGAATGCAGAGATCAGGAAGTAGGTATAGGAGCTACTCGAAAAAGGGTTCATAAGGCCAAGCACATCACCATGTGGATCTCCAATCGTGTTGGTGAGAAAGAAAGATGGTTCGTGGAGGATGTGCATTAATTACAAAGCACTGAATAAAATAACGATCAAGAATCGTTATGCTCTTCCTCGCATTGATGATCTATTAGATCAGCTGAAAGAGGCAGTTTACTTTTTCAAGGTGGACTTGCATGGTGGCTATCATCAGGTCAGAGTAGCAGAACAAAATGCATGGAAGACTACTTTCAAAAGAAAGCAAGGGCTGTATGAATGGCCGGTTATGCCTTTTGTCTTAACTAATGGTCCTACCACTTTCATGAGAGTTATGAATGATGTACTCACGCCTTTTATTGATGATTTTGTAATTGTATATTTAGATGACATTCTTGTTTTCAGTAAAACATGGGAAGAACATTTGAAGCATGTAATGCAGACTTTAGATGTTTTGAAAAGAGAAAATCTCTATGTTACTTTATCAAAATGTGAATTTGGAAAAGCATCTTTAAATTATTTGGGTCACATTATAGGGGGTGATGAATTGAAGATAGATCCCTCTAAGGTTGGAGTCATTGTGAACTAGCCGAAACCCAAATCTGCTACAGAAGTTAGGAGCTTCCTAGGAGCAGCACAATATTGAAGGAAGTTTATTGCTAACTTTTCCTTGATTGCAGCTCCCTTACATGCTTTAACTGGATTGAATAAGTTGTTTCCGTGGACAAGAAAATCGTAGAAAACCTTTGACACCTTAAAAGAAAAAATTAGTACAGAACCAATACTAGCACTGTTAGATCTTCAACGACCATTTGAGATTGAAACAGATGCCCGTGACTATGCCATGGGAGTAGTGTTGATGAAACATGGTAAACCCATATGCTATCATTTTGAGACATTTAATTTTGCAGTAGTGAATTACCCACGTATGATAAAGAATTGTATGCCTTAGTACAGAGTGTGAAAAACTAAAAACATTACTTAATGGGCAAAGAAACAATCATCCATACAAACCATCAACGACTTCAATATTTTCGCTCACAAACTAAATTGAACCAATCAAGACACTATAGGTGGATGGGTTTTCTACAGTAGTTTCATCTAGTCATCAAATATAAGAAGGGCATACACAATAAAGTTGCAGATATGTTGTCTGGACCAATCATAAATGCATCTACTATACATAATCATAACTTAGTAATGCATGAAAGCTACATTGAACAATATGCTCAAGATATAGATTTTAAAGACGTATATGCAACTTTAAGTAATGGAAAACAAGTAGAAGAATTGGATTATTATGTTAAGGACCAACTCTTGTATCATTTGGGAAAGTTATGCATTCCACAAACTGAAAGAGTTAACGTAATTCAGGAAGCACATACTTCTCTTATATCAGGCCATTTTGGTGTAAGTAAAATAGTTTCACAACTACAAAGGTTATATTATTGGCCAAGAATGCATGAAAAAGTTTATAGATATATTAAAGGGTGTACCATGCGTGCTAAAAGCAAGCCTAGCAGCAGAAAATTAGGCATGTACACTCCACTTCCAGTTCCTTCTCGTCCTTGGGAAAGTGTTTCCATGGACTTTGTTGGGGGATTTCCAAAATCTAGAAAAGGTCGTGACTATTTATATGTTATTGTGGATAGGTTCAACAAAATGCGTATTTTAATACCTTGTAACAAGTAGATTACAGCTAAACAAACAACGAAGTTTTTCTTTCAGCATGTCTAGGTTTACCCACTTCCATTGTATCTGATCGAGATTCCCGGTTTGTTGCAAAGTTTTGGTCAAGTCTGTGGGAGTTGATGGACACTAGATTGAAGAAGAGCATAGGCTTTCATCCGCAAATAGATGGCCAAATAGAGGTGGTCAATAGGATAGTGATCCAGTTTCTTAGGGGCTATTGCAGCAAGCATCTGAAACTTTGGGATGAACATTTTTGTTATCTGCAACATGCTTACAACCGTGCTAAGCAATTTTCTACACAGAGATCTCCCTTTGAGACTTGTTTTGGCTTTACACCAAATTCTCCCTCGGATTTTGTCTTTGGAAAAGACATAGCGGTTGATGGACATTGTCATGTGGACAAAGAAACCAAGTTCATTGAACAAATCCAAGAAATTCACCAAGTAGTGCAGGAACAGCTGGAAAAGAGCTAGGCCAAGTACAAGGCAAGGCATGATAAGCATCGAATTGAACATAGCTTCCAAGATGGTGATCAAGTCTGGCTGTACATTAGCAAAGACAGAATCCAAGGTGAAGGAAAGAAGCTGAAGCCAATAAGGTATGAGCATTTCAAGATACTTGAGAAAATTGGTGAGAATGCTTATCGCCTTGATTTGCCAGCTTACATGCACATCTATTCAGTGGTTAATGCAGAAATTTGAGACTGTTTGAACCTTGATTAATTGAAGATCCTGAAGAGAAAAGTCAGTTGCCTTTTATTGATGATATGTTTCCTGAATATCTCAATGAGTTGCAGGAAGATATAGTTTTGGACAGGAAGGTGAGAACAACTCATAAAGGGGATACTGAGTACCTCAGAATTGGACTCAAAGGTTCAAAACCAAGCAGTGCATGATAGATGGAAATTGGACAAGTGAGGAAACTGTATCCTCACTTGATTGATGCTTGAAAACCAACTTTTGGTGCTCCAAAAGCTTTTTTAGTGGGAAGGCATAATCCAAAATGGATCCAAGTCACCCTCTAAGTCTTCAAAAACCAAAAACTATCACAAAAAGAGAACCTTTAAAAATGTCGGATAATACTATCAGGAGGAAAAAACATGAAGAAAATAGTGCAATTGAGCCTATCGGAGGTCAAACCAACTTTGCACAGGAGCTGTCGGATCTGGTCGATCAATGGTCCAGATCCGATTGGCATATCACAATCGGTGGTGGCAGGCGGAGGATATCAGAGCCTATCATATGACAATTGTGATCGAGATTAGCACGGGTCAACAAGGACCGTCGATCAAGCGCGCAGATTGATGGCCCAAATTAACTCGTCATATCACAATCAGTGATTACAAAGGAGCGCTTAAAAATGGCCCGGTGGTCTATGCGATATGCGATTGTGATCAATCGCATCACAATATTGCATCACTGCTACACAAAGGAGCGAGGCCGATATAAATATGGCTTGCGATAGCTGGACTCGATAGAGTTATAAATGATATTTGATATATTTTGAGATCCAGAAAATGACACTTTTATGTGTATTTTTCATTTTCACCAAATAAATGAAATACAAAGGGAATGGGCCCAATGCAATGAAACCAGACTTGATGGGATTTATGAATGCGATAAATATTATATTATTTCAAGTCCGATATGAGCCATTCTGTGGGATTTTTAGTGTTTTAACGTATTTTCCAAATACAAAGGGGAAACCATGAAACACGGGCATTTCCGATATGCGATAGTGATTGAAGGTGGACACGATAGGAATATAGTGTAGGATTATGAATATTTG
Organism: Pinus tabuliformis; assembly: GCA_031772625.1. Lineage (NCBI taxonomy): Eukaryota > Viridiplantae > Streptophyta > Pinopsida > Pinales > Pinaceae > Pinus > Pinus tabuliformis. The sequence goes on along the minus strand of CM062805.1, from coordinate 352,731,175 downwards.
AAGCCCGATGAACAGTGATTTGGAAAAATTTTCCTGTGTTTTAGCGTATTTCTCTGTGTAAACAGAGAATGCGATTTTTGGGGATTTTAGAGGCCCGATGGTCCCTTCTGTTGCAGAATAGGTGGCCACCTTCCTTGAATATGTTATGCCATGATTGCTGACCCTCAGAAGGGGATTCAAGCGAACAGAGGTCAGGAGCCAGAGAGCTCGAGAAGGGGAAATGAACAGACAACACCGATTGGCTTTAAAGCCATAGAATGATAGAGACGGAGAGAAAGCAGTGCTGAGATAGAGAGAAGATAGAGACAGAGAGTCAATAAGAAGAGTTTGTGTACTCATAGAGACTTGACGGATTCAAGAAATCCTTGCTGTTTTATATCTGTTGTGTTGAGACTGAAATTGAGCTCACTATTGTAAAACACTGCTCTTGGAGACATAATAGAGAGGTCACCTCTGAAAGCTGGACCAGGAGACGTAGCCCAGGAGTATTGGGTGAACTTCATATTAAACTTGCTGTGTTTATGTGTGTTTGTCTATTATGTTTCTGTAACTACTCAATTGTCTATATTATTTGCAATCTTATTGATCTGTTGTACTAAGTAATATAGGCAAATCCATGCACATGAGTCTATAATACCTTAAAAGTGATCTAAGATGTTCATTTTCAGATCAATTGTGTGCCCCCCTCCGGTGGAGGTTGGTGGTGAAGACATGCAAACATTCTACACTTTGCTATGCTCTTCGATCCTCTGCTTCCTTTCTTTTGGACTGATGATATAGTCGCATGCTGGTCTCCATTCAGATTTTTTGTAAAATTTATGCCAGAAAAAAATATCGTGTGTTGTTGTGCAAGAATATGAATCATGTGATTGGCATTTACCATATATATTTTCCTTCCGTATTTTACTTGATTTCTCTAGTTAGACAACTATATCAATCTCTTGGCAGTGGCTGATAACCATGCAGTTTTACAATATCCAGATTTTGAGAGTAGTAATGTTGTTTTTGTAGGGAAGGAAATGTAAGCACTTTTCACTCTACAAGGAGATTTAAAAGAAAACGAAGTTTTAAGAGTTATAATAAATAATTTGAATTATAAATCCATCTTAATTTAATATATTATGTAATGATATTATTATATTTTCTTTTTTTTTGGTAGGAAAGCACCCACAGGGGATTTGAACCAGTGACCTATCGCAAGGAGTGCCTTAACAATGCATGCATTCACCATCAATCCAAAGCCCCGTGGGCTATATTATTATATTTTCGATTTAATACTTATTATTATATTAAAAACATATTTTAATAAATTTAATTACAAAAAATTATATATATTAATAAAAAATAAAACACTGAAATATATATTAAAGATTAAAGTGTAGATATGTTAACATAAACAATATTAATCAACCATATTTCTTAATCAACATTAAAATGTTTTATTAGTTGTTTTATTTTTGTGATAACAGAAAATTATTATTTTTTTTAGTTTAATTGAAATATATTTAAATTAAATGGCACTTACTAACTACTATATAATCTTTTTATAAATTTATCTTTATATATATATATATATATATATATATATATATATATAGATAGATAGATATATTCAAATTATTATATATTTATTTTTATTTGAATATGTTATAGGTTAAAATTATATAAAATACTTACATTCAAATCTTTCATTCCATCTTTTTTTTTTAATTTCATGCATATGTAATAGAGATATTTCTATGCCTAGAATAATAAACTTTCAAGTAAATTGTCCTTTAATCATTGTACTAGGATCTCTATATTTAATTATTCATAGAAATTGTTGTTTAATCATTGTACTAGGATCTTAATATCTAAAGCCATTTAATCATTGTACTAGGATCTCAGTATCTAAAGGTTTTCCATTGTCAGAACATTTAATCAACATCCTTCGCAATAAGCAAAATATGCATAGATATGACAAAGGAAGAGGAAGGCTGATGGTTTAGCTTTGTTATGTTTATCATATTTACAGCGAAGTGGTATTGGAAGAAATTAAGAGATAAATGACATTTCGTTTATTCATTCACTATTAGAGTAGTCACCATAGCCATCCAAATTGTTTTCATTGGAATCATCCAAGTTGTTCTTCACTAATCGAGTAATCACCAGAGTCATCCAGATTGTTTTCATTAGAATCATCCAAGTTGTTCTTGGATGATTTCTCAAAATAATGCTCACAATAGATTCCAATATATTTGATAGATATCATGCACAATAATTTGAGTTCTATAGATATAATTTACAATAATTTCAGTTCTAACCACAACATCAATATGGATTTGTTATTGTGCTATATATGCCATCACAATAAATTTGAAATGTTTCCAGGGAGAAAATAAATTCAAGGAACAAATAGTTTGATCGAGTAATTTCCTATCAATTACAAGATATAGAAGTCCTAACTATGTAAAAGCTACTTAGAATCTTAGTCTAGTTGCTTTGTTATTCTAAAAGGCTTTGAGTCTTCGAATCTCAGTATAGTTGCTTTCTTATTCTAAAAGGCTTGGAGTCTTCTTTGATTTAGATTAAAAAATGATAATACTAAGTCTGTGTTTTCAGATTGAGACAGACCAGGATGCACCTACTCCTAGCAACCCTATCGCACTCGAGTATTTATGCTGGTATTTATTCATATTCTCTGAAACTAGGCAATAAACTTTACAGTTCAATATACTGACTGTAGTTTAAAATTCACAAATTAGTTTCGAAAATAATGGTAGTTTGTTTTAAAATTATGATAAAATTTAATAGAAATTTTTTAAAATCCGCTTTTATAGTTGCCAAATTTCAAGATTTTGAGTAACCAAAGTTGTTGATGGTGTTGAATCCACTTACCCGTAAAAACCAATGCTTCAAACACTCCAACCTTTTGATTTGTTAAATTCTTTTTCCTAAAATCTTAAAAAAAATAATTGTCATCCATGCAAATTTGTGGCCACAACGCCAATATACACAAGTTCTATGGACTAAACATCCTATCAACGGCGACCTTACGTATCTTTGAAACTTTGTTATGTGCAGGATTGTTACTGACATTCTTGCTACAACAGCGGCATCTTTCGGTAATAACTGTGACACAATATTCCTTTTAATTATTTTGCATATGAAACCCTAATCATTTTAATAAAATTTGAAATCGTTTGAAAACTGTAGGATTGTTGTAATAACTATTGTAAAATTATCTTAGTTTAATGATTACATAGATTTGTGGATTTTCTAATTTCCTGCTAAATTATAATATTCAATTTATGAATGTAAGACGAGTAAATGTTTTTATGGCTCTCAGGAAGACAGCTGATGAGTTACGAGCTCCCAAGGCCTATGATTGGGATTCATAGGTATGTATTTGTTTTGTTCAAATAGACAGGACGACAAACAATTGTCGTCCCTCCTAGATCCCGCCGAAACTTCAGTACCAGAGATTTCGCTGATCGCAATGGGCTTGGATTACCAGTTGCTGCTGTTTATTTCAATGCTCAAAGAGCAACAGCGGCTCGGAGACTTTAGAAGGAAGCCAACAAGATTGTAATGGCAGTTGCTTGCTGCTTCTATACAAATAAAATTCCATTACTTTGTGATCTATAGTTATTGACCATAAAATGTTCAGAATTTGTCAAATAACTTTTTGCTAATGTTGAGGTATTCATTACACCAAGTATTTGTTAATATTGATGTATTCATTAAATCGGTAGGCATTAAATCTAACTTTCTTTTCTCAAATGTTACACCAAAACTCCGATGTATTAAATCCAGCACTTCTTTCTTAAATGTTTCTTAAATGTTACACTAAAACTTTTAGGCATTAAATCTAAAACCTTTTTTTCAGATGCAAATTGGGGAATTGAATCTTCCCCAAGCTTCTAATATCATGTTGAATTTTTCCATTAAACTAAAACTTATAGAGATTAATAAACTTTTAAATTATTATCATTACTTTTTTAAATAGTCCCATGGTATATTCTAGCGTGATTGTTAGTCTATTTTATCTATTCCCAACTAAATAAGTGTGAAATTTCAACAATTAAAAAATGAAAATATAGTATTTATATAATTTGAGAGAATTAAAATACTCTAGAGTGATCGTTAATCTATTTTATCTATTCCCAACAAAATGAGTGTAAAAGTATAATATTTATATAATGTGAGAGAATTAAAATAATGAATGTATAGTAACTTATATATGATGTGACAAAGTTATCAACAGAAAGCATCTTGTTTGTGCTAGATGAAGAAGGGATATCTAATCCAGCATGAATCTCACTCTACCAATTGAACACAATAAACAAAATGAAAGAACTGGCACCTAACCCCTCTCAGCCACCTAACCCCTCTCAGCCTGGGCACCCTTGCTAGAACACAATTAAAAAACACAGACATGGGCTCAAGCAACACTTGCAACACACATTCACACTGCTCAGCTTGAACAAATGAAAAAATTAATGCATGGACATGATTTTTTAACATTAACATGGAATCAAATATATATATATATACATGCATCATTTCTGAGTGATTAGAGCTACAATAATTGCAACATAACGAAGTCAAAGCTTTTCTCCCCGAAAGCCAGCTGGTTTACGTTTCACCTTCAATTGCAACCTACACAATTGAAATTTGTTAAACATAAATTCTTTTCGTTATATTTAAAGGGTTTGGTGTGCATCATTTTTGTCATCGCAAACGAGATTCTACCGAGTAGCTTGGACTGAAAATTCCATATTCTTATCTAACTATTGTTTCTCCATAAATTGCAAGCTAGTTCCCTTCAGACGATTTGACTCAGCGACATCCATTCGGTTCTACCCAATTTCCCCTATGGTTCTTCTCTCTGTCGTCCCTCCCACCTCTTTCCATCCCCTTCCTTTATCTTGGTATCCTCTAGTTTATCTTTCTCCACCAACAAATTAGCTTAAATTATTATTAATTTACTTGAATTCGGAATAAAAAATTATTTATAATTATAAATAATTGTATTTAGAATATACAATTAGCTATCAAACTTCATTTATGATTTTACAAAATAAATAATTATATGTAAATAAAACTTTTGGGATAAATATGGCCCAAAAATCGAGAGAATTCTATTCTAAATACTGTATATAACAAAGCTTTTATAACGCTTACAGAGCGTCCTACAACCTAGATTTAATTTATATTTAATTAAGGGTTATTTTCCAATCTCTTATAAAAAATTATAATTAAACTTAATAAGTATTATATTTATAAGATGTCTATTAACTGTTATAAATAGCATGTATATAAGTAACTATTTTGCAATGTTTTTATGGACTTATAATCATTACAAACATAACATGATTGTTGGGTGCTCTTAGTGTTAGCTATGTCGGAGAATAATTCAAAAAAAGACTTATATTTACATGCTTATATATATGCTCGATAAACATTTTTATTCTTCTGGTGTAAATTTTATATGGTGCATATCTTTTCTTTTTCTTCTTCCTTTAGTTTTATTCTTGTTTTCTTTTTCATTTTTTTTCTGTCTTTTTCATTTTACTCTTCCTATACAGTTTTGTTATGCATTTTTTTTACTTAATTTTTCTTGATTGAGCATTTTTGACACCTTTGATATGACTAAAAACAATATTTACCTTTTCCTTCATTTTTTATTCCATGGCCAAAAAGATTCAACAACTTCAATGATTTCCTTCATTTTCTTTATTCATGAAGAAAAGCTAATTCATCTTCCTAATCCAACTCAACTACATTTTCAGGCATATTTTTAGCAACGTTCATTACTAGATTCTCCTACCATGTTACTATTTCTAGAAATACAATTTCACATACACCTTCAACTTTAATTTTATCATCCACATGTGTATATAGACATAGGGATTTACTTTAGTCAACATTTTCTTTTCAAATTTATTCAATGAAGAGAACTTTAGTTTCCACATGTTGTACGTTCTTTTGGTTCAACAAGTTCTTCCAAAGTCAAAATCTTGTTCTTTCACAACAATTATTTCATTAACAACTACCATGTTCTACAACTTAGCTTGAGGTTTATTGGTGTTACTATTCCATGTGTTGTATATGTTCTTTTTGTTCATAAGTTCTTCCAAAGTCAAAATCTTCTTCCTTCCCAACAATTATTTCATGAACAACTACCATGTTCTATGGCTTGGCTTGAGGTTTATTGATGTTACTATTCCATGTGTTGTATATGTTCTTTTGGTTCAACAAGTCCTTCAAAAGTCAAAATCTTCTTCTGTAACAACAATTATTCCATTAACAACCACCATGTTCTATAACTTAGCTTGAAGTTTATTGATGTTACTACTCCTTTCACTCAATGACATCTTGAAAATATACCAAGTTTCTTTGGACTTGGTTGTTGTGGTACTTTTGGAAGAATTTTATCATCCAAACATATTTGAATGAGAGAAAATAATGCTACATTATCCTTATTGTTTTTAATATGTAGATCTATCTGATATTAATTCATGGCCTCATAGGTTGTTTGATTTACGGGTTCTTCAAACCCCTTCAACACAATATCCAATGAATTGTCTACTCATAGTGTCTTATCTTATTAACGACTGAAAAAACATAATTTTACTAGAAAGGGATGAAAATGATTTTTTTGAACAAATCCATATTGGTAACTACAAATTTAGTAAAACTCACTTTCGAAGGCCTATGATTGAGAAGAGACAAACCTAGAGAGAATCAAGACCTATTGTTGTGAAAGGATACTACACAAAGTGTTATGTTGTATTGTTATTATCATTTTTTCTGTTTTGATGATGAAAGAACAAAGAATTTTTACTAGCAAGGCTTTAAGGATGCTATAGACAATGGTTTTACATATTTTATAGTTCACTCATATATATGTGTGTTGCATTAGCATACTTGAAGAAATATATCAAGGCTCTATCGACTAAGGAGAATCAATTGTACTCTTATCTATATTACCTGACTCCCATAGTATATGAGAGTATCTTCATGATTTGTGTTATTGTGCAACTATAGTTTTTGCTCACTCAAGTGGCTGATTTAGGATTGGTTTTAGGGTACCTACATGACTACCAATGTAACTTATGTTCAATGGATGCAAAATGTTTTGTACATGTTTGTATAATGTGATACTATCAGAAGGGATACCAATAGAGGTTACAAGGGTTTCCAACTCAAGTGAAACAATTTATTTTGAACCACATGAAACCATGCATACTTCCTACATGTATTTTATGAAGTTGTAGATTTATGGGATTAATGGTAATGGTAGATCGTGATAGATAATAAACATATTTCGACCCTACAAACCTTGTAAAAGTAATAGAGGAATAAATCCTTCACAATATCATCAGGTGCAAATGAAATCCCTTCATGCAAAAGTGAGATGTGTAAAACCAAGTCCTTAAAAACCTTCTAGTAATTGAAATTGGGGCTTTTGTACCTTTCCATATGCATCAATTCTTAACCTCCCTCGGGTTCTTCAACCTCTTCTATTTTTGTTTTTATTCTTTGACCATTCAGTACATTAGATTATCTTCTTGATTTGTTTTCTTCATGCCATTATAGTAGCTAGTAATTTGAGTTTCTAATTTAGGATTGGATTTAGGATGCCTACATGAATTCCAATATAAGTTATGTTACTTGAGGTTAAATTCCTTGTACAATTTTGTATGATGTGTTTAAGACCACATGAGACTATGTGTGCTTCCTATATGTATTTTTCCTTAGTTGTAGATTTATGTGCTAACCACAACACGTTGATCTCTTATATACATATAAACATATATCTACCCAAGAAAAATTATATGTCATACAGGAATAAATTCTTCACCATATCATGAACTAAAAACAAAATCACTTCATGAAAAGAAGAGATGCATAAAACTAAACCCTTTAAAAGTTTCTACTCACTTAAATTGGCGTTCATGTACCTTTTAACAAGAATCTCTTTTTGTCCTCCTTGGGTTCCAAATCCTATTATATTTGTGGTTTTATTATTTGACTTTTTTTATATGTGGGAGGATTTTCATGGTTGGTATTCTTGGTGCCACTATAATAGTTAGCAATTTGAGATATAGGATTGGTTTCCAGATACCTACATGACTTCTAATATACTTTATGTTACTTAGAGGTTGAACTTGTTGTATAGGTTTGTATGAAGTAGTACTACTAGAAGGCATATCATAGTGGTTACAAGGGATTGGAATGAACTGAAATAATGTATTTCAAATGACATGAAACCGTAGTGTGCTTTCTACATGTATTTTTCTCCAATTGTAGATTTACGTACTTAATGTTAACTATATATCCCCTGTGAGTGTTTATACATATTGAAAAATATCTCTAGCATAGAAACTTTCTAAAAGTTATAGAAAAAATATTTCTTCTACATATCATGAAGTGCAAACAAAATCCCTTCATGCAAAAAATAAATACATAAAATCAAACCCATAAAAAAATTCTACTAACTTAAATTGAGGAGTTTGTACCTTGACACATGGAATCCACGTATTGATCTCTTTGGGTTACATAGCATCTTCTATTTGTTCTTTTATTCTTTAACATTCAGGTCTAAAAGGTAGGTTAGGCACCATAGGCGTTAACTCTTAGATAAAACCCTCGTTGTAAGGGAAAAACTCTAAAATAACCTCTAAGCAATGTTTTGAATTGAAAGCTAACCCTTTCAATTCAAAGGGAGATCTCTTCTATGACTCAATCAAATATGTCTTGTTATATACTAAGCAACAAATTAGCTTAAACTATTATTAATTTACGAGATTCAAAATAATAAATTAATTATAAATATAAATAATTGTATATATATAGAATTATACATTTAGCTATCAATATTCAAACTTCATTCATGGTTTTACAAAATAAATAATTATATGTAAATAAAATTTTTGACATAAATATGGCCCAAAAATTGGGAGAATTCTTTTCTAAATACTCTATATAACAAAGATTTTATAACGCCTGCAGAGTGTCCTACAACCTATGTTTAATTTAAATTTAATTAAGGGTTATTTTCCAATCTCTTATTAAAAAATTAGAATTCAAAGTGATAATTAATATATTTATAAGATGTCTATTAACTATTATAGAGAATTAGAAGGCCACGGAGTGTGCACTTGACTTATTTATGCATGAAGCAAACGTGATAGGGATACTAGAATATTCGAGGACCTGGAGATCCTGCCCATCCATACGCCTCGTCACATGCTTTCTCAACATTTGATATTTGATTCAATGGAAAACCTCGGAGACCTGACACATATTACGTTTCACATAGTCTCTCCATCAATTATTTTGATTGGTTTCGAATGATTACAGAAACATGTGCACTATGTTTGACTGTTGCTTTGTCGCATTGTTTGGATGTTGCCCAAAAATTACTTCTTATAACTTAATTAAACAACTAATTCTTTTTGTGTAAATAAAATTTAATGCATATACTTGGAGATTTGGAAGCTTTTCTTTATATAACACCACAATTAAACCATTTACATTTATATTTACGCCGTAAGGCGTTCCTCTGGGAAAGACTCCCCTCCAGTGCCACTCTGTACTTTCCTGCGCCATTGATTTTGTTGTTAGACGATGGAATTAATATTCACCGTTTGATTCGAAGTGTTTTGGCCGCGCATCGCATCTGGCATCTGGCCGCGGCGCAAGAAAGGAGCGTTTACACGTAATTGGCTGAGGTACGTGGCTCCCTTGGAATGCTTTACGGGGAGACCTGGTCCACTCAACGGCCTTCGCATCACAATTGATCCCATCCCATTTCAGAGTAATCAACCGATCCATATTTCCATTAATTCCTCTAATTTCTCTGCCCATTTCTGGGTTTTATATAAAGAGTCTTTCGATTTACTTTCATCCATAGGCGGGTTTCATATATCTCATCTTACTTTCATTGAGCTCCTCCTCTCATCATCGAATCCATCGGTGGGGTGGAGTTGTTGCTACACTAGTGAATAATATGAAGGCTACAATAACCCAACAATGACCAGAAAACTATCAGGTATTTATTGTTTTTTTAGAGTGCTAGATTTATGGATCTGCCTGTGTTTTTGAATTTTGTTGATCCATCTCTTTTTCTTATATTAATTCATCTATCCATCTCTGTAGGGAAAAATACAACGAGAGGCTCCACTCATCGATGGAAGCCAACGCTGGAACAAAAAACTGTACTTGAATCTATTCACAAAAGCGACATTCATTCACCAATGTTGGAAGTGATATGGAGGATTACCAAACATTTGCAGCAGTATGGCAATGTTGAAAATAAAAGTTCTGTATGCAAGTATTTGATTCTGATTTGGAAGCATTGCCAACACAACAGGAATCATTAGGCATTCAAAGGCTGATTATGTCTGAAATAGGCAAATTGCAAATTTGTTTTGTGAAGGTCTTGGAGAAAGGGGATAGCTATGAGGTTCAATACACACATTTTATCAATTTGCTTGACTTATCATTCTGCTTCCACATACTGTCTGTTTTAGCATTCTATTCGATTAGAAGAGAATTCTTGCCCATGTATACATTGCTAATTTGTAATAATATAATGCATCTTTGATTCAACTGGTGAGGTCGACGGAATGTTAAGCCAACCACCTTACCTCCATTCTCGCTACAGTTTTCCGCATTCCTATAGCATAAGTTAAGGGGTGACACTACGTGCAATTCCAGGGACTGGGCAGATAAATGCCCCTCAGATCTGGCACCTAGGGAAAGGAAATCCTCTCTTTGCAATGCAGTTACTTGGGGCATCTTTCTTTAAGAACTTCAAAAAAGAACCTCTCTGGTATTCAGATGAAGTATTCGAGTAAAATTAATGACAATACAGTAATCAAAAAATTTCCTAGATGCTTTCTCCCATGAGATGAGTTTGCGAAAAAAAAATATGCATCTAACAGTAACTATGCAAATAAGTAAATGATTGGAAAAAATGCCTTGCCTTCCACAATCAATCACTAGCCAAAATGAGAAATTTTGTGGTTGCATCTATGGTCGTGTCTCTCACACCTGGTTCTGAACTTAAATGAACTCGAGGTACATCTCCTAATATATAAAAAAAAAAACGCCATTAAGTATACAGTTTCTCTTGTGACCATTCAAATGTTACTCTTGAGCTAGACCATTAAGATAGAATTATAAAGTTACAAATCAAAAAATTATTTAAGTATGTTCTCATTAAAATTAATCTATGCACAACATTTGTAGTGGTACCTGGCAGGAGTGTCACAAATAAACCCTTATCGATGTTTTGGCGTTCAATACTTGTCTCATGATCAACAGTCAGCTCAATAGCAATACCGTTTTTACATATAACAGCCCTGGAATCCCCTGTATTTGCTACAAAGAGTTTTTTCCCATCAACTAAAATAACAGTGACTGTTGTGGAGCCACCGGGCCCTAAATCAACTGCCTTTGCTAAAATTTTCCCATCAGTCCGGTTGTATGCATTCTTGATGGCACTTTATGGGTCTGTCTAGAACTTCGGCACCATTATTATCAGAGATACTTGTCAGCATTAAAATACTTAATTAGCATTTTACACTATACGAAACTTTGAAAATAGCAAGTGACAACCAATACAACGAATGGCAGATCAGCTGTAAAAGCATTTTACTGGATGTGCATCAGAGTCAGAAATCTCATCTAATATACAATTTTTTTCTAAAGAATCATTTGAGAACCATCATATTTATATAAATGAAGGAAATGATAAAAAATGATAACGATTTGTCACAAATGCAATTTTTGCAATAAGGAAGCACTATTGCTTTATGCCATGACGTAATGCTACTATTGGACGTTTTTTCTTTGGATAGGTGCAAGAGACAAATGAACATATAAGTATAGGAAATATATGAACAGTTTAAGCTATTTGAAAAATAGTGTATTTACGCATGGAACATATTCAACTAGAAATATGATGGGAAAAACAAGAAATTCATTATATGTGAGAAGTAAAATGTTGGAGAATCTTCGCCTTTGAGGTTTGAGAAATGGACATGGCAATATATCACAACTAGAAAAATCTTGTTCATTGATGCAGATCATTGTTACAATTAACAATATATATCATATGCCAAAGATAAAACACAGGAAATTAACCCATGAAGTCAATGCAAGTAGAAACACCATAATAGAACCAATAGAGGAGAAAACGAAATCGTTTCACAAGTTACAATCAAGTTAGGAAATTGAGATAAACATATGCAATTTGGAAAATGGAAAGAAACTTTGAACCTGCTCCAATTTAATGTATAATTTTAATTTTTGATTGACTAGCGATTGTAAAACAATACATGTCAAAATACAATCAACTATAAAATTTAAATAGATGTTGAATTTAAATAGATGTTGTTAAATTCATAGAGACCTTCCAAGTATTCCCTATGATTCATAGATGCTAAACCAGGTAGACCATTAGCATTGATTACAAGTATTCCCCATGATTCATAGATGGTAAACCAGGCAGACCATCAGCATTGATTACAAGTATTCCCCATGATTCATAGATGGTAAACCAGGTAGACCATCAACATTGATTACAGTGCATAACCCCAAAGGAATTGTAAGAGTTGAACTTGTGACATCCCATTTCTGAGAATTTCAATGTCTAACTCCAAGGCCAATCAAGCCAACCCCTGGGCTCAAAAATAAGATAATAAAAAATATATGCATTTGGTAATGAGGCGTGATACCTATCATCCAGCTCAGAAAGGATATAGGTTGGCAACAATTGAAATAGACTTACAAATTAGCTAATTTAGAGAGTTTCGTTGTGGGCAAAATCAAGAATCTCATTCTAGATTACGATTTAAGTTGGGAATCATACCCTACTCAGCTAATGAAAGGACTGAAATTTGCTAAACCCCTTTCCAAAAATAATTTAAATATGTAGACTATAGATTGGTACTACCCAGGCACTCCCTAGGTGACATTATCAAGGAGCGCATCAGTAGCTACAGAGTGATTGATACAGATGTGGATGCTTCTTCTCCCTCCTATACTTTTTACATCTATACCTAATGACAAGTAATGGGCACTTCCACAGTATGTTGTAACTGGTGTACTTTTGAGCCCCGTCGACCTCTCTTTTGGTCACCCACTGCCATTAATAAAACTAGTCTTATCTTATCTTCTGTCGTCTGTTAATAGGAAATGGTACTGTAATATAAAAACAATACTAAATAGCCAGGACTAACTCTCACCAATTTAGATCCTCATCTAGGTGAGCACTTAGTGTCTATGCTTTCTTCGCCATTGATTTCGTTGTTAGACGATGGAATTAATATTCACCGTTTGATTTGAAGTGTTCGATTCATTATCCCTGGCCATGCATCGCATCTGGCATCTGGAAAGTATGCACTGCACTACGAATCCTCCTGCACTCTTTGTTCATTAAGCAAAACCCTCCTGCGCTCTCTGTTCATTAAGCAAACGAGAAACTTCCAGGATGTGGATATCATGCCCGGGGGATCCATGAGCATCGTGAGAGAAATCCCTACTGCTGCCATTGTCAAATTCAAGGATGGAAGTATCGAGCCGGCCCATCACCATACCTTTGGGCATGATCTTGTTGTTGTCAAATTCAAGGCCGGAAGTATCGAGCCGGCCCATCACCATACCTTTGGGCATGATCTTCTTGTTGTGTCTGGGTGATCCCGTTTGATAAAGTTGATTTTCACACAGGGTAAGTGGTATCTCAGAATAAAAAGGAAGCAAGCAAGCGACATAGCATTGGAAATATGGTAGAAGAAGATATGGCCAGGTCCAAACCCCCGCATATCCTCAAACGCTAGATTTCTCCACCGTTCTTACAAGTTTAGTAGGTTTATTTTAGCATAAGGAGCCTCAAGGCACTTGAGATATTAACTACACGTTGTTTGCCGGTTCGATTCCCAAACGAAATACAAACCCTCCGCCGCTGAATTTCTGAGGGTTTTAGCGACAAATTATCATGCAGGTGCCCTGTCAAAGGTACAACATTTTTACAGCTCGTTTGAGATCCAGTTTTGGGGTTCTGTTCTTTTGTTGTTGGGCTGAAATTGGGTTTACTCAGTGTTAGGTTATTCAGTTGTGTGGGCATATTCTCAGTTTTGTTAATTGAGTGATGCAAATCCTATCTAATTTTTGTAGAAATTATAATTTTTTTTCCTGGTGGTTCACGGCGTCCGGCACATTGTCTGTGAATTTTCAAGGTTTTTGCAAATTTCATTATTATTTAAATTTAGTGTTTTGTTGTAATTGGGGTTCAATTTTGGCTGTAATTGATCTATTGTTTATGTAAAATTGCAAGAGAGTAGGGTACAAGTCTAATCACTGCTCCTGGAGGTGATAACAGTTTCTTCTATCTCCATTTCAGGTACATTCATTCTTGTTATTAGTACCTTGTTTGCGTATTCTATGCACAATTGCGTTGAGTAGAGGTTATTTAGTTATTGGACATGAATTCCCGCACTTAATTTTATGACGGTCGTGTTCTTTTTTGTTTGTTTGTTTAAATTATATTTATTTATTGCATATGCACTAGGAGGTATGAGCATAACAAGATCCACTAGGCACCGGTAGGTGTGATTGCATTAGTTTTTAGTAGCAGGAACTCTGACCTCGTTATTGCTCTTCCTCAAACTTCCCAAGTCCTAGCTACTTCCATGAAACATTTTCTGGTGCAACACAACTACTAGAATGCTTTCCTCTAACTTACTTCATTGTCTAGGGTTAACGCCTCTGGATTTGCCCCCCTTTTTGAGTCCACCCGGACCCCTTTTCCATCTTATTCTCTACTTTTCCTTTCTTTCCTTAACATAGATTTTAGACTGTTTCAGAGATGCTCTAGGCAGTCAATCGTTGTTCTTCCCAGTCCTGTTGACCTGTTTTGGTCATTTGAGCTCATTACAGATTTTAGGCTTTTCAGAGATGCTCTATGCACCTCCTTATTGCTGTTCTCAATCGTTGTTCTACCTCTTCCCAATCGGTAGGTTTAATTTAGTTTGACATAACTGAACTTGCTATCAATGTGTTTTTCCTTCTGGAGAAACTGTGATCTCGATTGAAACTTCAGAATATTTGATCTATATTCTTTGATGTTTTAAAAGTATTTATGTTAATAATTACATATCATTTCCATAGAAGATTTTATTTTCCCAATAGGCATTTATTCAACTGGTGAGGTCGACGGAATGTTAAGCCAACCACCTTACCTCCATTCTCGCTACAGTTTTCTACATTCCTATAGCATAAGTTAAGGGGTGACACTACGTGCAATTCCAGGGACTGGGCAGATAAATGCCCCTCGGATCTGGCACCTAGGGACAGGAAATCCTCTCTTTGCAATGCAGTTACTTGGGGCATATTTCTTCAAGCACTTCAAAAAAGAACCTCTCTGGTATTCAGATGAAGTATTCGAGTAAAATTAATGACAATACAGTAATCAAAAAATTTCCTAGATGCTTTCTCCCATGAGATGAGTTTGTGAAAAAAAAATATGCATCTAACAGTAACTATGCAAATAAGTAAATGATTGGAAAAAATGCCTTGCCTTCCACAATCCATCACTAGCCAAAATGAGAAATTTTGTGGTTGCATATATGGTCGTGTCTCTCACATCTGGTTCTGAACTTAAATGAACTTGAGGTACATCTCCTAATATATAAAAAAAAAACGCCATTAAGTATACAGTTTCTCCTTGTGACCATTCAAATGTTACTCTTGAGCTAGACCATTAAGATAGAATTAGAAAGTTACAATCAAAAAATTATTTAAGTATGTTCTCATTAAAATTAATCTCTACACAACATTTGTAGTGGTACCTGGCAGGAGTGTCACAAATCCACCCTTATCGATGTTTTGGTGTTCAATATTTGGCTCATGATCAAGAGTCAGCTCAATAGCAATGCCGTTTTTACATATAATAGCCCTGGAATCCCCTGTATTTGCTACAAAGTGTTTTTTCCCATCAACTAAAATAGCAGCGACTGTTGTGGAGCCACCGGGCCCTAAATCAGCTGCCTTTGCTAAAATTTTCCCATCAGTCTGGTTGTATGCATTCTTAATGGCACTTTCTAGGTTTGTCCAGAACTTCGGCTCCATTATTATCAGAGATACTTGTTAGCATTAAAATACTTGATTAGCATTTTACACCATACGAAACTTTGAGAATAGCAAGTGACAACCAATACAACAAATGGCAGATCAGCTGTAAAAGCATTTTACTGGATGTGCATCAAAGTCATAAATCTCATCTAATATACAATTTTTTTCTAAAGAGTCATTTGAGAACCATCATATTTATATAAATGAAGGAAATTATCAAAAATGATAACGATTTGTCACAAACACAATTTTTGCAATAAGGAAGCACTATTGCTTTATGCCATGACTTAATGCTACTACTGGACCGTTTTTCTTTGGATAGGTGCAAGAGACACATGAACATATAAGTATAGGAAATATATGAACAGTTTAAAGCTATTTGAAAAATAGTGGATTTACGCATGAAACATATTCAACTAGAAATATGATGGGGAAAAACAAGAAATTCATTATATGTGAGAAGTAGAATGTTGGAGAATCTTCACCTTTGAGGTTTGAGAAATGGACATGGCGATATATCACAACTAGAAAAATCTTGTTCATTGATGCAGATCATTGTTACAATTAACAATATATATCATATGCCAAAAGATAAAACACAGGAAATTAACCCATGAAGTCAATGCAAGTAGAAACACCATAATAGAACCAATAGAGGAGAAAACAAAATTGTTTCACAAGTTACAATCAAGTTATGAAATTGAGATAAACATATGCAATTTGGAAAATGGAAAGAAACTTTGAACCTACTCCAATTTAATGTATAATTTTAATTTTTTATTGACTAGCGATTGCAAAACAATACATGTCACAATACAATCAACTATAAAATTTAAATAGATGTTGAATTTAAATAGATGTTGTTAAATTCACAGAGACCTTCCAAGTATTCCCTATGATTCATAGATGCTAAACCAGGTAGACCATCAGCATTGATTACAAGTATTCCCCATGATTCATAGATGGTAAACCAGGTAGACCATCAGCATTGATTACAAGTATTCCCCATGATTCATAGATGGTAAATGAGGTAGACCATCAGCATTGATTGCAGTGCATAACCTCGAAGGAATCGTAAGAGTTGAACTTGTGATATCCCATTTCTGAGAAGTTCAATGTCTAACTCCAAGGCCAATCAAGCCAACCCCAAGGCTCAAAAATAAGATAATAAAAAATATATGCATTTGGTAATGAGGCGTGATACCTATCATCCAGCTCAGAAAGGATATAGGTTGGTAACAATTGAAATAGACTTACAAATTAGCTAATTTAGAGAGTTTCACTGTGGGCAAAATCAAGAATCTCATTCTAGATTACGATTTAAGTTGGGAATCAAACGCTACTCAACTAATGAAAGGACTGAAATTTTGCTAAACCCCTTTCCAGCACTAATTTAAATATGTAGACTATAGATTGGTACTACCCAGGCACTCCCTAGGTGACATTATCAAGTAGCGCATCGGTAGATACAGAGTGATTGATACAGATGTGGATGTTTCTTCTCCCTTCTCTACTTTTTACATCTATACCTAATGACAAGTAATGGGCACTTCCACAGTATGTTGTAACTGGTGTAATTTTGAGCCCCGTCGACCTCTCTTTTGGTCACCCACTACCATTAATAAAACTAGTCTTATCTTATCTTCTGTCGTCTGTTAATAGGAAATGGTACTGTAATATAAAAATAATACTAAATAGCCAGGACTAACTCTCACCAATTTAGATCCTCATCTAGGTGAGCACTTAGTGTCTATACTTTCTTTTCTATATTTGAGGCCAATGTACATCGAGAAATTACATTGTACAATACAAGTATTCAAGAGACGTCTGCTATCAATTCCATCTGAGCAACGAAAATCTTAGTTACATACCATGAACCATGTAATCCAAATGTACATCAAGAAATTAAATTGTATAAAACAACTATTCGAGCGACACCTCCCATCAGTTCCGTTTCAGCAAAAGCAATCTCGGTTATTTACCCTGAACCTCAAAATTTTGATGACATGGTTCATGGTATACAACTGAGATTGTTGTTTGCTGAAATGGAATTAATGGAAGGTGTCACTTGAATAATTGTTTTGTACGGTGTAATTTTTTGAGGTACAATGGCCTCAATAGCCATTGTGTTCTAGGCTTATTCTACATTACATCTTTAATATCGGAAGCAGGATCCAATTTGACCCATATTTAATATCGGAAGCAGGATCCAATTTTACCCAGATCTATATACATAATAATAATAGTGGATTGAGTACCATCAAAATTGTGTAATAAAATAAATTTTGTTATTTTAATTTTTTATTAGTTTTTTTTAACAAATTTGATTTTTATTTTATTTGGTATAGAGAGTAAATGTTTGAAATTGTTGGTGTATAATTAGCCCATGCCATACATTTCAATAATGAACATTGCATGCAGTTTTGTTAATAGTGTTTTTGTAATTCACTGTTAAAAAATTAGAATTAACCATATGTAGTGGTAGTAGGCAAGACCTTTTTTCGCACCATTTATGACTGAATTTTTTCAAATTTTATGAAGAAAATTGATATTTAAAAGTCTCTTTCAAGAGGTTCTAGGGAATTTGTATTTGGAAAATATTATATCCATGGTTTATAAATTACTCACAAAAAGTTGATTCAAAGTAAAATTCCAATTTCTATTGTGATGGGTTAGAAATGGTTTTAACTATTGACTTTTGTATTTTAATTTTCCCCTAGCTTTTAAATACATTTCAAACGCTTTAATTGGCTTCATGGATTGTGAATGCTTAGAATTATTGACCTAAATATATGTATTATTAATGTCTTTTGCAAAACAACCCTTCACAACCACCATAAATAAAATAGACCCTAAAATTTTCGAACCCCACACAATATTTAAAATTTTTAAATCAGTAATATTATTAAATAAACTAATATCATTTTTTTTTGAGAAATTTAAATTTTATAAATTCTCAATATTACTTGCAGTTATTCTTAGTTGTAAAAATTTTACACATTTAGGGACGAAAGGCACACTCATCATAAGTTTTACTTCATGAATTGGAAGGTCAGTTTACCAAAAGAAAAATATAGTATTTTCTTGGGAATTTCACGAGAGTAACAAGGTGCTCTACAGCCCAGTATTACATATATACATGGCAATATCTAAAAAATAAATAAAATAACATAGATCCATCTTCAACCCGGATCTCTCAAATACCAAGAGAGATCAAATAATAATAAAAATTTACACCTAAAGAAATTTGATCCCTCTCAGTACTTGATGAACCCAAATTTGGTGAATCTACACTAGTTTTAATAAAACCCTTTAAAAAAATGTTTTAAAAATGTATTAAAACATCATCATTAACAAAATTGAGTAAAGTTGATTAGTTCAAAAATTTACGAAAAAAGTTGAAATGCAATACAAAATCTTGCAAAAAGGCTAAGAAAATTTGAGATGACCATCCAAGGCACGAGCACTTCATACCTACCTCATTTAAAATGTTGTCAAAAAGATTTGATTGCAAGTAACATGGGATGCCATGTCCCAAATGTTCGTCAAAGATAGCAAAAAACCCCAAATCATGATCTTCTACATGTCTATACTCTACGACATGGTAGTCCTCCATATCATGCCTTGTTTTACCCTTCACTAAATGAAATCCATGAATTACTTTATTGTTTGGTAACTTGCAACGTCCTTTTCTTGTATCAGATGAGGATGGAGTGAAGCCAACTGCCGTATTGTTGCCACTTTAGCAGCCATTGTAGCCAGTCAAGCATTGATTACGGCAACATTCTCAATCATAAGACAGTCCATGGCTCTTAGTTGCTTCCCTCGAGTGAATATTGTTCATACCTCACAAAATTACGAGGGTTAGATCTATTCACCTAAAGTTAACTATGTTCTCATGGTTATCTGCCTTGCAATTGTCGTAGGATTCCGGGATGGAACACAATTTGGCAATGCATATGGTAAGAATATACGAATTTATATCTGACAACCGAATTTGGTAGTTTTTATCGATTCTTTTGAGTTTCCAAGGATAATTTTAGGTGTTTGGTGGTGCAGGGGTTGCAGTGGTTGGGGTCATGTTCATTACAACGTGCGTAGTAACCTTGGTCATGCTTGTGGTTGGAACATGCATGTTTTTCTTATACTACCCTTCACTCTGTTTTTTGCTATCTTTGAAGGCGTTTATCTATCATCTATATTGAAAAAGGTGCCACAGGGAGGTTGGTGTCCCTTCCTAATTGCAACAATTTTGGTCATGCTTGTGGTTTGGAACATGCATGTTTTTCTTATACTACCCTTCACTCTATTTTTTGCTATCTTTGAAGGAGTTTATCTATCATCTGTATTGAATAAGGTGCCACAGGGTGGTTGGTGTCCCTTCGTCATTGCAACAATTTTTCTGACCATAATGTTCTCTAGGAAATAAGGAAGGTAGACAAAGTATAAATATTTAGCACAGAGAAAACTCAGCATAGAAGGTTTGAATGGATTGATTGTTGGGATTAATTCACTTGTATCAGGAATTCATTTCTTTTGCAGTGACCTTATTTCTGACTTACCACCGATTATTGAGCATTATGTAAAGAATGGGGGGTCTCTGCATGAAGTTCTTATCATTGTCACCATAAGAATGGTTCCAGTCAAGACAACACTTTTGTCAGAGAGATTTATGGTTGGAAAACTAGAGCCAAAAGGTGTATATAAATGTGTAGCCCAATATGGTTACAAAGATGCCCCAAACATTGAAGGCTCTGAATTTATCAGCTAGGTTTTTGAAAGCATAAAAGACTATCTCAAGCTTAGAGGAACTCATTCCTCCTCACGTGATAGAAGTTATGCAAGCAGAAATACAGTGGAAGAAAGTAACTACTCTTAGATGAGGAATTGTAGTAGATTGAATTGGCAAAGAATACAGGGTTTGTGTATCTTCTAGGAAAAATCACACTGAAGACTAATAAGAGCGCTAGGCCTTTTGAAGGATTACTGATTGACAAGCTCTATAGGTTTCTCCAAAACAATTGCAGGTTGACTCTGTCTCCCTACAATATACCACCTGTGCATTTACTTCAAGTCAGAATGGTGCAAGAAATTTAGAGTTCGTTCACACAAAACTGTTAGAAGACAATGAAATTATAAGCTTTTACTCATAATAAAACATTTAGGGCTGTAAAGTTCCTGATCACTCAAAAATAAGATATAATTTCGTACTATTGTTACTATTTTAATAGATTTATAAGATTTCAAAATGCAAAGTTCTGTTGAGATCAGAAGATATAAGCATTGATCTTTTTACCATTTCTGCAATAAATCATGAATCATGTAGAGTGAACTGGTACATACATGTTTGATGTTTTGTGACTGGTGGAATAGAAAAAAATGATAACAGCTCATTACTTTTCAGTTTCAATCCTTATTTTACAGTAAGGCTCTTATCTTTTGATGAAATGCAGAGGTTGGTAAATTAAAATTTTCAAGAAATCCTAGGTAGAGTTTGTTAAGCGGGAATTTTAAATTTTAATAGTAAGTCCTTTTTATCCTTTGTCCTCGGAAATTTGTACACTCTCGAGTTTTTTGGGGCTAAGTACCAGTTCATGTGTTACAGGCCCAAGCCACCAAACAACACTATTACGATGTTGGTCCTTTCAAATTCTGAATCTAAGAAGCCCCATAGGAGCAACAAAATGAAAATGATACCTAGAAAATCAATCTTCTTGCCTAAGCCACCAAAAGGCACCAATCCTAGTAAGGCTTAAGGAGGACCAACGATAATTATAAGGATCCCATGCTTCCACTATACTCTCTATTGCTTTATGATCCAATATGTTTCTCATCCTACCTTTCCATTTTGTTTTGAATGTGGAGTCTTTATGGCCTAAGCCCCTATAGCAATATTCAAAATGTGGCTAGAGTCGCTTTACAATATCTGTAGATGACGGTATGCAAAATTATTTTATTATTATTGTTTTGATTTAATGTTTCATTATGCATACTAAATCTTTTTTTCATATAAAACCAAATTTTAAATGTTTACTCATTTACAAATACTACAACAGATACCCCTTTTTTGGATTGATGTTTATGAGTAGTAGGCCAAAACTTGCCAAACACTTCAATTTCTTTTCCAAAATTTCAAAGATGCCCATTTGAAAAACCTTAACATAATGTACAAAAACACGTTCACATAAACAACAACTACTACATGGATAATGGATAACCTCTACCTGACATTAAATATAACTCATTATCATCCACCCATGCTTTCAAGAATGTCCATTCACATGTTGCTATTCTTCCACAAACTACTATTACTTACAAAATATCCCTATTCAAAACATACATAACTAATAGTTTCAAGTGTAACTCAATATCATCCACGCTTGCTTTCAACAATGTCCATTCACATGTCACTATTCTTCTACACACTATTATTTACAAAATATCCATATTCAGCATACACATAACTAACAATTTCAATTGCAACTCATTATCATCCACCCATGCTTTCAACAATGCCCATTCGCGTGTCGCTATTCTTCCACACTCTATGCCTTACGACGTTTCACTCTATGCCTTACGACGTTTCTTTTGCAACATCAGGTGCAAATGCTAGTTATATTTATATTTGTATTTATACTTATACGTGGGATAATACAATTTTATAAGTTTTTATATAATCTTTTATAATTGTATTTATGAAAAATATATTTAACTTTATATACAAAGATAATAGTTTAAAATTTATTTTATTAATTTTTAAAATAATAGAAATTTTAATACTTTAGTAAAAATTCTATAATGAAAATATAACCTTATAAAAATGATAAAGTAAAATATTAAAATATAATTTAATAAAAAGATATATTGATATTAGAAAAAATAATAAAGTTGTTTAGACCTATCTATCAAGGTTGCATTTAAAGGTCCTATTGCAATTTTCACCTAATATAATATTATGTGGATAACTGTCTGATATATTTCATGACATAGTTTATGGACATCTTGCAATATTCATGCATAATTTTAGATATTTATTTATTTAATTTGTTTACTTTTTATTTTTTATTTTTATTTTTAATTTTGTAGAAAAACCATCCAAAAAATAATACTTGAAAGATTTTCATAAGTAAATGACATATTTATAGTTATTTACTTCAAACAATAAATTAATTGTGTGTGCATAAAAAATTGATAGTAAATAAATATATTTACCATGAATTATTTCCAACTATTATTTGTGTTTTTCTCACTGTTTATGTATGAGTAAATTGTAAATGTATACGCTTACTAGTGGTTACTTCCCAGCAAATTTTATGCTAGTGTTTATCGTTAATAATCAATTAATTTAACTACTAATCTCAATCTATTAGTTCCTTCTTAAAAAATACTATAAGATACAATATGGTTAATGACCAAACTTAATTTAGCATGGGACAACATAAGTTATAATTTTTTATATAATCTTTATCATAACAGAGTTATGACACTTTTTTTTAAATAGATTTAAATTAATAATGTTAATCCCAATCTTTTACTAACCTTTTACTAAATATCAAATGATACAGACAAAAAAAAATATTTTTAAAATAAATTTTAAACATCAACCTCAATTGTAAATCTTAATGCAAACCTATTAGCATTTAGGTTAATTGTTTGTCCTGCGAGGCCTATCACCCTTTGTAAGAACATGTTATCATTTAGGCTGAATTTTAATACCCCTAGGCCTATCAACCTTAATTGTAAACGCACTTAGCATTTAGGCTAATTTTATATACCTTTTATAGGTAACAGATTGCATATATACTTGTTAGTTATTTTCGAGTGCGATCCCAAAAAATATACAGTATTTAAATCGCAGAAGGGCCTCCTGTTGTCACGGACTGGACGATTCAAAAGGTGACGTTGACGGTTAGGAGCTCCACCCGGAGAGAACGCAATAATAAATACTCGTAACGTCGCCGGCAATGGCTTTTAAAGAAAATCGTTTTATGCTAAACCTCGTTAAGCAAGCTTCTTGGATGTTACGTTTTGGGCTGATATAATAGTTCTGCTTGATTCGATCTCTCATGTGTATATCAATTGTTATGTCGATGAAAGTAAGTGTAATTGGCAGAGCTAAGTCGAAGATAATCCTTCTCAAAGCGCTTTAGAAAAGTGGATTTCAATTTAATTCAACTGTTTTGTCTTCCACTTTGAAAAGTTGTCGCAAATTTTGCCAATGGACTGACAGAGCCCTTATCGTTGATGTGGTTGACAACTTGACATGTTCACTCGCAGCCTGAAAATGACAGTCAGATATGGTTCCAACCAGGTCAACAATGGCCACGAGCTTACCCCTTCGGCCATTGTGTGCCCCCCTCTGCTGGAGGTTGGAGGCGAAGACATGCGAACCTTCTAGACTTTGGTATGCTCTTCGATCCTCTGCTTCCATTCTTTTGCCGTCACGATATAGTCGCGTGTCTCCATTAAGATTTTTGTAAAATTTACGCCAGAAAAAACTATCGTCTGTGTTGCTGTGCAAGAATACGAATCATGTGATTGCCATTTCTTGTATGTCTTTTCCTTCGATAGTTTACTTAGACTTCTAGTGGTACACAAGTATATCAATCTATTGGCTGTCGCTGATAACCATGGACTTTTACAATATCCATATTTTGAGAGCAGTAATGTTATTTTCGTAGTGAAGGAAATTGAAATACTTCAATTATAAATTCATCTTAATTGAATATTTTATGTAATGATATTAATATAGTTGCAGTAGCCATGGTGGTATTACTCATTCGGTTTTGTTTATGCAGTATTACATATTAAATTTTTTTATTAAATTTTTATTAAGTATTTTTTTTTTTTTTTCCGAAAAATTGATGCAACTTATTCATAGTTTAAAATTATCAATTTAATTTTTTTAATTTTTTATTATTATTTAAATTTATTTATTTGTAAAGTGATTGGTTAAAGTCTTATTATAACTACTTTAGTAATTTTCATTTCTAATAGTTTCTAATTTTTAATTTATTTTTATTTTTATTTTCATTTTCATTTTTTTTTTCTACTATTTCCATTTCTATGAATATTAGTTTCTTATCAGTGTTTTCAATTTAATACTGATTATTATATTAATAACATATTTTAATAAATTTAGTTATAAAAAATTATATGTATTAATACAAAATAAAATACTTAAATATATATTAAAGTATAGATATCTTAATATAAACAATATTAATTAGTTTTATTTTTTTATCTTTTGTAATGGCATTCAACAATACTATGTATTATTAGTTGTTTTATTTTTGTGTTAAAAACTGTCTTTATTTTTTAATTTAATTAAAATATATTTAAAATAATATTTATGTTAATTTATATATTTAAATTCAAGTTATTTTATATTTATTTTTATTCCTCCCACTTCCTTGGTTTGTTCATTACATATATTATCAACATGTCCTCAAGGAATTTATTTGTCCTCTCAGTCCACTCATCAGTTTTTGGATGGTGTGTTGTGCTAAAAGCTAGCTTTTCTCCCGAGCCCACAAATAGTTCCTTCCAAAAATTTGAAGTAAAATTGGCAACTCTATGTAAGATAATCTTCTTGGGAACTCCACGCAATCTTAAAACCTTCTTTATGGAAAATTTTTCCACGTCACTTGTTCAATAAGTATATTTAACTACCACAACGTGAGCCACCTTGCTCAACTTGTCAACCATGAACATGATTGCATCATGTTGTTTGGATGTTGTTGGTAATCCTATAATTAAGACCATGGAAATCACTTCCCATTTCCATTATGAAATAGGAATAGGCTGCAACAAACTAGTTGGGTGCTTATACTCAGCCTTTTCTTGCTAACACTCAAGGAACTTAGAAATGAAATTAGTAACTTCTTTCTTGAATTGAGGCCAATAGTAAAGTTGTTTTATTGTTGTTAGAGTCTTTTTGTAGCCCATGTGGCCAGAATATGGATTTTCATGAAATTATTTTAATACGAGCTTCTTCAAACTACTTTCATTTGGCACAAATAGTATATTCTTTAATTTAATTATCCCATCCTCAGTGAGGCGATATTCCTTGCCTTTTCCATTTTTTAGCTCTTAGTGTAGTTTGTAATTTAACTATTTATATTCTTCAGTTTGTTTCCATGTGTGTTTAATTATATACTAAAGATAAGTTCCTTAAGAACTTATAGATACTACATGGTACATTTTCACCCTTCTACTAAGTGCATCAGCAATTCGATTCTCTTTATGTTTTATTTATTTAATCTTGAAATCAAACTCACTAAGTGTGGCTAGTCATCTAGCTTTCTTAGAATTCAATTTAGGTTAATCAAACAAATACTTCACCTCTGCATAATCAGACATTAAAATCAATATCCTTCCAAGGAGATAATGGCTCCACATTTTTGATGCATGAATGATGGTATCGAACTCCAAGTCATGAGTTACATAGCTTTTCTCATGCTCATTTAGTTTTCCTAATTCATAAAAACCACTTTATTTTACTTTAACAACACTCTGCTGAGTCCCTATTTTTAGAAATATATGCAAATCATGAAGTCCATGTTTGAATCCTCTATTATTTGCATTGGTACTTTAGTGATTAATTGCTTCATCTAATCAAAGATTGTTTCACATTCAACTGTCCATTCTAACTACTTCCCTTTCTTTTGCAATGTAGTGATTGGAAGACCAATCTTGGAAAAGTTCTTGAGAAGCTCGGGTAATATCCTTCCAGCCGCATAACGGATCTGATTCCAACCATTTTCTTTGTTACTGGCCACTTCATGATGGCCTTAATCTTCTTTGGATCAACAACTACTCCCTCATTTAAGACAATGTGTCCCAGTTAATGGGTTTGTGACTGAAAGAAGTCATAATTATTAATCTTTTCATAAATCTTGTGTTATATTAGTAGTTGTAGTAACATAACTAGGTGTTATTCATGCTCCTCCTTGGTCCTTGAATATAACAATATTTCATTAACAAAAGCACTACAAAATTTTCCAGCTAAGGACACAACACATTGTTCATCAAGCACATAAAAGTTATTGGTGCATTAGTAAGCCCAAAAGGAACTACCATGAATACATAAATACAATACCTCATTTGAAATGATGTCTTATGGATTTATTCATATTTAATGCACACTTTTTGAAAGCATGATCTTAAATCAATCTTTCAGAATACAGCTTCTCCACTCAGTTGGTCAAATAAATCATTGTTCTGTGGCTGGGGATATTTGTTCTCACAAGTGAATTTATTCAGTTTCTTGCAATAGATGCACAACCTAAGTGTTCCATCCTTCTTCTTCATGAATAAGATCATTTCTCCCCATGGAGACATACTCGACATTATGTAGCCATTACCCTACATCTTCTTGAGTTGTAGCTTCAAGTCAATTAACTCTAGAATGCTCATTCTATATGGAGCATTGGATATTGGAGATATCCCTAGTATGCATTCAATTTGGAAATCCACTTCTATATGAGGAGGAAAACCTAAAAATTCCCAAAAAAAACATCTTGAAATTGGTTTAAGATAGGATACATTAATATAGTATCATAGTCATTTTCCTCAACATTCCTGTTGGCTTCAGTGTTTCTGATAATTTGGATAGCAAATAGAATACATCCCTTTCTGCAACTTTTGTTGGCTTGCATGTCCATAATTAGCCTCACTCATGTGGGTTTTAATTTCCCCTGCAATATTCCACTCTCCTCAATCTCATTGGGGCATTCAATGAATTTTTCATAAAAATCCATGTTTGTGTGATGCAAGAACAATCATTCCATTCCTAGTAGCACATCATATGGCCCTAGTGAAATATAATAAAATTTTCAATAGTTGACATTCCATTCATATCGAATGGGAATCATTTCACCCAATATTCAACCCTCCTTTTTGTCCTTGTGTCAAATTTGACCAACCATGATTCTTCATGTGCTTGCTTAGCTAATTGGCACTACTCAACAATTTTTAGGTTAACATAAATATAGTTGGATCCCGAGCCAATTAAAATAGAGACAACTTGATCATTGATCGTACCTTCTATTTCAGTTATGGATACCTAGTGATTAAATTTTCTATTGTCAACCACTACATAAATATTGGGCATGATGTGAGCCACATCACGTACAGTCCAGGATTCCTATGCATTATACATTTAAGGTCCACTGCTCCTTTGTTGGGAAGAGTCCCTCCTGAGATGATTTTCTCTACAATGTTGGCATTATGGTCAATGTGTTGTCCTTGATGGCAACTCACATATATGATAAGAAGATGTATCCATAGGTCATTTTAGAAATGATAAAGTGATGTATGATGGAAACTAACATTGTAACAAGTCAATTTAGAGGTAATAGAGTAGTTGTTGGCATTATGATACACGTGTTGTCCTTGATGGAAACTCACATAGATGACAACTCACAGTGCAGTAGGTTAACAACAAAGGATTATAGATTAGACTCCAGAGATTGAAGAAAGAGAGTGGTTTAAGAAGTATACGCTGGCCAACTTTGTCCACATAGCGTATACATGCGAGTTAAAAAAAAAAAAGAGTGTATATGTATACACACACTCTTGTAAGAGGAAAAGCACGTATTGGATGGAAAATCAAGGCTTTGGTCCGAGGTATTTTTTCGAAGGTATTTGGTCCGAGGTATTTGATCTGAGGTATTGGTCTGAGGTATTTGGTCCAAGGTATTAGTCCTAAGTGGTTTTTGTCCAAGGTATTGAGAAAGGCCTAAAAACTATAGAAGGAGGAGAAGATCATTAGGCCATGTAGTGCAAGTAATGAATACCTTATGAACAGTGAGATCAAAAGTAGATATGCATGTTATGGGTTTTTGGTGCTTTTCTTGATCTGAACTAAGGATGAACCCTAGCGGTTGATGAGGGATGAGATCCAATGAAGGATCAGGATCATGGGACCTAAAATGAATTATTATTATATGGTTTGATCATGGGTAGTCTAGATCTGAATGCTAATGTGTGATTTACACTATAAATGTTATGACCTAGGTATGACTAAAGTATGGAATAGTTGTGATGTTTTAAGTTAGCATTTGCAGATCTGTACACTGGTTCACTTTGTTAAAAGTGCGTATACACATCAGTTCCACACATCAAAGTAGCGTATACATTATGAAATATGATATTTGAAGTTGTAGTTGGTTATGGTTGTTGATGCAGAGTTCTGGGTTCTGCTCTATGTTTTGGTGATAGCGTTCTAAATGTTCAGATTGATTGATTTTGATTTGCTTCAGTGATGACGGGTTTTCAATGATTAGTTGTATTGCAGTGGTGATTGATTATGAGCTTCAATGTTGTTGATGGGTCTAGTATGAAAATTTGATGAAACGTGGCCTTCGGATTGTGCTGTTGTGTTCTAGGAGTATCCAGTCTAAAAATTTATGAAACGTGGTCCCTGGAAGAAGATAGGAGGACGTAGCCTTTTGTAGGTCGGTGCCTACGTACTGGTAAACATATCGACTAGTACAAGAGCCAGGGGGTTGGAGCTCCCTTCCAGTAGCAGCTAGAAAATGAGTGAAGGTAGGAGCCTTCTGTAGGCCGATGCCTATGTACTAGTAAATGGATCAGCTAGTACAAGAGCCAGGAGGTTGGAGCTCCCTTACAGTAGCAGCTAGAAAACGAGTGAAGGTTAGAGCATTCTATAGGCTGGCGCCTATGTACTAGTAAAGGGGTCAACTAGTACAAGAGCTAGGGGGTTGTAGGTCCCTTCCAGTACAAGTTGGAGAATGAGAGAAGGTTGTAGCCTTCTGCAGGTGGGTGCCTGTGCACTAGTATGAGACTACACTAGTAGAAGAATGTAAACATGTTTTTTCTTATATTAAAAGAATACAACAACAGGTGGTTTTTGTCATGCATTGTGTTTCCACCTTAAATCTTGGTGTTCATGTGTGTTGCTTATGAGTGATGGTTTATTCTATTATTAATGCACATGGTTACTATTTATATGGTTAATGAAGTACTAATGCACTAATTAACAGTCAACATATGATGAATTAACTAAATCATATGTTTGTTGGATATACGTTGGTTGCTTTAAAGATAGTTGCTTGTACATGGGAGTTAACTTCATTGAAGTAGCATATATAAATCTTAGTATGAAACGAGAAAGTTATTGATTTGATAATACTGATTCATCCCCCCCAAGTATTATTTCCAACAATTGGTCCAAATGGGGAGATTGTTGGCATTTTGATACAGGTGTTGTCCATGATGGAAACTCACATAGATGACAACTCATAGTGCAACAGGTTAAAAGCAAAGGATTACAGATCAGACTCTAGAGATTGAAGATAGATAGTGGTTTAAGAAGTATACGCTGGTTCACTTTGTCCAAACAACGTATACACACAGGTTAACAAAACAAAAAGAGCATATACATATACACACATTGTCACAAGAGGAAAAGCTTGTACAGGATGGAAAATCAAGGTTTTGGTCCAAGGTATTGGTACGAGGTATTTGGTCCAAGGTATTGGTCCGAGGTATTTGGTCTGAGGTATTGGTTTGAGGTATTTGGTCCAAGGTATTGGTCCTAAGTTGTTTTGTTTCAAGGTATTAAGAAAGGCCTAAAAAATATATAAGCATGAGAAGAACATTAGGCCATGTGGTGGAAGTAATCAATATGTTATGAAGAGTGAGATCAAAAGCAAATATGCATGTTATGGGTTTCTAGTGCTTTGCTTGATCTGAACTAAGGATGAACCTTAGTGGTTGATGAGGGATGAGATCTAATCATGGATCATGATCATGAGACCTAAAATGAATTATTATTATATGGTTTGATCATGGATTGTCTGGATCTGATTGTTAATGCATGATTTACACTGTAAATGTTCTGATCTGGGTATGAGTAAAGTCTGGAATAGTTGTGATATTTTATGTTAGCATTTATAGATCCGTACACAGGTTCTCTTTAGTAAAAGCACGTATACATGCTCATTCGCCACATCAAAGTAGCATATACATTATGAAATATGATGTTTGAAGTTGCAGTTGGTTCTGGTTGTTGATGCAGAGTTCTGGGTTCTGCTTTGTGTTCTGAGGACTGTATTCTAGTGACAATGCTCTGAATGGTCAGATTGATTGATTGTGATTTGCTTCCATGATGATGGGTTTTCAGTGATTGATTCAGTTGTGGTTGATTCAGAGATCGATAATTGAGTTTTAGTAATTGGTTGATGTAGATGTATTTGATGGTTGTATTACAATGGTGATTGATTCTGAGATTCAAGGTTACTCATGGGTCTAGTATGAAAATATGATGAAACGAGGCCTTCAAATTGTGGCATTGTGTTCCTGGAGTATCTAGTCTAAAAGTTTAAGAAATGTGGTCCCTGAAGAAAGAGAGAAGGTCGTAGCCTTGTGTAGGCAGGCGCCTACGTACTGGTAAACATATAGGCTAGTACAAGAGCCTGGGGGTTGGAGCTCCCTTCCAGTAGCAACATGAAAATGAGTGAAGGTTGGAGCCTTTTGTAGGTTGCCGCCTACGTACTAGTAAATGGATCAGCTAGTACAAGAGTTAGGGGGTTGGAGCTCCCTTCCAGTAGTAGCTAGAAAACGAGTGAAGGTTGGAGCCTTCTATAAGTCAACACCTATGTACTAGTAAACAAATCGGCTAATACAAGAGCTAGGGGTTTGTAGCTCCCTTCCAGTAGAAGCTGGAGAATGAGAGAAGGTTGTGGCCTTCTGTAGGTGGTTGCCTGCATACTGGTATGAGTCTACACTAGTACAATATTGTTAACAGGTTTTTCTTATATTAAAACAAGATAAAAGGAGGTTCTTTTTGTCCTGCATTGGGTTTCCACCTTAAATCTTGGTGTTCATGTGTGTTTCTTAAGTGTGATGGCTTGTTCTATTATTATTGCACATGGTTACTATTTATATGGTTAATGAAGTTTTGATGCATTGATTAAAGATCAACATATGATGAATTAACTGAATCATAAGTTTGTTGGATATATGTTGGTTGCCTTAAATACAATTGCGTGTACACATGAGTTACCTTTATTGAAGTAGCATATATAAATCAGAGTATGAAAAGAAAAAGTTATTGATTTGACTAATACGGATTCACCCCCCCTCTTAGTATTATTTCCAACAGTAATGGCACAGAAGAATAGGATGATGGACAAAGGATTACAGATCAGAATCAATAAATTGAGGAAAGAGAATGTTTTAAGTTGTATATACCGCTTAACATAGTCCAAGTCACGTATACATGTAGGCACACAGAATAAAAGGTGCGTATACGTATGAACACATTTTCACAGAAGGAAAAGCACGTATGTGATGGAGAATTAAGGTTAAAGAATAACAAGGGTCCATAGCATGGTATTAGCCCATAATATTGATCAGAATAATGGTTACTTGATCCCATCTAAGAATACCATAGATTCTAAGTGTTTTTTTGGTTCATGGTATTGACAAAGGCTCTAAGTATATAAGGAGGAGGAGATCAAAGCGATAAATGTGCAAGCAAAATGGTTTTTCGTGAATACTTCTATCTGAAGTACATTTTGTGTTGTGAGGGTTATGGTTATGATATAGATTTGAAACATCTTGTGCACCCTTGGATACAATGTTGGATCAGGATCATGAGACCTGAAATGACTTATCATTGTATGATCTGATAATGGATAGGCTAGATATGAGTGCTAACACATGTTTTATCCTTTGAATGCTATGATCTAATTATATCTGAAGTCTTTAAAAGAGGTGAAGTTATAACTCATTATTTTCATATCTATACGCAGGTTTGCCTTGGTGAAGGTACATATACACGTGGATTTAGAACTTCCAAGTGTTGATTTATTCTATTCTTACTACATATTTTTACTTCTCAGTAAATACGTCACACTCTAACTTAAGTTCAACAATTAATGAATTAATTGTTTTACAAGTTTATTATCTATACGATGGTTTCATTCATTATAGTCACAGACATACGTTATTTGGTTTCTATAAAATCGGGTATACAGTTTGAAAAAGAAAATTATTATTGTGAAAATTTAAATACTGATTCACCACCTCCCCCTCTCAGTATTTTTCCCAACAACTGGTATTAGAGTATCTCCTTCAAAAGAAGCTTGATTGCTTGGAGGAAGATCTCTCAGGATGATAAATCAAGATGGAATGGAATCTATTAGACCACCACTCTTTAATGGAAGTAACTTAGCATATTGGAAGATACAAAATAGAGCCTATATTTAGTCACTTGGATGTGATGCTTTGGCAATTGTGGAAGGAGGATACCAATATCCAACAGCAGTCCCCATAGATGCAGCAGAAAAGAAATCATATGAAACCAATTCCAAAGTCGTCAGTGCATTATTGGAAATTTTATTAGATTCAAAATTCGTCAAAGTCATGCAGCTCAACACAACCAAATAAATATGGGACAGAAACATTCAGAGCTATCAAGGAGACTCACAGGTCAAACATGCTAAACTTCAAACTCCCAGAATTCAATATGAAGCTCTCAAGATGCATAGTGATGAAATTATTGCTAGTTAATTTTTACAAGTAGATGAGATTGTAAATCGAATGAAGAATGTGGGCAAAGAAATAATGGATGCTACTATATTAGAGAAAATTTTGAGATCACTATCGTCTAAATTTGAGTCAAAATTATCTTCCATTCAAGAGAAGAAGGATATACAATCTGTTACTATTGTTCAACTTCATGGAATTTTAACTACCTTTGAAATCAGGAAAGGAGGTCCATTAGAAATCAGATGAGCTGCTTTCAAAGCCTCTACAAAGGGAAAGGAAAAGGAAGATCCCAAGGAATTGGGATATATATTAGAAGAAGATGAGGTAAACTTTGTGAAGAAACTTCAACTAGGTTCGAGAAGATTTAGAGGTAAGCTTCCCTTCAAATGTTTTGTATGTGGTAGAGTTGGTCATTATGCTGCTAAATGTCCTCATAAATATAACCATGAGAAAGGGAAGAATCCTGCAAAAGGTAATAGGAAATAGTTTGTTAATAGAAGAAGTTATTATACTCATGAAGATAGTGAATTGCCTATCTAATGGTGATGAAGGTGAATCTGATCAAGATATTAAATTGCTCATGGCTTATGAAAATGAAAAGTTTCTTGATGCCTTAGAAGAATATTTTTCTTTTAAAGAAATCACTCAACTCAAAATCTGCTTGGAAGAAAAGAATATAGTCATAGACACTTTGACACATCAAATCATGCAAAGGGAAAAGCACAATGAAAAATTAGAGTGTGAAGTAGTAAGTCTAAGAAAGGAACTTGAGAAGACAAAAACTCTCAATCGTAGATCTTTTGAAGGATTAGAAACCTTAGATGAAATCATCAAGGTTCAGTGTTATCCTCTTATAAAGACTGATCTTGGATACACTGGAGGATCATCCCAACCAGAAAAGTCTTCAGCGATCACCAGAAACTATCTTAATGCAGCAAAACTAGTCAACATTGCGTCAATCCTAAAAAAAAAGCCTAAAGGTACTCCCCAGGTAAATCATGCTCATTTTACTCCAAGGGTGATCATCAATATAATAACCAACCAAAAGGTGAACAATACCAAAAGATTTTATGGTCACAGAAACTTCTTCTTTAATGTACAATGATTTTCATGCCACAACTTTTGTTAGTCCCTATACTGCTAGTGTAACCCTTATTTTTATTAGTACAACCCCCTTATTATACTTTTGTGCCCATGTAGTCCCCATATTGTTATTATTGTGCCCCACAGAAGACCACTATTGTTATTAGTGTGCTGTTACATTATTATTGTTATGTCGGCTCTGATTATATTATGACCCCGTAGACTCCTATATATAGAAAGGA
Source organism: Pinus tabuliformis (assembly GCA_031772625.1). NCBI lineage: Eukaryota > Viridiplantae > Streptophyta > Pinopsida > Pinales > Pinaceae > Pinus > Pinus tabuliformis. The sequence goes on along the minus strand of CM062805.1, from coordinate 352,696,199 downwards.
GGTCTTGTTATTTGTATCATCGAAGAATTGTTCATTTGTGTAATGTAAAGGAGGCTTTCCCCTCAGAGAGGCTTATTTTGAAGGCATTTATCTATCTTTTCTATCCTTTTGTGAGTTGGTTGCATAACATTTGGTATCAGAGCTTTGGATTCTAGGGTTTCGCTGCTCCAAACAGGCCAGTGTGGAATTTTCACTATAACGTGTTTTCGGCAATGTTTCATAAGCTAAAGAAAAAACCCATTTTATACAACATATTGCTAAAACTCGAGTCCAAATTTTAGATCTTGTCTCACTATATTTTCGTAGATATGATCTAAGGAAGTTAGTGTTTGTGCAAGCTCCAAAATTCCATCTCAAACAGGTCATCATGGAATTTTCGCTATAATTGCTTTTATACTAAGTTTTAGACTGTAAAATTAAAACCCATTTGAGATGCAAACTCATTGAATCTTGGACCCAAATTTCCAATCTTGTTTTTTTTATATTTTCAGAGATACTGGGCCAGACATTTCGGGTTTCCACAGGCTCCCAAATTACATCCCAAATAGATGACCTTGGGAAAATCATCATAACTTTCACTTTGAACATCATATTGAAATTTTGTAAGAAGTTACAAAAAAAGCATGGACTGTAGTTTTCTATAAATCGGTTTCAGGTCGTCAGGTTTAAATAGTGACACGTGACACTTCGTACAAGTTTGCTCTACTGAACCGGTCTATAATCAGGTCATCGTGGGTGATTTGACGTAAATCTTCCTTGCAGAATCCAATCTTTATCAGAATTGTGGGGTTAAAAAGAAAAATTAGAGGGCTACGTCAAGATGCTATTTCAGAACTTGGAGATCTTAAATTACATAGTTACAGTTGTTTCAACATTGAGCTCCTAAAATCAAGAAAATGCGATATGAGGAAGTTTGATGGCAAGGATGCGTTAAATGGGATACTACAGATGGAGAAATATTTTGATCTACATGAGGTACAACGTTACAAAGGTACGTATTGCATCTTTAAATTTAGAACTGAATCAATTTTTATGGTACAAAAGGCTTTGTTCTCGTAAACCACTTGTCACGTGGTCAATTTTTAGAGAGGAAATGATAGCACATTATGAGGATACAAAGAGAAACACATTTTTTAGCCAATTGATAAATCTCAAACAAAAGGGTTCAATGGCAGAGCACATTGAGGACTTTCAAAAATTAAATATAAGGGTAAATGATATTCCAATGAAGGAAAGGATTGATGTCTTAATAGGGACTTTAAAGGATAACATTAAACATGAGGTTCGTCTTTGGGAACCTGATTCATTGGGGAAGGAATTCAGGTTGGAAAGAAAAATTGAAAGCCAAATTATGGAAACAAGGAATCCCACCACTCACGGCTAAAATTATGGAAGTGTTTTTACTTCTAGCCTTCCAAAACCTACAAGTTTTACAGCACAATTAGATGAAAAAAGGGAAAAAGGGCTTTGTTACAATTGTGATATAAAATACAATAAAGGTCATAAGTGTGCTGAGAACAAATTATTTTACATAGATTATAAAGAGGAGGAAGAAAAGGATCAAGAAACGTCAAAAGAAGAGGATATACACTAGGAACCAAACCCAGAGAAGGAAGAAATGAATCTAACCATATCTTGTAAAGCATTGGCAAGAATTACCACTCCTCAAACTTTCAAGATAGAAGGACATATCAAGAAGAAAAAGGTTCAAGAAGTGAAAGATCACATCGATAATAAAGAAATGAATTTGACCATATCTTGTAATACATTGGTCGGATTTACCACTCCTCAAACTATCAAGATAGAAGGACATATGAAGAAGAAAAATGTTCAAGTAGTGAAGATCGCATCGAGCATCAGGAAATGAATATGACCATATCTTGTAATGCATTGGAGGAAATTACCACTCCTCAAACTCTCAAGATAGAAGGACATATCAAGAAGAAAAAGATTCAAGAAGTGAAAGATCACATTGAGCATCAACAACAAGTTCTCCAACTCTTAAAGGATAACACCACTTTGGTGCAAAATCGAATGAGACAATAGGCAGATCAACATCGCAGTGAAAGATGTTTTGATGTAGGGGACTAGGTATTTTTACGGCTACATCTCAAGCAAGCTATTTATGAGAAGGAAATGTTGGCAATACTACATGCACTTAAGAAATGATGACCTTACCTAATGGGAAGACACTTCAAGGTTAAAATGGATCATGATAGTCTTAAATAATTTTTAGAATAAATATTATTTTTAGAAGTACAAAAAAAAATGGGTCACAAATATGTTGAGTTATGACTTTGAAATCATCTACAAAAAATGGAAGCAAAATGTTGTTGCAGACGCATTCTCAAGAAAGGATGAGGATGTGGAAGCATTATTTTGTGCTATTTCTATCATCCAACTAGATTGGATAAAAGAAGCAGTGGGTGAATGGAAGAAGGACGAAGAAGTGCAGCCACTCATTCAAAAGTTGCAGAAGATCCTAGTTCAAACAATATTGGCAGAACTTAATGAGGAAAGAGAAATCGTATTGAAACCTGGAGAAGTCACAGAAACAAGAACCTAACAGCTACGAAATTGATCAGTTTCAGAGTATCTCATCAAGTGGAAGAACTTACTTGATGAAGATTCCATATGGTAGGACAATAATTTTATACAGAAGCATCAAGAACTACTCAAGCGTTGAGGACAACACTTTTTGAAGGAGAGGGGCGTGTTAGGTCCCTATACTACTAGTGTAACTCATTATTTTTATTAGTACAACCCCCTTATTATATCATTGTACACATATAGTCCTCGTATTGTTAATATTGTGCCCCATAGAAGCCCAATATTGTTATTATTGTGCCCTTACATTATTATTGTTATGTCAGCCGTGATTATATTATGACCCCTTACACTCCTATATATAGAAAGGAGGTCTTGTCATTTGTATCATTGAAGAATTATTCATTTGTGTAATGTAAAGGAGGTTGCCCCCTCGAAGAGGCTTATTTTGAAGGTGTTTATCTATATTTTCTATCTTTTTGTGAGTTGGTTTCATAACAACTTTGGTCATAACGTTGCTCAATGTGTTTCTTACAAAACTATCATGACTAGAGAAGAAAGAAAGCAAAGGAGCAAAGGAGCAAAACTATCAAACTCCAAGGTATGGAAAAAGAAGGAATTACACTCAAAAAGGTGTGGCATAGCTTTGTTTGTAAAAGGACAAGAAAACCAGTGGTACATTGATAGAGGATGCTCAAAACACATGACAGGTGATAAAGATAAACACATTTCATTCAATGCTTCAGAAAAGGAAAAGAATATCTCTTTTGTAAATGAATCACCAGCTATCATTAAGGGTAAAGGTTTTGTTTATCTAAAAGAAAAGGTTAAAGTTGGAAATGTTATGTATGTTGATGGATTAAAGCATAAATTATTTAGTGTTAGTCAAATGTGTGATCAAGGAAATGAAGTTGTGTTTTGATCAAAATAATGCATGGTTCACGAGATTGACATAGGAAAGACCATAATCAAAGGTACAATAACTCCAAAAAATCTATATATGTTGGAAGGAGGTCAAGAATAATGTTATATAAGAAAAATAGAATAGAACTGGTTATGGCCTAGAATATTGGGGCATCTAAGCTTTTCTAAAATAAGAAAATCATGCAGGCTCAAGATTGTTCCTGACCTTCCAGATATCATCATCCCAGAATGTACCATCTACAAATCATGTCAATTCAGTAAGAAAACCAGAGTTCAATTCAATGCCAAAGAAGGATCAATAAGTAAGCCTCTTGAACTCATTCATATTGATTTGTTTGGACCAACAAGGAAAAAGTCACCTCGTGGAGAAGAATACTACATTTTATTCATTGATGATTTTTCTAGAATGTGTTGGATTTGTTTACTAAAACATAAAGATGAAGAATTTGAAAAATTTAAGGTCTTCAAATCTTTAGTTTAAAATGAATTAGATATGAAAATCAGATGTCTCAAATTTGATTGGGGAGGAGAATTCATATCAGATGATTTTTTGAATCTTGTGATCAACATGGAATAAAGAGATAGTTCTCTATTGCCAGAACTCCTCAACAAAATGGCATGGTGAAAAGAATGAACAAAGTAGTTCAACAAATGGCTCAAGCTATTCTTGATGAGTTTGGAACTTATGACACCTTTTGGGGCGAAGCTGCACATACAACAGTAAATATTCTTAACAAGTATCATGTACATGTAAATAGTGATAAAAATTCATCTGAACTTTGGTATGGTAAGCCTCCCGCTGTAAAACACTTCAAAGTTTTTTGAAGAAAATGTTTCATAAAAAATAATGATGAAAAACTTGGTAAGTTTCAACCCATAGCAGATGAAGGAATATTTCTTGGTTATTCATCTACAGGTAAAGGATACAAATATTATAATAAAAGACTTAAAAAATTGTTGAATGCATTGATGTTGTAGTCGATGAAGCATGCAGAAATCCAAAATAGGTGACATCAGCAAAAGAAGATGATAATAATAAAGAAGGTGAATGCTTTCTTGTGTCAAATCAAAATGATATAGAGGAAGAGCCCAATGAAGCATTAGAAGAAGATATATCTAGAAGTTGAAAGGCTCCATCCAGGTATGTTCAAAAGAATCATCCAGAATCTCAAATTCTAGGAGAAAAGTGGTCTAGAGTACAAACAAGAAGAAATCTTGTATGATCTCCTAGTTATCTAGCTTTATTATCCTCCATAGAACCACAAAATGTAAATCAAGCTAGCAAAGATGAATGTTGGGTTAAGGCCATGAATGAAGAACTTGTCCAAATTGAAAAGAATGATACTTTGGAATTAGGTCCTAGACCTCATGATAAAAATGTTATAGGGAAAAAATGGATATTCAAGAATAAGTTGAATGAAAATGGAGAGGTAATTAGGAACAAACAAGTCTTTTTTGTAAATGGTATGCAGAATAAGAAGGTATAGACTTTGAAGAAACTTTTACACCTGTAGCTAGACTTTAAGCCATAAGAATGTTCCTTTCTCTTTCAAGTTTTCAAAAATTCTAAGTTTATCAAAAGGAAGTAAAATCTTCATTTTTTAATGGAGATCTAGAAGAATAAGCATATGTTGAACAACTAGAAGGATTAATTTTGGGAAATGATGCAAAGCTTGTATGAAAACTCAAAAATGCTTTATATGGACTAAAACAAGCTCTAAGGGCATGGTATTATCGTCTTGACAAATATATTCAATAAGAAGGCTTCACAAAAGGATCCGCAAACAACAACTTATATACAAAAATTCAGAATGATAAAATGCTAATTATTGTTGTTTATGTTGATGCTATCATCTTTGGCAATAATGAAGAATCTATGAGTCAAAACTTTTCTTCTATTATGCAAAAAGAATTTGAAATGTCTTTATTTGGAAAACTAACCTATTTTCTTGGTCTACAAGCGTAGCAAAAGAAATATGGCATCTTTCTCTCACAAACTAAATATCTCAAGAGTATTCTCAAGAAGTATGAAATGGAAGATTCCAAACCTGTATGAACTCCAATGGTAACAAGATGTAGTCTCAGTTCTAAAGATGATTCTCCTATAGTGAATCAACCAGAGTAAAAATCTATGATTGGAAGTTTACTTTATCTAACAGGTACCAGACCAGATATCATGCATGCGATAGGAATTGTTGGAATATTCCAAGCCAATCCAAAGGAATCACATCTTTAGGCAGTAAAGAGAATATTCAAATATCTCCAAGGAACTCAGGAATTTGGTCTATGGTATCCTAAAGATACAGATCTCACCCTTCATGCATATAAAAATGCGGATTGGGCTGGGAATGTTGATGAATGAAAAATAACTAGTGGAGGTGCATTTTATATGGGATCACAATAAGTATATTGGTTCAACAAGAAACAAAGCTTGATTTCCTTATTTACAATGGAAGCAAAATATGTGGCTGCTACATCTTGATGCACACAACTTCTCTGGATGATGAAAACATCACAAGATATTCAAATTAAATGTTCTTCACCCATCTCCATCTGATGTGACAATACACATGTGATTAGTATTTCGAAAAATATGGTTATGCACTCTAAGACCAAGCACATACCCATTAAGTACCACTTTCTATGGGAACAAGTGCTTGAAAAAAGGTTAAATTAGACTATATACCGTCCAAAGATCAGGTTGCTGATATATTTACTAAATCTCTTCCCAGAGAAGCATTTGAATATCTCAAACAAAAGCTGGGAGTTGTTTCTACCTCATCTTGCTCTTAAAACCAGTTTGTTTAGTCTACATGCAAAAAATCAATGGATTTTTTTCTATACACGGATTTCATGAAGAAGAGTCACGTATATACGTGAGTTTCTATGCCAGCAGTAGCGTATGTGTTTTTCTGACAAAAAAATAGTGGGTCATACTCAAAATTAGTTTTTGGCATGCAGATTTAGTCTGATGTTGATGGATACAGTCTGATCATATTCTTTTCTCATTCATGTTTATTTGATTGATCAAGATGCCGTGATGAACGAATTGTTGACAATGCGTAGGTAGCAAAGGTTTAGGGGGAGCATTAGCCTTCAAAATATTATGCATTGTTGGCATCATGGTTGCTAAATTTAGCTATGGTCTCAATTTTAATGTCATTTGATGAAAGGTCATCTAAAGACCGATGATGTAATAATATATCTCTTTCTATCATAGTCTATTATGGATGAGTCATTTTGGACACATGATGTAATTTGTACCCCAACTTGGTTGGGTGATTAATGTATGTATGATTCATTGGTGACAGGAAGGTCATACTCACATAGTTCAGTTATAGAGTCATGTTATTCTTTTGAAAAATATTTCTGAAGACTCTACATGTGCTGAGGGGGAGCATCGACAACATAGTGCATCTCAGCATCTACTAAGGGGTTGAATATCTTGGTATGCCTCTTGCCCTTGATGTCAAAGGAGGAGAGTATCTTTGTGTTATTTGATATATCTAATAGGTTCTATAGCTTGAAATGATCAACAGCAACATGGTTTCCATAAAGTCCAAATAGAGAGATTGTTGGCATTGTGGTACATGTGTTCTCCTCGATGGAAACTCACATATTTGATAACTATATGTATCCATAGGTCAGTTCATAAATGATAAAGTTATGTCTGCTAGAAACTCACACTGTCACAGGTCAATTCAAAGGTAACAGAGTAATGGCACAGAAGAATAGGATGATGGACAAAGGATTGTAGATTAGAATTAGGAAATTGAGGAAAGAGAATGTTTTAAGTTGTATATGATGCTTAACCTAGTCCAAGTCACACATACATGTGGGTACACAGAATAAAAGGTGCATAGATGTATGCATGAATTTTCATAGAAGGAAAAGCATGTATGGGATGGAAAATTAAGGTTAAAGAATACCAAGGGTCCATACCATGGTATTAGCAAGCAATATTGAGTGAAATAATGGTTACTTGATCCCTTTGAAGAATACGATATGTTCTAAGTGTTGTTCTGGTTCATCGTATTGACAAAAGCTATATATGAAGTCTTGAAAAGTTGTGATGTTATAAGTCATTATTTGCAAATCTATATGCATGTTCACCTTAGTGAAGGTATGTATACACGTGGATTTGGCACTTCCAGGTAGCGTATGTAGAGGAAGGGCTTGTTGTTTAGAAATGACTGATCTACCTAATCAGTGCTGCTATTTTACTGTTGTTTGTCAATGATGTCCTCATTAGATCTGAAGTTAAACTAATTGTATAAGGAGATTGAATCTGGCTGACTGCTTGATTGAGTAATAAGGGAAATATTTTGCTGCTATCTGTTTATCACTCAGTAATATGATAGTAGATCTTGAAAATGTCTTTGGTTTAGAAGTTTTTATGATTCAGTATCTTTAGAGGTATACACATGTTGAGTTATAGAAAGTTTTGTATACACATAGGTTTTCATCATTGAAGTAGCATATACATTCTGACATATGAATTTTAAGGTTGTAGTTGTTTTTGGTTGTTGATGCAGTGTTCTGGGTTGAACTCTGTGTTCTGGTGATAGTGATCTGACTATTCAGATTGATTGATTGTGTTTTTCTTTAGAGTTGATGGGTTTTAGTGAATTGTTGATGCAATTGTGTTTGATGGTTCCTTTTGAGTTTTAATGTTACTAATGGGTCCAGTCTGAAAATTTGATGAAATGTGGCCTACATATTGTGTTGATGTGTACTAGGAGTATCCAGTCGGAAAAATTATGAAATGTGGTCCCTCGAGAATGAGTGTACATGGTAGCCTTCTGTAGGCCTATGCCTACATACTAGTAAACATATTAGCTGATACAAGAGCTAAGGGGTTGGAGCTCCCATCTAGTAGAGGGTGGAAAACAAGTGAAGGTTGCAGCCTTCAGCAAGAGGATTCCTCCGTACTGGAAAGAGTCTACACCAGTACAAAACTTGTAAACACTTTTGATAAGAAGATTGAAGGCTGAGACAACAACAACAGTGGTTTTTTCCCACATTGGGTTTCCACCTGAAAAAATCCCGGTGTTCATGTGTGCTGCTTATGTGTATTGATTTATTATGTTTGTACTGCATCTATTTACTGCTTAGTAAGTATATCACACTCTCACTTAAGTTCAACAAATAATGAATTAGATGTTTTACAAGTTTATTATCTATATGATGGTTTCTTTCATTATATCCACAGACATACATTGTTTTGTTTATGTAAAATCGCGTATACAGTTTGAAAAATAAAATTATTATTGTGAAAGTTTAAATATTGATTCACCACCCCCTATCAGTATTTTTACCAACATACAAGTCAAACAGTTTAGGATTTTTCTCTCATCACCTCTGTTTTTTACTCCCATAGGCTCATTAACACAAATTTTATCAACTAAATTAATTTTTTGTTGTCGTTGGCCTTTATAGGTTGTGGTTGTGTTTTCCTTTTTGCTTATAGCATGCATCCTTGACAAGTGCTTCTTCCTATTTTATTTATAACTTATGTCACCCTTTACGTTCCAATCCATTTTGAACTTTTTTCTATGCCTTGATTGTTCATAATATGGTGTAAATTTTTGGATTGCAGCATCTAATGTCCTAGGCTCATTGAATTTGACCCTATTATCGAAATATTGTAGCAGCCCTTCGACATGCTTCCAAATATTTTCTATTTCCTCAAGGTTGGGAACATAACTTAGTAGCATTATAAATTAGGTGGTACACTCCTCACCTGATATTTTCCCCATTCTAATTTGATATACATACTTGGACTTATTGTCAAATACCTTTTTGATAGGTATTTTTTCTTAAAATGTCCTTCAAACTCAGTCCTAGACAACTCTTTTTCTCTTATTCCTTTTACATTCTTGAAATATTCTCACTAGATGCTCGTATTTCCTTTCAAGCTAAAGGTGGCCATGTTTACCTTCATATTCTTATAGTAGTCATGAACTCTAAATAACTTTTTCATCCCAAGCATCCATGCTTCATCATCTTCTAATTTATTTTACCTCACCATCAAATGTACATGGTTTAGCTTTCTTAAATTCTTTTGGCACATATTCCTTCTCCTGCACTTTATCATGATGATAATGTAAATGAAAATGATTTCTATGAACACCTCCAAACCACTTCCCATGTTGGCTTGTCCTCATCTCTAGGGTATTCAATAGAGCATCTTATTTCACTATATCCTCACTTGTCAATTTGTGCCTCTTGCTAGATAAGCTCTGATCTTCTCCAATAGTATTTTCTTATTTTTATATGGAAATATACCTTTTCCCATGGCTACCTCCAAACTCATGCTACCTTTTCCTCCATAAGTCTAAAAGGCTCTCAAATATGATTGTATTCACTTCTTCTTACCTTTCTTGTGCTTTGAAAATTCTTTCATTATCAACCTTGCAACTCCTCATTTCAGCCTTTATCCATCCACTTAAAAGATTCATCCTTTCCTCTCTATTCAAATAATTTGTCCTCTTCATAACCACGTTGTGATCTGTCAGTGCTTTAATGCACCATTCCAGTCGTCATTTCTTCTTGTATTTAATTCCTTATTATGTGTTGTTAGAAACACACATAGTTGTTATATTAAACAAAACTTAAATGCATAATATAAATTTTGGCTTTAGTTTGGGATAACCCAGGTTCAGAGTTTATTGTGTACCAACAAAACCCTCGATCACTGGCCCTCTGGGCAACGACCTGCAAGCAGATCACAATCTCACCTAAAGTTATTATGGGAGGATTCGAAACCACGTTTCTGCAGCATTCATGGATGATGCCATGTGGTGTTTTTATGTTCTTTTATCCTTAACATACATAGATTCCTTCGTAAGTTTGGATTATCTACTTAATCAATTAACAACCATAAAACATACTGCGTGGAAGTAAAATATAACCAAAATACTGAACATAAAGAAAAGTATGCACAATAACCATACACAAGTTATGACCATCAAAACTATACTTCTTATATTAATTCTTTGAACACCATACAAATCCTTGACCTGCACACCTGGCTGCAAGTGTCTATGCACTCAGCTGTAGACTTTAGGACTTCACACACTCAACTGTGGAGCCTTTCCTTCAAGCCCAAGATAGATTACAAAGATATTTTATTATGCTTCTATAATATTATTATTTCCTTACTACTTTGACTTACATCCTTTATCCTATATATACTAATTACATCAATGGGGATATCAAAATACCATGGTCCAAATAGCATGGTCCTCCTGAAAAAATCAACTATTGCCCAAACCCATTACAAAAAGAAGGGACTTGAACCCACCCAGATGGTTGTTAAACATTGTGGAATACATAGCTTTGTTGTACCATGCACTCCACTTCCCCAAAATTTGGAGTTTTGACTAAAAATTGGGCCCAGTAGGCCGCCAACACTCACATGTAACTCGTCCTGAGTCACTCACCTACTTTGCATTGAATCTTTGCTGCAATGTTGTTGTAGGTTATGTTGTACTATTCTAATATCTACGTTTCCCAATTTTCTTCCCTACGCACTTCTTCCACTAGTGCCTTTGTCACTAGCCCTGCAGTCTTTCGTAACCCTACTTCTTCCTTTTTTCAAATATTCTCGAGTTTCTCATCCACTTGCTGTGATAGCTGGAGAGTCGTATGTAGAGGTAATTTAATTTCTTAAATTCCTTAACATAAATTATCAACCTGAGGATCTGTGGACTTGCAAGGCACACTTGCACCATATGTGCCAGAGATCAGTTTCCAATTTCAAAAGAGAAATCTTAATCTATTAAATGAAAAATGACAATTAACATAAAAATAAATCTATTCTAGAAATAAATAAATCACACCACATAATTTCGGAAGTAAAAATCATTTGCGAAAATTGAAAGAACACATTTGCAGAAATGAAATAACTAATCTAAGTGCTCTTGTAGAAATTGAAATCATTAATCTAAAGAACTCTTGCATGAAATTGAAATGTTATGCTAAAAGAAACTTGCATGATGGAAAAGCACAATCTATTGAAAATCAAAGGAACATCATGTATTCTATAAATTCACAAATTACATCAAAAAGAAGAATCTACAACTATCAACTCAAACTCTATGCTACAAGCCTATCACTAACTTATCTCATTACATCCTCACTTTACATCTCCTTCCATGATTCTAAACCTCTCCAATATTACAAGTTTCACATTAAAAATTCTTCCTCTTCCTCTCCCCTCCATGAAAGGATAAGGTTCTCTTATTTATACAAAAATTAAACAACTACCTCATTGATGGTGATCCATGATTCTCTCCTTAGATCCATAAAAGTCTCAACCAATTATACACATATCCATGATTTTTCTCCATGAGATATGTTTGACTCCTAATCCAAATCTCCTTCGAATCTTGAAGAGAATCCGAAATTGAACCTTGGAGGCCACATAAGAGTGTCTTGGAAGCTTGCAAATCACCTACACATGTCACCAAACTCATTCCACATTTAGGTATAAGTAAATACATGCTATTTTTCTAACTTTTAATCATAAATTCACTTTGAATACTTCAAATTAATAACATTGGAAAATACAAATATTAACCCATATGGTAATGAAAATGGAGAATAATGTATTGACAAGGTGAGGAAATGAGGTAATAAACTAGGAATGAAGGTGGAAGTGTATGACATTATGAAGACATTTTGGAAATCCAACACCATGGTCTAAATACCATGGTCCTCCTAAAAAAAATCATCTATTTCCCAAAACCATTACCATAATAAGGGAATTTAACCCACCCTCAAGCCCCTTAAACATCGTGTCATACATAACTCTGTAGTACAGTGCACTCTGCTTCCCCAAAATGCAGAATTTTGACTACAGCTTGGGCCCAGCAGGCCCCCAACACTCACATGTGACTTGTCTTGAGTCACTCAGCTTCTTTGCGTCAAATATTTGTTACAATTTTGTTGTAGCTAACATTGTACTATTGTAGTATCTTTGCCACTTGGTTTTCTTCCCTGTGCACTTCTTCTAGTAGTGCCTCTATCATTGGTCCTGTAGTATTCCGCAACACTACCTCTTCCCTTTGTCAAAGATTCTAGATCTTCTCATCCACTTCCTGTGATAGCTGGAGAACCTCATCCTACCATGGTTGAGTTCTCTCCATCAACATATTCTCTTCCCTTCTGCGTTATTCTATCTATTTTTGAAGTGCCTTGGTTTCACTAATTCTGGTGAGCTTCTGCGAGACTGGAGAGGTCTTCGTAGTTGCTCCAATCTCCTCTAGCTACTTCTACTTCTACTGGATGTCATCTTCTATCTTCTTTATGTTCGGATCTTCCTGCATCGAAGTCCAAATATGCACGGTCTCATCCAATAATTTTTCACACTCTGCTAGTGTCTCAGAGATGCATGTTACTCCAATCTTTAGGCCAATATCCCTCTTTTTGCATACTTATGGCGGTGTGGATGGCTACCACTTTAAATGCATCTCACTAATATTTACCTCATATTCAAACATCACATCTTTGATCTCCTTCTTTGATTCCTTGACTACAAGGCTAAGCTTCACGACCTTATCTTCGATTGATTCCTGCTTGTGAACATCCATGTGCGGAACTTCCCTGCAAGTGGCTTGGACCACCTCTTTCAATCTCTACTATTGTAGCTCTACCTAAGCCTTATCCTTGATGGCCTAGTCGAGCTATTTCTTCAATGCAATGTGCTTTTGTTGCACATGAATATTGAATTTCGAAGTGCGTTGTTCATGCTCCTTTAGCTCATTTGCAATGCCTTGATGTAGTTCATGTAATACCGGAATGGGAAGTGCTTCCATTTTCATATTGACATGATCCAAACCTTTTTCTCGATGCTTGACTTTGGCGGAGTCGAACTGCAGAGCTCTAATAAGTATCTGAATTATCCTTATCCCAAATTTGTCTCTCTTATTCTTTCTGGAAGGAGTCTTTGTCCTATTTCCACTGGTTGTCTTGATGTTTACACCATTATTTTCAATTCTGCAATACTCTACTAAACACCTATTAGGAGCATGCCCTACTAATCCTCTATTATGATTAATGACTCCATCGTGACTTCTTGAACTTTCTCCCCAATTTCATCTAGGTCCCCTTCAGTAAGGACCAGTGGAATTGCGCCATCGAATTTATTTGCTTTCTTCTTCTTTCTGCTCCTCCATGAAGTGTCACTCTACATCTTCCTTTTTCCTTTCTGTATCTCTGTCTACTCCCTAGTCTCCTCTTCATCATGCTTTAGCTCTTGTTCTTGCTCCTATTCATCCTTGTCTTTATCTTTTCCACTTGGTTCCCCATGCTGCGAAGTTTCTTCCTCTGTTTCTCTCTCTCCTACATCTTTCTCGATCATAGTCATCCATTTTGTCGGCCATTGTTGTATTAATGTTAGAATATCATCCTCAGTAACTAAGTATTGTAGAGGATGCCATGTCTTCATCGTATCCTTTTGAGCATGTATGTAGATCCTATGAAAGTCTTCTTTGAACTTTGCAATAGACTTATATTGCTGGTACAAGCTTGGTGATAGTCTAGGGTACTGATTTACCACCATGTGTAAATCCATGTGATACAAGACAAAGAATATTTTGTTCTCTTGTGCTTGCGATGTCTCCTTGGTATACCAGAGTGATGCATACCACACGGCTTCACACATGTCTGCTTCTACCGTAGGAAATTGTGTATCCTCTGGCTTCTTCCATGCCAACAAGGCTATGATCAAAATTAGCCATGCATAATGAAAGGCCTTACCTTCCTCCTGAGCTTCCTGGAAATCTTCTAGGAATTCTCTACATAGATATCTAGCCCATTTGTACTGGACCCCGTTGTTGCACTGTGTAGCTAAGGAAACGACTATTCCGGGGACTTCATTTGCGCAGAATTTTTACATAATCTTCCTGGATAACATATGCGCGGTGAATCATACTCGTTGGTCTCTATTGTATTTAGTTTTGGCTAACAGAGGTTCATAGCTTACAGCGCGCCAAAAAAACCCTCAATCATTAGCCTTCTCGGCAACGATTTGCAAACGTATCACAATCTCACCTGAAGTGATTATGGGAGGATCTAGGACCAGGTTTTTGCAGCCTTAAGGGATAATGCAATGTGGTGTTTTTATGTTATTTTATCCTTAACATACATATATTCCTTCGCAATGTTGGATTATCTACTTAACCAATTAACAACCATAAACAATATTGCGCGAAAGTAGAATATAACCAAAACATTGAACAGAAAGAAAAAGACGCACAATAATAATACACAATTTATGCCCATCAAAATTGTACTTCTTATATTAATTCTTTGAACAAAGTAAATATCCTTGACCTATGCACCTAGCTGCAAGTGTCTGCGGACTCAACTATGGACCTTTCCTGCAAGCCCAAAATAGATTACAGAGATATTTCCTTATGTTTCTATCATATTATTCATTTCTTACTACTTTGTCTTACATCCTTTCTCATATATATACTAATTAGATCAACGGGTATATCAAAATACCATGGTCCAAATACCATTGTTTCCTACAAACAATCAACTATTGCCCAAACCTATTACGAAAACAAGGGACATTGACCCACCCTGAAGCCACTAAATGATCACGTGGTATAGAGCTCTATGGTATCACACACTCCACTTCCCCAAAATGTGGAGTTTTGACCAGAACATGGGCCCAACATAAACATCGTCACCTTGGCTTATTATTGGGAGTTTGCTAGTGTAAGGCTAGTTGAAACAATACATCTCAAGTTAGCACATCAATAATAATGAAAAAAAATTTCAAACATTAGTACCATGCTATGTGCATAGATCATAATGAAAACACAACAATCAATACATAGTTTAATCAATCCACATAACAATCCAGTCCTAACACTTCCACTTACCAACCATTAACAACATTATAGTTCAAAGGATGGTGTTAATGTGATGACCTAACATCAAAAGTCTAGTTATGGAAATTTGATATAAAATTTTCATTTTTTTTCAAACTCTTTAAAACTCAAAATAGACCTTTCCATTGTGTTCGTCTCATTGAGACCTTTTCAGTGATATAACTTTTACTCCAATCTAACTTCTGGATCAAAATATATGGTTAGTTAAACTTTCTCCTAGTAGCCTCAGCCACATCATTTTGATATGCCATGCAGAACCCACTAGGTCCCCACACGGTTGTCTAAATAAATTCCATGTCACTTTTCATTATCTGTGTGGGATGCCTGCCAATAGATGCTAACCTAACCATGCCACTTAAACTCTCAAGGGTCCCCCCATTTCCTCGACATAGAATTCACATTAGTAACAAGAGCTCCCCATGTAACTTACATATATATTTTTAAGCCACGTGATATCAAACCATTAATGTTGGCCCCTCCTCCCATGTAATCATGGGCTTAAAATCCCATGCATTTATTTCTCAATTCTCCACATAAACCTCTAGGATCATAGGGAAGCACGATGGGAACCCTCTCCCACATTAACTAATAACAATGGTTATCCATCTTGAGACATACATCCCAGACTTTTCTTTTATGCGTCTTTCCAAAATGTTGTGATGGTGCCATCATTTTTGTAATCATGGGGATGAGATCTTCTTATGTCATACCCTCCACATTGGGCATTGGCCCCGCGAGACTCTAAACCTTTTCTTTCTATGTTATAACATAATTTTGGGTCCTTCCACCTTGTTACATTGAACACCAGTTAATAGGTCCCACCATACCATGTTATCCTAGGGATCAGCCCTAGAAATTCCTCATTGATCTCCTTTTGAGACCTCTAGGCTACAAAATTGCTAAGGTCATCCAATGGTAGAAAATTCCCTACAACCATCAATAACATTGATTCCCTATTCTTGCACATATAATTACAATGCGTGATCATATGGTTTGATAAGGATTTAACACCCATTCCTTTAGGATCTTAAGGATTTCCATATCCCATGCAATGTAGATATGAATGTATTGGCATTTTCCTAGGGCATCTGGTACAACAACTTACATGAATATATATGTGATCTCATCGAGGTATCCTGCCCCATATTTAAATAGAATCAGCCTAGCCTAACATTTTTTATGCATGCATTTCATATATATATTAGTTGTATGGAGGCATGTTAACCTTCCTAATCTTATATGGATTTTTTCTAACCTGGAAACGCATATATACACGAGGAGTGTTTTCCTTCCTGACCTTAGCCCTAATGCAACCCCTAAATGATAGTAACACATATATGTGCATATGTAGCATGTCCACAAAATGTCCCTCCATCACTCATATTGTTAGGTTGTGTTTATATATCCATAACTTAGCGCTATCCCTCCTCAACACTATAATTTAAGATCTAAAGCCTGATTAGAAAAACATTACACAGAACATAGATTTATCCATATCACAACATGAAAGAAACATAAAAAAAAAAATATAACTCGTGAAACAATAGCTACATCATGTAACCATTTGATAAAATCCATTCGTCTAAAATCTATGGTCAAAGTAACACAAGAATTTAATCCATCTCAAAAAACATGCAAGAAATCCATATTTCTCATTCACAAAAGACTCATCATTTCTCAACACTAAAAAATCCATTATTGGTCAAGATATTAACAAGTATATATCATTAAGATCATATGAACATAAGGAGAGACTTATATTTTATAGTAGAACTTGGTGACTAAGATTGGGACTACAACTCTCAGCCCAACCTTATATTGGTCGGCATTGTGGCCTTTCTTGCAGCCAATCACCCATGAGATATAATCTAGAGCCTAAGGATGATCATCAAAAGATAAAATAAATGTTTCTAGCTGAAATAAGGACTCTTAAGAACCAACCACCTCCATTCACCAACTACTCAATTTAATCAGCTAAAATAGGGAATTCGCAAGTCAAACCACCCCCACCCACTAGCTATTTATTTTATAGGCTAAAACCGGGAATCCGTAGGCCTCCAAGCCTCCACCTACCAACGAAGCAAGGGAATCCAAGATTTCTCACCTCCACCCTCAACAACACAAGGGAATATAAGGTATTCTCACCTCCACCCTAAAAAAAATAAGGGAATATAGACGATTTTCACATCCACCCTTAGAGTCCTTGCACAATGGTGTTACAACCAAAACTAGGAGTCTAAAACACACTATGATAAAACTAAAAAAAAAGAAAGGAATAATTCATAACTCTCCTTACCAGGAAACCAAGGAGTAGGCTCCACCCTAGTTTTTATGGGAATACAAATATTAAACCATCTCCACACTCTAACCCATCAAGGAATCTAGATACTACTACCCCTCAACTAAGAGAGGTTCTTTTAACCTTTCAAATCTCAACTGAAATATGTTTGTACTCTTTAATGCTTGTAGCAATGTAGGGATTCCTTTTGTTCCTCAATTTGCTACACTCTTTTCCTTCTTCCTACCCACCTTATATAATACACGATGGTTCTTTGTGTAATATTCCCTCATTGTATTATTTCCTACCTTTCTTGCAACACTCTATTGCATTCCTTCCTTAATCTCTTCTCCTTCATCTCATGTGTAGAGGACGAAGTCCCCCCTTTTTCCATTAATCCTCCCACTATGTCATTCTAACCATCAATTGGTTTTAGAGGCATACATTCTTGATCATCCTTCTTTGATTCTCAATAAAAAATTGTTCTCTATGTACGCATTGTTGTGGGAGGCCTTTGTGCTAGCTATCCCCTCGACTTCCTAGTTGGTTGACTTTAGGCTATCCCAGTTGTCCACGCAGCCCATCACTTCTTATTTTTTTGTTGTCTATGCCTAGTGGATTTATCCAAGATAATGATGGCTCCTTTATCATTCTTCTTTAGCTGTGTTAATGGCATAACAATTCCATTTGATTCCATAGCTACTAACCTCGCATGGCTATCATAACATATACAATATTTGTTCAAATCTCAACCATCCTGCTTCCTAAAACTTTGGAATTTGTCCCCATTTTCAAGTATTTTACTTACAGTCAAAATAGATGCAACATTTACAATGAGAGGGATTAACCAGGCCTTGTCACAAACATGTTGATGTGATATATAAACATAAAAATTGGAAAGTGTTAGTGAAAGTTGGACTTTATTTATAAATTATGTCTTCTTTCATGTACCCTACGCTACTAAACTAGTTTCACTATGATGCTTGTCTAATTTTTCTTAAAGATGTTTTTATCACCAGATTATTTCTCTTCTCACTTTATCATTTTTCTTCATGATGGGTTTCCTTTTGAAAGGAAAATATAAAAATTATCATTGGACTAACCATTTTTTATTTTCTTCAAGCATGCCTCATTATAAAAAAGTATTTTATAAATTCAATCTACTTGCACAGACCAATAATGGATTTATAACCTCATCAATGGATCATATATTTATAGACCCATTTTCATATAGATTATCCATTTCATTAGGGTCCTAGCCATATTTCAATATAAAATCAAATAGAAAGGCCCGATCTCCAACTAAATATTTCATCTTTATGAACTTGTCATGCCACTTGGACTTTTGTTTTCTTTGTGGCTACTAGGAGTGCCTTTGTTTCCATGCACTTTGTAACATACTTTATGTAAAAACGTATATAGGAATTCTATTAATATGGAGGTTTGGTATGTAGGTTTTAACCCCGTACAGAAATTACCTGGATACGAATTCTAAAACACAGAAAAGAAGCAATGCGGGAGCATAACACATAAAACACATATACACAGATATTTCCCCTGGATCCCAAAACTATGACTGCCAACTTGATTTTTCATTATGTCCTTTCAATGTTACAATACATATTTATACATGCTGAAGCATCCAATACCATGGACCGAAAACCATCGCGTCCAAAACCATGGATTGAAAACCATAGGTAGCTCTGCCCAACCTAATATAGGGTCCAAAAAAAATTTCTCGGGGCGCTACCCAGACCCCATAGAGGGGGGCTACCCGCCCCCCTCAAATCCCCCAGATAGGGGGGCCTGTTGTACCCCCTGTGAACCCCCCGCTATGCAATCGGCACAATGAAGGGAGGGCTCCACCCCCCCTCTTACCCCCTAGTTCACTACATGGGCTAGTCGTTGAAAGAATATAACACAACCCAACATTCTCCCACTTCTTTCTTTCTTTCCACATGGGGCCACAAGAGAGCTTAGTCATTTATCTAGCCATGAAATGCCCATTTTTTCTCTACAACAAGAGAACTTCTCAAAGCTCACTGATTTTGTCAATGCATCTGCAGTATTCTTCAAAGTGTCGACCTTTACCAGTAACACCTTTTTGTCTTCTATCATATCCCTAAGAAAGTGATACTGAACATCAATGTGCTTTGTCCTTGAATGATAAGCAGGGTTCTTTGCCAAGAAAATTGCACTTTGGCTGTTACAATCTATCCTGATAGCTCCCTGTACTAACCCCATACTTGAACACAATCTCTGCAACCAAACTGCTTCCTTACTTGCATGAGTGGTTGCCATGTATTCTGCCACTGTAGTTGATAGTGCCGCTACAGATTGTTTCTTACTCATCCAACTGACTGTACCTCCAAATACATTAAACACATACCCACTTGAAGATCTTCTCTGATCTAGATCTCTAGTCCAGTCTGCATCAACAAAGCCATGAATATCCAACACTTTGTCCAATCCTGGTCTTCCTTGGTAGCACAAACCATAATCACTAGTGCCACGCAAATACCTGAAAACCCACTTCACTGCTATCTAGTGCTCCTTCCCTGGTATTCACATAAACCTGCTCAATACTCCCACTCCATGTGAAATTTTTAGTCTAGTACAGACAATCGCATACATTAGGCTACCGGTTGCACTTGCATATGGAACATGGGACATGTCCTCTTCCTCTTCTTGTGTCTTACGACACTGATCAGCAGATAACTTTACACCTACAGGAATAGGAAGCTTCACTGGTTTACTATCCTACATATTAAACCTCTGTAATATTGTCTCGACATACTTCCTTTGGTTTAACCAGAGCTTCCTCTTTGTCCGATGTCTTTTAATTTCCATGCCCAGAATATATTTTGCAGCACCGATATCTTTCATGTCGAATATGGAGGACAACTGGGTCTTCAAATCCTGGATAATTTCTTTGTCATTTCCAACCAGCAACATATCATCCACATACAGGACCATATAAATAACACAGTCACCAATTAATTTAAAATACACATAGTGATCTGCTTTGCTTCTGGTGAAGACAAGTCCCTGTATAAATGTATCAAATTTCTGATACCACATCCTTGGTGATTGTTTTAACCCATACAGAGACTTCTTTAACTTGCATACCAGTTCTTTATTACCCTTCACCGCAAAGCCTTCAGGTCACTTCATGTAGATCTCCTCTTCTAGATCCCCATGAAGAAATGTTGTCTTCACATCCATCTGTTCTACCTCAAAATCAAAACCAACATCAACAGATAAAAGTAATCTAATAGAAGTTACCTTGGCGACAATAGAAAAAATATCACCAAAATCAATTCTCGACACCTGGGAATAACCTTTTGCTTACAACTGAGCTTTGTATTTCTCCACCTTTCCTTTTGCATATGTCTTCTTCTTGAACACCCATTTGTTGCCAATGGGTTTCCTTCCAGCCAGCAGCTCCACCAGATCACAAGCCTCATTTTTGTGCAAAGATGCCATTTCATCAAGCATGGCCTCTTTCCAGAGTTTTCCATCCTCTAAATCTACTACTTCCTTCACAGATCTGGGATCATCATCAGTAATAGATAAAGCAAAATTTGAACATAAAGCTGATGGATTATACCTTTCTAGCTACCTTCTTTCTCGAACTGATTTTCTTACACCCAGAGTTTGTGGCTCTTCATCTTCTGATTCCTCCTCTGTTGTAGAGTTTGATTCTTCCTCCTTTAGCTCAAACTCTATCTTCTCAGGTTCCTTTGGTTGGACTTCATGTTTAATAACATCTTTCACCTCTCTAAACACCATATCTCGGCTATACACAACCTTCCTTGATGCTGGGTTCCAAAGCTTATAACCCATTAAACCATCATTATACCCAACAAATATTCACTTTTCAGATTTACTATCCAACTTGGTTCATTTCTCCTTTGGAACATGTACATATGCATCACATCCAAATACCCTCAAATGTGAAAGAGAGGGTTTCTTACCGGTCCATACCTCTTGTGAAGTCTTATCCTCCAATGCTGATGAAGGTGATCTGTTGACCAGGTAACATGTTGTCTTCGTCGCCTCTCCCCAGAATTCTTATCCTAACCTGGCACCACTGAGCATGCTTCTTGCCCTTTCCATCAACGCCTTGTTCATTCTTTCTGCAACTCCATTTTGCTGAGGTGTATATGGAGTAGTCTTCTGCTGCACTATACCACACTTCTTACAACATTCTTCAATTCCTTATTGCAAAACTCTCCACCATTATCTGTCCTCAACACCTTTATCTTCTTCTCTGTCTAGTTTTCCACTAGAGCCTTAAATTCTTTAAACCTGTCAAAGACTTTAGATTTCTTCTTAAGGAAATATATCCATCTATTCCTTGAGAAGTTATCTGTAAATGGTACATAGTACACAAACTTACCCAGCGATGGAACCTTCACAGGTCCAAACAAATCACTATGCACAAGCTCTAATATATGTTTCACCCTCTTACCACCAGAGGGGAAACTCACCCGATTCTGCTTCCTATATACACAATTTTCACAGAAATAAAAATCCAGAGAGCTATTACTCATACCTTCTACCATACCCTTACCATGAAGTATTCGAAGGCCCTTCTCTCCAATATGTCCAGGCCTTTGATGCCACAACATGTTTTTCTCTCCAGTGACCACTAGATTTTCTACTCCACTTTCAAGAACGACATAACTGTTGCACCCATCAACAATAGTGCTACCTTGTAGCTTGTACAGAGTTCCAGTTCGAACTCCTCACATCAATACTAGTGCTCCCCAAACCATCTTGTAGGTATCCTTCTCGAACACTATTTTTACACCATGATCTTCCATCTTGCTTAAAGAAATTAGATTTCTAGCTAATGCAGGAATATGCAGAACACCTGAGAGTGTTCTAACCCTTCCACCTTGCAACTTCAACTTTACTTTTCCGCGACCAATGATTCCAGCCTTCTTATCATCCCCTAAGAATACATCACCACCATCGTACTTATCATACTCGTAGAACCACTCTCTATGGGGAGTGAAGTGAAACGATGCACCTGAGTCAATCAATAATGCCTCATGATCTACATGTGTACTTGAAGAAGCCAAGTACACATCCCCACCTTCATCTAAGGTGGTTTTCGCCTCTGTAGAAGAAGCATCATCAGATCCCTTTCCTTTGTCAGGAACTTTGGATTTACAGTCCCTTTTGTAGTTCTCTTCCTTTTCGCATTTCTAGCATACCACCTTTACAGGTTTTCCTAGAGATTTAGATCTCCCTCTAGATTTAGATCTCCCACTCGATGACTTATATTTGTTTTTGTTCTGGGACCGTCCTCGTATAGACAAGGCACCACCAATCTGGCTTTCCATATTTTTCCATCTCATCTCCTCTGTCAGCAAGGATGCGACTATTTCAACAAACTGGAAGGCAGTTGCATTGCTACCTATTGTAATAACTAGACTATCCCACAAATCTGGTAGAGAACACAACAAACTGATGCACTTATCTTCATCTAAAATTTTAATATCAAAAGATAATAACTAACTTACCAGTGTATTAAATGCATTCAGATGCTCTGTCACTGAGTCTCCATTTTTCATCCTCAGGTTATATAGCCTTTTCTATAGGAACAATTTATTCACCAGAGACTTAGATTGGTACAAAGTCCCTAACTTGTCCCACAAAGCCTTCACTGTAGCTTCCCCTGATACATTCAGTAATACTGAATTTGAGACACACAATCATATTGTGCTCTTTACCTTTCGATCCAACTTCTTCCATTCTTCATCTAACACTCCCATTGGTTTAGTACCTGGATCTACCATGATCCACTGATCTTTTTCCACCAATAGATCATCCATCTTATGTTTCCATCACTCAAAACTCTGACCATTAAATTTATCGATCTATATTTTTCCACTACTTGCCATCTTCTTTCACCACCAGAATCGATCCCGCACATCTCCCACTAAACAAGGTCTACCACAGGCTCGAGTGAAACCCCTTAGCAATAAAGGCATCCCCTTGAAGCCAAAATAGCTCTAATACCAAATGTAGGTTTTAACCCCGTACAGAAATTACCTGCATATGAATTCTAGAACACAGAAAAAAAACAATGTGAGAGCATAACACATAAAACACATATACACAAAGATTTTCCCCTAGATCCCAAAATCAAGAGTACGAGCTTGATTTTTCATTATGTCCTTTCAATGTTACAATACATATTTATACATGCCAAAGCATCCAATACCATGGACTGAAAACCATCACGTCCAAAACCATGGACCGAAAACCATAAGTAGGTCCGCCCAACCTAATACAGGGTCCCAAAAAACTTTTCCCGAGGTTCTACCCGAGACCCCGTAGAGGGGAGCTACCTGTCCCCCTCAAACACCCTGTGACCCCCTTGCTCCGCAATTAGTGCAACGAAAGGGGGTCTCTACCCCCCCTCTAACCCCCCAGTTCACTACGTGCGCTATTCGTGGAAATAATATAAAATAACCCAACATGGTAGTCCCTATGAAATTAAACGTTGATTTCCAAACTACTACTTATGTTTATAAAACATTTTATATGACCAAACCAAGCATCCTATACTCTGGAAACTATCACACATTTTTTACATGCTCTTCCATGAAGAAAAAAAAATTAGTGGTCCAATAATACCTAAGATGAAGTAATCTATGACTTGTTATCTTCATAGCAAATTTCCCTTCCATAGGGTCCATCATGACAATATTTCAGGATGTCATCAATTTCATATTTTCTTACACAATGTCAGATGATGAGATTTAGTCCTATGTAGAAAAGAGATCCTTCGATCCAGTAATGTTTATCACTCTATCTTGTGATACTCTGTTAGATCCCTATACTACTAGTGTAACGTCTTATTGTTATTAGTACAACCCCCTTATTATATTGTTGTGCCCATGTAGTCCCAATATTGTTTTTATTGTGCCCCATAGAAGCCCACTATTTTTATTATTTTTCCCTTACATTATTATTGTTATTTCAGCTCTGATTATATTATGACCCATTAGACTCCTATATATAGAAAGGAGGTCTTGTCATTTGTGTCATCCAAGAATTGTTCATTTGTGTAATGTAAAGGAGGTTTCCCCCTTGAATAGGCTTATTTCTAAGATGTTCATCTATCTTTTCTATCTTTTTGTGAGCTAGTTTCATAACATTTGGTATCAAAGCTTTAGATTCTAGGGTTTTCGCTGCTTCAAAGAGGTCATCGTGGAATTTTCTCTATAACAGTTTTTTTGCAACGTTTTAGAAGCGAAAAACAAAACCCATTTAAGAGAAAATCACGTTGAACCTCGAATCCAAATTTTAGATATTTTCACGCTACGTTTTAGGAGATATGATCTAAAGAAGTTAGGGTTTTTGCAAGCTCCAGAATTTAAGCTAAAACAGGTCATCATGGTATTTTCACTGTAACTCTTTCGCTGCAAAGTTTTAGAAGCTAAAACAGAAACCCATTTGAGAAGGGATGAGTTTGAATGTTAGCTCTAAATTTCAAATCCTGTCTCACTATATATTCAAAGATATAGGTTGAGGAAGTTAGGGTTTTTGCAGACCCCCGAATTACATTCCAAACAGGTCACCGTGGGAAAATCGTCATAACTTTCTCTCTGAGCATCAGATTGAAATTTCATTAGAAGTTGTAGAAAGAGGACGGAATGCAGTTTTTTGTTTGTATTTTCAGATCCGAAGGTCAGAACAGGGACACGTGGCACATCATACAGTTTCACTATTATGAAAAGGTGTATAATCTAGTAATCTTGGGTGATTGTGCATAACTCTTTCTTGGAGAATCCAATTTCGATCAGACTAGTGGCATTGGAAAGAGGACATAGAGGACTACTTCAGGTCATGATTTCAGAATTGGAGGATCTGAAATTGAGTTACAAATGTTTCAAGCTCGAGCTCCTAAAATGAAGAAAAAACGAGATGAGGAAGTTTGGTGGCAAGGATCTGGTAAATTGGATACTACAGATGGAGAAATATTTTCATCGACATGGTGTACCACTGTTACAAAAGGTATGTATTGCATCTAATTATTTCGAACTGAATCAATTTTTATGGTATAAAGGGCTTTGTTCTTGTAAACCACTTGTCACGTGATCAGTTTTCATGGAGGAAATGATAGCACATTATGAGGATACAAAGAGAAACACCTTCTTTAGAGAAACACCACAACAATTGGAAGAAAAAAGATCAAAAGGGCTTGGTTACAAAGTGGAAAGAAAAATCATGGCAACAAGGAAGTCTACCCCTCACAACTATAAAGATGGAAGTGTTGCTTCTCCTAGCCTTCCACAACCTACAAGGGTTACACCATAACAATTGGAAAAAAAAAGAGAAAAAGGGATTTGTTACAACTGTGATAACAAATAGATTAAAGGTCATAAGTGTGCTGAGAAGAAATTATTTTATATTGATTGTGGATAGGAGGAAGAAAAGGATCAAGAAAAGTCAAAATAAGAGTATATACACCAGGAACCAACCCCAGAGAAAGAAGAAATGAATCCAACCATATGTTGTAAAGCATTAGAAAGAATTACTACTCCTCAAACTCTTAAGATAGAAGGGCATATCAAGAAGAAAAAGGTTCAAGATGTGAAAGACCACATCAAGAAAGAAGAAATGAATCCGATCATATCTTGTAATGCAATAGCCGAAATTACCACTCCTTAAACTATGAAGATAGAAGGACATATCAGGAAGAAAAATATTCAAGAAATGAAAGATCACATCAAGCATCAACAACAATTTCTCCAACTTTTAAAGGATAATGCCATTTTGGTGCAGAATTGAATGAAACAACAAGCAGATCAAAATCATAAAGAAAGATGTCTTGATCTAGGCTATTGGGTACTTCTATGGTTACATCCATACAAACTAATGTCCCTCAAGAAAGCTATTTATGAGAAGGAAATGCTGGAAATACTACATGCACTTAAGAAATGGCGACCTTACCTAATGGGAAGACACTTCAAGGTAAAAATGGATAATGATAGCCTTAAATACTTTTTAGAACAAAGATTACCTTTAGAAGAATAGAAGAAATGGGTCACAAATATGTTGGGTTATGAATTTGAAATCATCTACAAAAAGGGGAAGCAAAATGTTGTTTCAGATGCACTCTTAAGAAAGGATGAGGACGTGGAAGCATTATTTTGTGTTATTTCTATTATCCAACCAGATTGGATAAATGAAGCAAGGATGAATGGACGAAGGACGAAGAAGTGTGGCCACTCATTCAAAAGTTGCAAAAAATCCCAATTCAAGCAATATTGCAAGAACTTGATGAGGAAGGAAAAATCATATTTGAACCTAGAGCAATCACAAAAACAAGAACCCGATAGCTACGAAATCAGTCAATTGTAGAGTATCTCCTCAAGTGGAAGAACTTACCCGCTGAAAATTCCACATGGGAGGACAAGAATTTTATACAAAAGAATCAAGAACTACTCAAGCATTGAGGACAACACTTTTTGAAGTAGAGGGGCATGTTAGATCCCTATACTACTAGTGTAACCCCTTATTGTTATTAGTACAACCCCCTTATTATATTGTTGTGCCCGTGTAGTACCCATATTGTTATTATTGTGCCCCAAAGAAGCCCACTATTGTTATTATTGTGCCCTTACATTATTATTGTTATGTCAGCTCTGATTATATTATGACCCCTTAGACTCCTATATATAGAAAGCAGGCCTTGTCATTTGTATCATCCAAGAATTGTTCATTTCTGTAATGTAAAGGAGGTTGACCCCTCTAAGACGCTTATTTCTAAGGTGTTCATCTATCTTTTCTATCTTTTTGTGAGCTGGTTTCATAACATACTCCACCGCTCTTTTGGTGGAAAGTGTCATAAAAGATTCTATGGATCCAAACAATTATCAATATCTACTAACCATGTACTGTTAATAGATATTTTAAAAGGTTTTCATTAGGAAATGTATCCTCTACTAGTGATTCATTTTGATTTGCAGTAAGCTTAGAGAAGAAATTATCTAGTATATTATCTGTCCCTAGCCTATTTATGATGGTAGCATTAGCCTCTTCTAATATTAATGACCACCATTAATCTGTAAAATTCGATGGGTATTCCACTGAAAAGTTCATCACAACAAATCTAATAATATTCTATTAAAACTCTGAAAATTCTACACTATTGCAATGTATTAAACCCTAAGATTTGTGGATTTAACTGTAATTAGTGCATGAAAGCGAATATAAATTCTATAGGAAAGTATAGAACAAAAAAATAATCTCACACATAAGACACAAGATATTCCCTCTCAGAAACCCTTTTGGGAGGAAACGCAGCTGGATGGTGAGGCCCCTTTACTCTCTTTTTTTGTCTAGAAAAATGGCTACAGGTAAAAACAAGTAATGTATGTGGCCTATGGGCTTCTATAGTGCATAAATACTCTTTGTGTGCTCTACCTCCTATCTATCCTAAAAATTTACCCCCAAAAAAGTCATTTAATGCCTAAAAATGTTGCCAGAAGGTTTTAGACCGCATTTCGCCAAACTGGTTCATGCTGTAAAAACATTCCCGTGAGATTATTCCTCCACTTTTTTCACTCCAAATGCATCGATATGGTTGAAACAATATATAATGATCTAATTTGGATCAACCATGTCACTTTACCATTAGTGACAGGTTTTTTCTTTAAAAAATTACATTCAAAGTGGTCGATGTGTAAGATTACAAGATAACCAGTTACTTAGAGCCAACAATTATTTATAGTATGTACCACATCAAGAAATTCATTCTCTATCCCAATATAGTTAAATTTAGTAAGAGTGAGATTCATACTCATATAATATATCACATAGGGATTATGCCCTTATTGTTGACTGAATACATCTCCAATGGGATTGTTTAAGGCATCTATGGAGATGATCCAGGAGAATCTACAAGACGATTTCATCTTGGACATACATAAGTAAAATTTTGTTTACTAAGTTATTTTGTTCCTTAATTTATTTGATTTTGTAATATTTACTTGTCTATGTAGAAGAATTTCTAGTTTGAGTGAGGTTTTATTAGTTAGTTATGTAAAAGGTATAATTAGATAGAATAAGAGGCTTTTAGAAAAACAAAATCAATTTGTTAGAACTTAGTTATGAGAGAAATTTTGTATGTAATAGAAAATAATAAAAAAGTGGTTATGAAGAGAGGTAATGAGAGTGAGAGCTGAGAGGAGAGAATATGAAGTAATTGGAAGCCTTAATGAAACAAAAGAAATCTCTATAATATTTCTTTAGAAGTAATCATATTTTGTCATTTCTTTTTTATGCCTTTACATATCAATTTTCTATTTCAGTGGTTTTTTGTTCTTGTAATAGACTGAATTCAAGTATTTTTTCTATGGTCAACCTTGGATTGGAGTGCCAAAATCATAAAACTAGTGACAATATGACTTTGAGATTCATCAATTACAATAAAAAACAACTTTGTTGAAATAGAGAAATATGTTTAATTACAAATTTAGATTAGGTTCAAAGCTTTAAGGAAATTTTGTCAATAACCAGAGTTTATAAATTCTATGTCGAAGAAGTACTTAAATAGATGATATCCATCCCTCATCCATTCAACTTAGAAAGGAATGGTCGACTACATATGCAACCATATGGGTAGTGTTTTCACTTACTACACTTTGTTCAAATTTTTCCAAATGATGTCGAATCAGTGCAAAAAGGTCAAAAGGAGAACAAATTTGAGATGCTAGAAGTTCGAAAAGGAGGCCATAAGTGAGAATCCTAAGTCCCAAAGCCATAAGAGGAGGTGAATCTCTTGAAACCCTATTTCCGAAGGTACTTGTGCAATCTGGAGTACCACACTCGTGGTGCTTGTTTAAGACCATACAGTGCTTTCTTTAATCTGTAGACAAAGTAAGGCTTATCTAATAATGCAAAACCTTCAGGATATTCTATATAGACTTCTTCCTCAAGATCACAATTTAGGAAAGAAGAATTCATGTCCATTTGGTATATCTTGTAATCATTGTAGCACGCAAAGTCAAAAAGCATCCTGATTGCCTCCAATCTCGCGAGTAGTGAAAAAATCTCTTTATAATCAATACCTTCCACTTGTGTGTAACCCTTACATACTAGTCTAGATTTGTTTCTAATAACTTCATCCCATTCATTCATCTTATTTTTGAATACCCATTTTGTTCCAGTGACATTTTTTCCTATATGTCTTGTTATTAGTTCCCAAATCTCATTCTTCTCAATTTTCTCTAACTCCTTGTTCATAACATATATCCAACTTTTGTCTTTATTTGCCTCATCAAAGCTATTTGTCTCTATCTATGACAACATAGCTATATGAACTTACTCAGATTTATCTACTAGTTGCTTCCGTGTTTGTACTCCTTCACTTTTATCTCCAATAATTTGATTTTCAAGATGATTCTTTTGAGTGTGTATTGAGGGTCCCTTTGAATGAGTCTTTGTATCTTCCAATTCTTCATCTTGTACTTCATTTTATTTACTGACATGATGATGATTATCTAGAGGATTGATAAAAACTTTTAACACATATTTCATTGAAACTAGAATTTTTTTATTACAAAGACATCACTTGGATTGAGTATTTTGGTTATTTTGAAATTCTAGATCCACTATTTAATTCCAAATTTAATGAAATATGTGTTTTTTCTCTTATTCTTATTAGGTAGCTCTTCATCAACCTTTACATCTATGCATTCCACAATCTTATGCAGTCTTTTTTTATAACATCTGTATCCCTTATTTTATGATGAATATCCCAAAAATATTCCCTCATTTGATCAAGCATCAACCTTTCCTAGCTTGTCATCATTATTTTTGATATGGCACTTCTCCCAAATACTTTAAAATGTTTGATTGAAGTTGGCTTACCATGCCATAATTCATAAGATGTATTATTTCGTTTTGGTCTGAGATGTGCCTTATTGAGAATATAGATTGTTGTATGTACTACATCTTCCCATTAGGTTTGAGGAATGTTTCTTCATTGGATCATGGCTTTGTCCATTTCATGAACATAACTATTTTTCTTTCTCCTACTCCATTCTATTGAGGTGTTTCTGCAGTAGTATACTATCATTTTATTCCAAATTCATTACACTTGTATGCAAACTCATTTGAGGTAAATTCACATCCTTTGTTTGACCTTATGCACTTTATCTTGAACCATGTTATATTGTCTGTCATTTCCTTTACTATTTTGAATTTCTCAAATGCCTTTGACTTTTTTATAAGAAATTCCACCCTATTCAATCTCGAAAAGTCATTAATTACCTGCATGAAATATTATTTTCCCCATGATGATTCTACTCTGGAAGGCCCACACGAATACATATGAAATAGTTGGAAAGGATTACTACTCGATATTTAATAATTAGTTTGAATTATGTTTGTGTTTGTTTACCCAATTGACATGATTTGTAGATAACTTATCTCTTCTTATTGAGTATGTTGATGTGATAAAAATTGAGATGCCCCAATCTCCTATGCCATAGCCAAGATTCATCTTGTTTTTTGATGTAGAATTCTTCACTCTCTTCCTTCAAGATATATGCATTAAATTCTCTTCAAACTTCTTTAACCAGAATCTTCCCTGTAGATGTTGACCTAGTTTCACAGTCTTGAGCTCTAAAGAGAAGATCACAACCTTTGTCACACATCTAACTTACACTCAAAAATTTATCTTTTACACCATCTACACATAGTACATCTTGAGCCTTTCTCTTCTATTGTTCAGACTGGTTGTACCCTTTCCTCTAATTCTTCCCTCTTCATCATTGTCGAATGTGACATTTCTAGTTTTATTTTCATCAAGGGAAGAAAACATGTTTTATCTCCTATCATATGTCTAGATCAACCACTGTGCATGTATCATTTAGTGTTTTAATATTGAGTGTATAGAACTAGGTCACACTTATTAGGTTTCTTTTCTTCTACCTTCTTTATCCATTGCATGCTTCCATTTGTTGTATAGATATTATGAGATGCTAATCTAGTTTCCTTAAGTTGTCATTCATATGACTGCTGCCCAAAGTTGTGACAACAGAAACAATCAATAATATCAAGGAGAGGATGAAATGCCTTTTTGTCTAGATTCATGTCTTTTTTTAATGTTTGTGAATCCATTCCTTCTTCTCTTAGAATTTCCTAGATCAATTCTTCAAACAGAAGCTCTGCAATTTATGGCTTTATGTCCAAAACTTTTATAGCAGTAGCAATCCTGATAAAAAAAATATGTGTACCTGGTAGTGCATGTTGTTTGAGAATATAACCATATTAACATTTGATAATCTTGTCTCCTCAAGAAGTGTGGTTTCTGATAGATTGTTGTTTGATTGTCCATTCCTTTTACCTTTTGTACTTTTCCAGCAATTTTTCTTTGTAGTTGTTCATTTTATGTTGAAGTGTTGCTCAATTTTTTTTCTTAGATTGATGTGAGTTGTCATCCTCTCCCCTAGCAGCTTTTACAAAGGTGATTGTCCTTTTATCCTATTCTTTGGATTTAATGGATTCTCCTTCATAGCCTAACCTAGTATTTATGAGTGGAGACCTCTAAGGATTTAATATCACATCCAATTTCTTAGATCGTTTTATCTATTGAATAGTGATGTGTAGTTTAGTTTGAGCCTTCTCTAGCTTCTTCTTTAGACTTACTACCTCTTCTTCCAATATTTCACACTCTTGGCTTTTCTATTTTATTTGGTGCATCAAAATTTCTTCCACCTTCTTTACTTCTTCAAGTTCAACTTTCAACTTGATAATGTGTTCTTAATTCGATTATTCTTGTACATATTTATATAGGATCTCTTTTTTTCTTTCTATTATTTACTTTAAGCCTTTTTATTTCATCTAAGGCACTGATCAACTTCCCCTCAAAGTCCTCCTCACCTTCCACTTCTTCTTCATATTCCTGGAAATCCTTTTCAAGTTCTTCCAAGATCATCACGATGAATTCACTGGTTCCATTTTCACTAGAGTATTCATTGGAACTTTCAGATACACTGCTATCTTCTTGAGCATAGAAACTTGTTCTTTTAAATTTTCTCTCTTTATGCATCTTATTATACTTGTTCTTCTCTGTAGTGTCCTACTTTTCCTAGTATAGTTTTGTCACTTCTATCAAGGTGATTTTTGATGGGTTATATATGGAAGATTGATCACTTGATTGAGGAATAATGTTTTATATACATAGTTATATTTCCTTTTATGTTTTTGTATGGCAGATTGATCAGTAAATTGGGGAACATTCTTTTATATATTTACATTTCCTCTTATGTGTGATATCTTTGATTATGTGTATTAGTTGGTTTTCCTCAAGTAAATATTATACCTATGTTTCTCTTTTTTCATTTGGTTTATGAAGCAGGTGTATAACATGGATGGTGATCCAGGATTAAGACACATACACCCATAGATGTTCATGGCTATGTGAAACATATGGTTAATACATGATTTGTATGATTATATATGTCTAATATTGTATTAAGTAGGATGTGGTAGGGGACTTGGTAATTTTCCAAAAAGGATGTTCAATTATGAATGGTTGTAGAAGACATTTATTCAAAACCAAAATGACTATGGAAGTCATGCACCATTCTTGGTAAAATGCGATTGAGTTAATTTTATTATGAAATTCATTTGATTCCTTTGATCTATGAGATTGTAATGTGTGCAGGTATTCAAACAAGGCCTTACGAGTGAACCATCAGATGGGTAAAAGCTCATAATTAGTACCATAAGGAGAAATGTGAAGTTTGAAAGCACAGTAGATGAGAAGGCATGGAAATTAGGGTGTGGAGTCCTAAATCCAAGAAAGGTATATACATGGAGTCTTGTACATATAGGGCCTAAAGTCCTGAATATTTAAAAAAGTCAAGTTGTGGAATCTTGGAAGTTTGGATTAGATTAGGACGCGAAGTCCTCAATCTACTAAGGCATGGAGATGCATGAAATAGGGGTGCCGAATCCATATTCTCCGGAAGAAAAATACCACTCATGGATGTTGAAAATCGTTAACTCATGGATGAATTTCCTTAAATAAAATCTCATTGTCACAATTATGGAGTGAATTTCTAAAAGTAGAAAGTCATTTCTAGCATCTCAAGTATGACTTTCCAAAAATAGTAAATCACCTTCAATCAATGGGTAATCAAGTATATTTGAAGGAAAATGTTAGGCCCCTATACTACTAGTGTAACCCCTTGTTGTTATTAGTACAACCCCCTTATTATATTGTTGTACCCATATTGTTACTATTGTGCCCCATAGAAGTCCACTATTGTTATTGTTATGCCCTTACCTTATTATTGTTATGTCGGCTCTGATTATATTATGACTCCTTAGACTCTTATATATAGAAAGGAGGTCTTGTCATTTGTATCATCCAAGAATTGTTCATTTGTGTAATGTAAAGGAGGTTCTTCCCTCGAAGAGGCTGAATTCTAAGGCGTTGATCTCTCTTTTCTATCAGTTTGTGAGCTGATTTCATAACATTTGGTATCAGAGCTTAGGATTCTAGGGTTTCGCTGCTCTAAACAGGTCATCATGGCATTTTCGCTATAACTTTGTTTCTGTTACATTTCAGAAGCTAAAAAAAAACCCATTTGAGAAGAAATTGTGTTGAATCTTGGGTCCAAAGTTTAGAGATTTTCGCACTATATTTGCGGAGATATGATATGAGGAAGTTGGTCTTTTTGCAGACTCCTGAATTACATTTCAAACAGGTGACTTAGGGAAAATCGTCATAACTTTCTCTTTGAGCATCGGATTGAAATTTCGTAAGAAGGTATAGAAAGAGGACGGACTATAGTGTCTTGTATATATTTTCCAAAGCAAAAGGTCGAAACAGGGACACGTGGCATGTCTTACAAGTTCGCTCTACTGAACTATTCTATAATTAGGTCACTGTGGGAGATTTGGCATAACTCTTCCTTGGAGAATCCAATTTGGATTAGACTGGTGGAATTGGAAAGAGCACACAGAGGGCTACTACAAATCATAATTTTAGAACTGGATGATCCAAAATTACAAAGTTACAGTCGTTTCAAGATCGAGTTCCTGAAATCAAGAAAAGGCGATATGAGGAAGTTTGATGGCAATGATTCGGTAAATTGGATACTACAGATGGAGAAATATTTTGATCTACATGGTGTACCACTGTTACAAAAGGTATGTATTGCATCTTCATATTTAGAACCGGATCAATTTTTATGGTATAAAGGGCTTTGTTCTCGTAAACAACTTGTTATGTGGTCAATTTTCACAGAGGAAATGATAACACATTATGAGGATACAAAGAGCAACACCTTCTTTAGAGCAACACCACAACAATTCGAAAGAATAAAAGGGCTTTGTTATGAAATGGAAAGTATAATTACAGAAACAAGGAAGTCTATCCCTCACAACTATAATAATGGAAGTGTTGTTTCTCCTAGCCTTCCACAACCTACAAGGGTTACACCACAACAATTTGAAGAAAAAAGAGAAAAAGGGCTTTGTTACAATTGTGATAGCAAATGAAGTAAAGGTCATAAGTGTGCTGAGAAGAAATTATTTTACATAGAGTATGAAGAGGAGGAAGAAAATGATCAACAAACATCACAAAAAGAGGATATACGCCAGGACCCAACTCCAGAGAAAGAAGAAATTAATCTGACCATATCTTGTAAAGCATTGGCAAGAATTACCACTCCTCAAACTCTCAAGATAGAAGGACATATCAAGAAGAAAAAGGTTCAAGAAGTGAAAGATCATATTGAGAACGAAGAGATGAATCCAACCATATCTTATAATGCATTGGCGAGAATTACCACTCCTCAAATTATCAAGATAGAAGGACATATTAAGAAGAAAAATGTTCAAGAAGTGAAAGATCACATCGAGCATCAAGAAAGGAATCTAGCAATATCTTGTAAAGCATTGGAAGAAATTACCACTCCGCAACCCCTAAAGCTAGAAGGACATATCAAGAAGAAAAAAGTTCAAGCACTGAAAGATCACATCGAGCATCAACAACAAGTTCTCCAACTTTAAAGGATAACGCCACTTTGGTGTAGAATCAAATGAAACAATAGGTACATCAACATCACAGTGAAAAATGTTTTGGTGTAGGTGATTGGGTATTTTTACGGCTACATCTCAAGCAAGCTATTTATGAGACGGAAATGTTGGCAATACTACATGCACTTAAGAAATGGCGACCTTACCCAATGCGAAGACACTTCAAGGTAAAAATGGATCATGATAGTCTTAAATACTTAGAACAAATATTATCTATAGAAGAATAGAAAAAATGGGTCACAAATATATTGGGTTATGAGTTTGACATCATCTATAGAAAAGGGAAGCAAAATTTTATTGCAGATGCACTCTCAAGAAAGGATGAGGATGTGGAAGCATTGTATTGTGCTATTTCTATTATCCAACTAGATTGGATAAATGAAGCAACATATGAATGGAAGGAGGATGAAGAAGTATGGCCACTCATTCAAAAGTTGCAGAAGATCCCAATTCAAACAATATTGCCAGAACTTAAAGAGGAAGGAAAAATCATATTGGAACCTGGAGCAGTCACAGAAACAGGAACCCGATAGCTACGAAATCGATGAATTTCAAAGTATCTCATCAAGTGGAAGAACTTACCCGCTGAAGATTCCACATGGGAGGACAAGAATATTCTACAGAAGCATCAAGAACTACTCAAGCGTTGAGGACAACACTTTTTAAAATAGAGGGGCATGTTAGGCCCCTATACTACTAGTGTAACCCCTTGTTGTTATTAGTACAACCCCCTTATTATATTGTTGTACCCATATTGTTACTATTGTGCCCCATAGAAGCCCACTATTGTTATTATTATGCCCTTACCTTATTATTGTTATGTCGGCTCTGATTATATTATGAGTCCTTAGACTCCTATATATAGAAAGGAGGTCTTGTCATTTGTATCATCCAGTAATTGTTCATTTGTGTAATGTAAAGGAGGTTGCCCCCCCGAAGAGGTTGAATTCTAAGGTGTTGATCTCTCTTTTCTATCTTTTTGTGAGCTGGTTTCATAACAGAAAATCACTTAAGTTATCCTTAATCAATCCTGATAGTTCAATCTTGACTTAATCCTCAATATTATTAATATTACTATTATCTTTTATGAGACTATGAAATTATTATTAAAAGGGAATTACAAGTCAAATTCATCTCCTCAATCACTTCATACCTCTCTCCTTCATGACTCTCATAGCTCTATGTAACTCTCTCTCTTTTTTAAATAATACATTACACTCTCTTTTATGCACTCATCAAAGCATCACATATTCCTCTTACACTTATTAAAGACATGTCATAAAATATTCCCCTTACGCTCTCTTTAATGCATATGTTACACTCTCATTAACTAAATCATGCATACCAATCCTTATTGGAATAAGTTACACTCATCTAAATGGATATAAGGCATGCATATTACTCCTCCTTTATGACAAGAATTTTTTGCTCCTCCTATATATGAGTCTCATGTATTCTCACTTGGGGGTGGTTTGTGATGCCAAGAGTGGAAGAGAATTGAGGAAGATTTTGAGAGGGAGAGATATGGGGAGTAGCCAATTTCCTCCAAAATAAATATGAAATTCTTACTAAACTCCTAAGTAACTCTAACTAATGAGGTTGAGCATGAGTGGTATTGAAAGGAAGTGAAAATTACCTTCCCTATTTTTCCTTCTAAATCTCTCTATTGTTGTATTTTGGTACTGCTTGTGAGCTTTTGCAACTCTAGGGTTCCAGTGGGAGAAGTTCTTCCTGGATATGGTTGGCATAAAAGCCTGATGGTTCACAATGAGTTGGTAAGTATATTGGGGTTGTAACATATTCTCATTGGAGCTAGATCATACTCCCATATTTTTTTCTTATTTGGTTGTTCGATGAATCTTAGATGGATATAAAATGTTGGACACTAAATGTTGAAGAAATTTTACAATTGTTGTAGTTCATTTTATGTATGTTTTTCTTTGTACAATTTTGTTGCAAGTTGATTGAAAGCAGGTATTAATGGCTAAAGCATTCAAGCTTTCATGAATTTGATGAAACATATTAATGGCATAATTTTTTTTTTCTTCTACTTGTACAATTGTAGATAATTTTTCACATTATGTGTTTGACAAAAGTGATAAATGAGATTGTTGGAATTTGTGTTTGGTTGTTGTTTTAAATAATTGCATTCCTGGGAATTTATTTTTTGATTCATCTTGTCATCAGGGGGTATACATAACTTATTGCCATGTCACACCAAATTTGATTTCAAAAAATAGTGCTTTAGCTTCGGATTCTCTAATTTGGTCTATTTTGCAGATTTGTTGTTGCCTGTATGAATTGCCTAGTGTTCTGTTTTGCTACTTTTTATTTTATATTACATTTACCGGGTCACTTATATTGATGAAACTAGCCTATTATTTTAACTTGAAATTATTGTTTTAAAATTTCAATGGTTAATACCTTGGTAGTTTAAATAATTTTATGGCAGTTTGTTTTGTGACTGCTAATTGTTTGTCAAAATTCTCCAATCATTGTAGCTTACATCGCTACGAACTATTTGAAAAAATTCCTAAATTTTTATAGTCATTTATGTGCCTAAAGTGTTGGTATAGATGCAACAATGCAGATGGATGATATTTCTACTTATATGTTAAGTTCAATTATTGGCATTACTGAGAATGAAAAAGACGTTATGTAATCTTAGATTCATGTTAGCTAGTTGTTGTGAAATTGCGTTAAGGATTATGGTTGTAAGTGTTTGGCAACATGCCCCAATGGATGTACATTTCATTCTTGCATAATGTTTTTCATAATCCTTCGATGGTTGTAGCTAATTACAACTATGAATTGTATGTAAATATGACTAAGTGAATTTAAGATTTACAACCAAGGTGTTTCTGGAAATATCTCAATGAATAAGCGTGATAATTTTATTGAATTAAAAATTCATGCCAACAAAGTCAAATTTGGGTAAGTGAATTATTGTAAGTTTATATCACATATTAATTCATAATTATTGGATACCACTCCTTTAGAATTTCATTATATTCTCTTACCAAAGAATTCATAGGCATGTTATTTAGAACAAAATCAATTTAATCACTCATGAACAAATAATTGCAATACAATTAACAATTAGCTTATTGGAAATTGTGGTTCGTAAATTTTGATATTATTTATCCCACTAAAGACTCTACCATTTAAATGTGAATTTAATCTTGAGTAGAAAGTATTATGGTTGTAGTTTTTGGATCTTGATGAACCATGACCCATGTAGCTATGATGAGAAGATTAAAATTACCATGGGGTGGTTAGTAGAATTTAGTGTGTAGTGTAAAGGATACCAATAAAAAAGAATTTATATATATATGTGACCTTGCATTAAATTTTATGTCTTAAAAACTTAAAATAAAATAATATCACATTTTGAGTTAGCCTTAGTGTTCAATATTTCTCTATAATACTAATCATTGGTAAGGTGGGACCTTACATTCTCTTTCCCTTTAGGCAGACTTTATTCTTTCATATAAGGAAATTTTGAAGCATAATGACCCACTCTTCCACAATTAAAACACTTAAATGGATGTTTAACTTTGTACTTACATGTGCCTTTCTTCAACCTTCAGACAAATTTTTCTTCTTCTTCATCAGAACCTAAGCATGAACATTCCTTTTCTTCTATGGACTTGTCTGCCTTTAAAGTTTCCTATCTAGTGACTACTTTCCCTTTTGAAAATATCATCTCATATGCTTTCAAGGAGCCAGGTAGTTGATCCTTGTTTTAGGTCAATGCTACCAGTTCACTTCAGTGTCGCCGATATGTTCAAGAGAAGTCATTCAGTTCAAAACCTCATCCTTTACAATACAATAAACCTTCATTTTCATGCCCGCCATTCCTGAATCTTCAATATCATCGAATCTTTCACTCAAGTACAACTCTAACCATGTGAATAGATGATCTGAAGTTGAACATGGAGAGACATCATTTGATTACCAGCCAATGATATAAGCCATTAACAGACGTGAGAGGAATCACTGATAATGATAATGACCCTCAAGGTACTCTAGTACATTTCACATGGTGTGAATAAATGATTTGATGTCAAACACCAAACGAAGTCTTTTGGTTGATGGCCATTGATGTCAACCTATCGCCAAAAGCAAGAAACCTTCCATTGATGTATGCAAGCCTCAAGGTACTGAAGGGGTGTTTCTAAGTCAACTTCTTGGATAATGTGCTACTGTTGACAAGAAGTGACTTGTTGTAGGTGGGCCTTGATGTATCCCACATCAACGACATGAAACGAGGTAAATGATTTTGGAGATGAAAAATTGACTGATGACACAAGGTCCAGGAATGGCGGGCATGAAAATGAAGGTTTACTGTATTGTAAAGGATGAGGTTTTGAACTAAATGACTTCTCTTGAACATATCGGTGACACTAAAGTGAATTGGTAGCGTTGACCCAAAATGAAGCAATGGATGGTATGATAGACCAACGGTGTGATAACCATGAAGCTGAGTGACCCAACCCACATAGTCACGGTGATGAGGTGAAAGTGTCATGTTCAAGAGTGACCTGCTACCATAAAGTGTTCCGAGCATTTTTCCATTTCTCCCCAGTCATTTTTGACCAGTACATCTTTATTTTGAATCAAGCTTGAGGAGGATAACATATACTTGTTGTATAATTCCACCCTTTGGGTGAATCCATCGCTATTTGATGTTTTAACAAGTTTAGCGAAGGTGAAACTCGGTCTTGTCTAGATGGACAAGTTTGTTGCTATTTAATGTTTTTAAGAAGTTTAATGACAAAGATAACTTGGTCCTCTTCATGTTTAGAGAGTCTAAAAAGGGACTAAAATAGAACTCCAAAAGTTCTTTTTCATGCTTTTGTCTCTGAAGCCTGAAAAAGCATAAAGTAATACAAGAGAGAACCTATTGATCATCTTTGATCAACAAGTACCTTTTCGTAGTTAATCTATGTCAGCCCAAAGAAGGGGTAAAACTATACTGAGTAGATATCGATTCTAATCTGTTTAACGAGATAGAAACGACAAGCGCTCAACAATCTTTTCATGTTTAGAGAGTCTGAAAAGAGCTTAAAAAGGACTCCATTTTAAGGAACGAGTGGTGACTAAGGTAGCGACTGGTTCTGGTGATGTTGGAACTTCTCAAAACATGTTGATTTCTGTGAAGAGGCTCGCTAATAAGACCACTCATTGTAGCTGTTCCTCAGAAAAGGGTAAAACAACCAAGTGAAAGCATATGATCGGCCAAAGAGATGGTGGTGATGGAATGAAAACAACCATGGCTCATCTAATAAAAGAGGCTAATAAAATGGCAATCACGAGGGTTAAAATGGAAATGGGTTCATTTTTACACAAGCTTGAACCATATGGAACTATGCTTGGATTCAGTTTCATGTTTACACAAGCTTGAAATGAACAAACTATGCTTGGACTCAATTTCATTTTTACACAAGCTTAAAATGAAAAACTATGCTTGAATTCAGATTACATGCCTCCATCATGATGAAAGGGAGAGTCTCCTATAACCTGATGGAAGTTGCTGCGTTGAAGCAGGATAGTTATCCAACACCTTTTGGCTTCGTCTAAATAGACAAAGGTGAATGGGGTGATTCCCTTCACATAACCTACATGGAAACTTAACTTTACCATTAGGTGCACTCACCTTCGCTAGACTCATTAAAACATCAAATAGCGATGGATTCACCCAAAGGGTGGAATTATACAACAAGAATATGTTATCCTCCTCAAGCTTTATTAAAAATAAAGAGGTACTAGTCAGAAATGACTGGGGAAAAATAGGAAAAAGCTAGGAACACTTTATGGTGGTAGGTTGCTCTTAAACATGACACTTTCACCTCATCACCATGACTATGTGGGTTGGGTCATTCAGCTTGATGGCTATCACACCATTGGTCTATCATACCATCCATTGCTTCATTTTCGGTCAATGCTACCAATTCACTTCAGTGTCGCCGATATGTTCAAGAGAAGTCATTCAGTTCAAAACCTCATCCTTTACAATACATTAAACATTAATTTTCATGCTCGCCATTCTTGAACCTTGTGTCATCATTCAATGTTTCATATCCAAAATCATTTACCTCGTTTTCTGTCGTTGATGTGGGATACATCAAGGCCCACTTGTGACGAGTCACTTCTTGTTGACATTAGCACATTATCCAAGAAGTTGACTTAGAAACACCCCTTCAATACCTTGAGGCTTGCATACATCAATGGTAGGTATCTCGCTTCTAGCAATAGGTTGACATCAATGGCCTTCGACCGAAAGACTTCATTTGGTGTTTGACATAAAATCATTTATTCACACCATGCGAAATGTACTGCAATACCTTGAGGGTCATTATCATTATCGTTGATTCCTCTCGCATCTGTTAACGGCTTATATCATTAGCTGGTAATCAGATGATGTATCTCCA
Source organism: Pinus tabuliformis (assembly GCA_031772625.1). NCBI lineage: Eukaryota > Viridiplantae > Streptophyta > Pinopsida > Pinales > Pinaceae > Pinus > Pinus tabuliformis. Next base: position 352,654,020 of record CM062805.1, on the reverse strand, counting down.
TGTTTGACTTTGGATCATCTATTCACATTGTTAGACTTGTACTTGAGTGAAAGATTAGACCAGATTGAAGACCCCGGATCTAGTTTCATCCATTCGGGCTGCGATATATTCAGGAGTATTATATCAAATGTAAAATGGCCTTACATTCATGGTCATCCATTCATGGGTCTACATCTGTAGACAACTATATTTGTACATGTAATGAAAGTTTATAAAGCTGAGCATGGGTATGCCTTCCCTTAGCTAGTTTATGAGAAAAAATCAAAGTATCATGATATTTGTATTGTAACTGATGAAGGTCACCTTCCGGTTCGAAACCTTCTCTTCGAAGTGGTAAAGAACGTCACTTGACATGGTTATTTTTGACTTCATGCTTTAGAGGGCATCTGTTATAGGAAAATTTGGGCACATCAACCCCAACTTCTGGATAAGTGATATTAGGGTCCATCAACCCCTAGTTAAGTTGTTGTCATTCCCTAATGAAGTTGACCTACATCATGCTTGCTTCCCAAGAGTTTCATGACACCATTCATCCAAAAAATATCTCTAAAGAGACCATCATAGGTAGCCTTCTATCTAGCTGGAAATGAATGGTAGGCACTACACTGTCAGGGTGCTATGCATAGCACCTGGCCTTTGTATTAGTTGCGATGGGCAAGATCCAATGAATTTTTCAAATGAATCCATTGGATTCCTCATCCAATGGATGCTTCTAGGGGCTTATAGAAGGATTGGGCTCGCTTTTGGATGAGGAAGGAGATGAATGAACCTTAATTCATTATCCCTTCCTCCATGGAACCACTTCCCAAATATGGGAAAGCATTCATGAGGGCCATTAATGGCCAAACCTCCTCTTTTCAACTATAAAAGGACCAAGCTCTCATTGGCTGGTCTAGGTTGAAACTTCTTGAGCTAAGGAAATTCTGTTTGAATGAGATTAGTAGAGAGAGTAATGTTATCATGTCAAATTGTTGTTTCCTGAGGAGAGAAGGGTTTGAAGCTGGAAGGATGACACTGAATCAGACATGCATCTACATGGGTTGTAATCATTCCTTCTATGAATAAAGAGTTCTATTCTTTTTCCCATTCATGTGTTATGTGATGTATATTGTACTTTCGTTTCTATAATATGTTTAGTTAACATATCAATATGTATGCTTTGACGGTTTGTTGTGGGGAAAAGTATCCGATGCGGATGACCCTATCCCTACTCTAAAGGTGACAGTCTTTAGCAACAACTGAAAGTAAAGCTTTGATGATTTCCTTTATGAAAGTACAGAGAGAATGAAAAGAAGGCCAACCAACCTGGTGTCTTTCGCTTAGTCGATCCTTGTCCTCTCTCCTTGTCTCTTGTTCCCAGCTCCTTGCTCTCTTTGCCGGTCCAGCTACACACATATCCTGCACAAAACAAGAGAGCAAACTACAAGATACATGTACTCATAACTGAAGCATGGATTAGGGTGAATCAAATATACATGTAAATACAATACATCAATGCAATACAAGTATATAGGAGAACATCCAAAACTTTATTGATAGAAGTAACAGGGTTCTGAGAAGGTTACAACCAATGATGGCTCTAATCCAGCAGCACCTCCCCAGCAGCAAGAACTCTCCTCTTCACCTCTAGTAAAACAATCACCCAATAGCTCTAACTGTAAACCAACAACACCTCCTTGCTTTACACAAAATTCCAGCCCCCTTAGACCTCATAGAAGAGCTCTATATATAGGATAGAAGAGGAAAGGATGAGTCAGCTTGAGACTGACATGAAGCTGCCTTGTGTCCTCTCCCTCTTCAGTTAATCTTCAGTTCTTGAGTCCACTTGGAGATCCTTGCTTACACATGGTGATCAAGTACCTCTTACTCATCACAGGGCGAATCTCATCAACCAAGTGTCAGTTTGGAAGCTTCCTGGGCAGTTGACACCTTGCAGAATGACTGTGCCACTTGGCCAATCTCGCCCAGCGCAGGTAGCCTTCATTAGATTTGACTTCCAGCGCAGGTACAAGGAGGGACAGTTGCATTCCAGCGCAGAAGCTCAGTGGAGCAGCTGACATGATCCAAAATAAGCCTGTTTTGAAGTGTTTTCAGGTGGAGAACTGATTGGAAGTGCTGTTGTTTGATGACCTTGTTCTTTTAGGGGTAAGAACAACATGCTTAGGGACTGAGGATCCCTGTGATTATTGACATTTCATGCTCCATGATGTGAGGCACAAAAATGTCTATAACAGTTGCCCCCTAAATTATGAGGCCGTTTATCGGGTGAAATGCTTTATCTAGAGGGTCCGAAGTTCATTCCAGTGCTGAGGAGGCGCCCTGTAATACAATACAATACAATACATTATTTTTCATTCTATTTTCATGATCTAGCTGAGGCGGGCATTCCCATGCTCAGCTTTTATAAATACATTTTGGTACATATGACAGACGATCGTCTGAAGGTAGACTGATAATTTTCTGCTGAAATTATCATCCTTTGAATAGGATGATCATTTGTTGCAATGATGTACATGAAAAATGCTTTTATATTTCCTGAATATATATCGCAGCCCGGATGGATGAAACTAGATCCGGGGTCTTCAAACTCGTTCGATCTTCACTCTAAGTACAAGTCAATCCATGTGAGAATTGCGCTGAAGTCGAACATGGAAAGACATCGCTTGATTACCGGTCAATAATGAAAACCGTTAACAAGCGCGAGAGGAATCACCAATAATGACGATGACCCTCAAGGTACTGCAGTACAATTCACATGGCGTGAATAAAGGACTTGGCGTCGAACGCCACGCAAAATCTTCTGGTCGAAGGTCATTGATGTATACCTGTCGCCGGAAGTGAGAAACTTGCCATTGAGGCATGCAAGCTTCAAAGTACTGATGGGAGTTGTTCCTAGATCAACTTCTTGGATAATGAGTTGAAGTCGACAAGAAGCGATCCGTCAAAGGAGGGCCTTAATGAATCCCACATCAATGACACGGAACGGAGCTAATGATTTTAGTGGAGGTGAAAACAAACTGTGACATATGATTCAGGGTGGCGATCATGAATGGATGAAGGATAATGTATGGTAGTGGATGGGACACGGTTGACACTTTCAGAATGACCCCTCTTGAACATATAACGACACTGATGCGATGGATCGGTAGCATTACCCCAAATGTGGATGGTTTGGCGAGGACCATGGCGATGAGACCGGTGAATGAAACAACCCAACCCGATGTGGTACGGAGGAAAAGTGTCATGTTCAAGAGTGACTTGCTACCATTAAACTTTGATGTTCTCCCAATTTTTCCCCAGTCATTTCTGACCAGTACCTCTTTATTTTTGTCAAGCTTGAGGAGGATAACATATGCTTGTTCTATAACTTGCCCTTCGGGCAAGCCCATCGCTATGATTTAACGAGCCTAGCGATAGGGAAACTCGTTCTCATCTAAAGACAAGTTTGTCGCTATTTAATCATTTTAACGAGTCTAACGACAAGGAAAACTCGGTCCTTTTCATTTTTAGAGAGTCTGAAAAGATACAGAAAGTCAACTCCATGATTCCTTTTTCGTCATCTAATCCCTTAAGTCCGAAAAAGTATAAAACAATACAGAAGGGATGGCTATTCGGTACTTTTACGAGCTGAATAAGACAAGCGCTCGATCTTTTTGTGTAATAATCCCTCAGGTCCAAAAAGATTAAAATCTAGAGGAGGGATAGCTTTCGGTCGTTTTAACGAGCTAGAAGGCAAAAAACTCGGCAAACTTTTCATATTTTACGAGTCAGTGAAAAGAGCTCAAAGAAGACTCGTCTTTTGAGGAACGAGTGATAAACAGGGATAGCAATTGATTCTAGGTACAAATTGGAATTTTCCAATCACGGTAGTGTCACAAGGATGGCTAGGTGAAATCACTCTTCGCAGCTGTTCCTCAAAAAGGGTAAACACACATATGGGGGTGAACGACCGGCCAAATGAAATGGAGGTGATGGATGAAAACACGACCAAGGCTTTTAAGGCTTATAAATTTACGATCGCAATGGTTATTTACCGAGATAGGTTCATTTTTTTAATGAGCTTGAACTTTGGCGGAAAAACTTTGCTCACACTTTTCTATTTTTTAACGAGCATAAATTCTGTGGTAAAACTGCTCGATTCATGGTCAAATTTAATTTTTTACTTTTACTAGCTTTTCTCTTTTCAAATGTAGTACTTCATCTTCAATTGCTGCAACAAATTTTGTTAGAAATGGACAATATTTGCATGAAAACGAGATTATAACCCTAATATTTAACTTTAAACTGTGTAAAAGTCATAAAAAGGGGTTTTTACCTCTCATTTACCATTTCATTTGCATTTTGCTTGTTGGAGCTCTGGAGGTGCCTCTTTTTCCTTGATTTTCACCAGCTGATTCCGGGAGATTCTGTGGACGATTTTCGGCGCCGTTTGGACCAGGTAGGAGCTAAACCTTAGCCCTTCACTTTCATGGTTTCCTTTTTCAGTTTCATGCATGTTTTTCAGGGTTTCTGAGCCCCAGGGGTTTCATCAGGGCGCCCTGGCATCAGCGCAGGTTCCCCTTTCGAAAATTGCGCTGTATTTCAGGCAGCCTTAAGGCAGACTGTCTTACAGCGCAAGGGGAAGCCTCTCTGCCTGCGCTGGGCTTAGAAAAGCTGACTTTGCATGTGTTTTTTGATGATTTTTTCGCCAGTTTTTTCATCAAAATGAGGAACTTACTCTTTCTCTTGTTTGCTTGCAGGGAACTTTGAACAAAATGTCCCTTACATGGCGAGAACGAGAACATGAAGCAGAGGACATGGTTGCACTCCATGACCCAGTCACGGTGAACGCGCTTCGGAACTGTGGCCTGCTGAAGTTCTTCCGTATCTCTAGCATGAGAGCACAGATTTCTTTACTGCAGTATATGCTTGATGCTTGGGATCCTGTTAACCAAGTATTCCAGATTAGGGGGAAGTCTTTCCCCTTGACCATAGAGGACATGTACTTCTTGACTGGGTTGTCAAGGCGGGGTGCCCCCATTTCTTTGTCAGGTACGGCTCGAGGGACTACTTCCACCAGAGACTATATCCGTCAGTATTGCCGGGAAGGTTCACAGCCGAGCAAAGACGGCAAGATCAACATCCGTGACATCACTGACAGGTCTCTCAGGTCCATTCTGTTTACTATTGGTAGGATGGCCTGTAGCGCAGCTTTACATGTTGCCAACAGATCTTACATGTAGCACGACTTGGAGTGTCTCCAACCGAAAGTGTTTAACTGGTGTGATGCAGTACTTGTTCAGATGAAAAGTCAATTGACCAAGGTAAAGGACGAGGGGCTGAAGAACTTTGGTTTTGGTTCTATTCTGACTGCCTTTGTCTTGGAGAAAATCCCATTGATGTAACCTCAGTACATCTTGCTCGATTTACCTTCTCCGACCGAGCCACGCATGCAAGGGTGGGTTGACCATATGTCCCGGCATGCTGGTCAACCTCATATTACTTTCACTGAGTCCTTCTTTAGGTGGTTCGAGCGTCAGGAGATGGCATTTTCTGAGTATCCATACGTGGGTATGGACTACCGAGGTGATCCGGACTTGGTGCTTCCGGATGGCGAGCAATGGGGTGCTATTGGTAAAATCTCTGACCATATCACTGTTTAATGTTTTTATTCATGATGTTTATTGTTCAAAACAGATCAAACTCTTGGGTGCATGCAGATGTTGGTCCTGTTCATCCAGTAGCTCGTCCACGATCGCCAGTTGCTGCCCCAGCAGCAGAGCCTGCTAGGAGAGTTGTTATTCGCGACCTTGGTGATACTGAGATACTTGCAGCTGTGCAGGAGCAGGTTGAGAGCCTTACTCGTGGTCTTCCGGATGTACAGATTGACGAGTTACCTTTACAGTTGCAGCAGCACACTATTGGCGTGCCTAGACGATGGACTCGTCTCTTGCGCATGATCGCACAGACCGTGACGTACTTTCATGAGCACCACTAGGCTAGGGTGCCCCCTAGCATCTTTTTGAGTTCTAGGTCATATGACCAATTTTGTTTTGATTACAGCACATTATGTACAAACTATAAACAACTTTATATATTTTGATTTTCAGAGTTTATTTCAGTTTATTTGTGATCCACTTACATAGCACCGATGCATCCCTTTTTATATATGTTGTAAATGTCTATCTAATACATAGTTTGCTAATGAATCTGTTAATGTGTTCAAGTTTCTGGAAATATGTTGGTATTGAATTGAATCAAACTCTCTTTCCAAAATCTTAACTCTTAGAAACATACGATAAATAGCTGGATTGCGGACTGAATATATACCAGTGAGTTGTAGTATCACAAGTTGTGAGTCTAGCCTGACAATTAGTCGGCGTATACCATGAGCGATGGTATCAGAGAAGAGTTCAATCAACGCACTATACTCAGCGATATTGTTCGTTGATCGTCCAATACACACACCTCTGAAACTCACTAACTCGCCGCTTGGATCAAAAATGGCCCAGGCTGCGGAGGACAAATTCCGCGTACTACGACTCGCTCCGTCGGCATATCCCACATATGTATCAGAATAATTCGACATCTGCAACAAACGAGAAAGGTGGATTACTTAACCGAAACAAACATTTTAGCGAAAACAAAATACAACAAAAGCACTCAGGTTACTATTTAGGCATAGTAACGCTTGAGGTACAACCCGTTACGGGGTTGCGCCAGTGGTATTCCGTCATAATCCATTAACTCGTAGGCTCCTTTTGCTAACACCCTTTTAACAATATAGGGACCCATCCATAAGGACTGAAATTTTCCTGCTCCTAATTTGTCGGATTCTTGGTCGTAAAGCAAAACCAAGTCACCCTCAGAGAAGTTGCGAGGTTTGACATTTTTGTCGAACTGTGCTTTGACTCGTTTCTTATGGGCCTCGTTCGCCAAAGCGGCGTCACGACGGTTTTCATCCAATTGGATAAATTCCAAGAAACGAGCCTCTTCTTCTGAGGTTCCGGGGAGGAGGTCAATTGCGAGTTTAAGAGACGAAATTTCGCACTGGATCGGTAAGACTACCTCCAGGCCATACACCAATTGGAATGGTGTGAACCCAGTGGCGTTCTTTACCGAGGTTCGGTAAGCCCATAATGCTGAGTACAGGATTAGATGCCATCTTCTCTTGTGAACCCCGATCATCCTTTGCAACATACGCTTCAGGACCTTGTTGATTGCTTCAACTTGTCCGTTGGCTTGTGGATAATATGGGGTAGAGCTGTCATGAGATAGCCCTAGTTTGGCAGCTAATTCAACCATCATGTGATTGCGAAAATGCGATCCATGATCTGTCACTATAGCTTGCGGAACGCCGAACCTGGCGACTACATGATTGAAAAAGAAAAGGGCAGTTGTTTCACCAGTGTTATCCAATGTAGGCATCGCCTCGGCCCATTTGGTAAAATAGTCAACAACGACTATAATATACCCATGCCCCCCGGTCGAGGTGGGGTTACATTGCATGAAATCGATGCCCCACTTGGCGAAGGGGCCAACAGCAACTATCGGCTGTAAGGGTGCGGGTGGTCTTCTGGTTTTGCTATCAAAGATCTGACATGCATGGCAACTTCTGACAGCTATTATGCAATCTTTAAACATAGTTGGCCAGAAATATCCTGCTCGTAAGATTCTTTGTGCTGTTGCATATCCAGATTGATGTCCCCCGCACACGCCTGAATGAAAATCATTCAGGGCTTTTTCGGCCTCCTCATGGGTAAGGCACCTCCTCAGAACCGTATCGACACCACGACGGTAAAGTGTATCACCGACGATCATGTAGTCTTTAGATTGGTATCGTATACGTTTCCGTTCCGAGTGTGAGGTATTAGGCCTAAATTTTTGGGTTTGGAGATAAACAATGATGTCTCCATACCACTCATCGCTTACTGATATCAGAAACAAATTTTCATCCACGATTGACTCTTCTGATGTTTCATCGTTGGACGATGATGGGAGATCACATAATAATTCCACGAAAACTAGAGCTTTCTTTGATCTGGATTTTACAAAATCTAAATCAAACTCTTGAAGGATGGCTATCCATTTTGAATATTTGCCCCCAAGCAACTGTCGCGACAGTATATATGTCATGGGATTGCAATCTGACAGAACGGTAGTTTTCCTACAGAGGACATAATGTCGAAACCTTTGAATCGCTTGAACAGCAGCAAGTGCTAGTTTTTCAACATAGGAATAGTTACTTTCTGTGTCATTTAAGTTTTTACTTAAATAATAAATAGGATGTTCAATTCCATCGACTTCTTGCACTAAGACCATCGCAATGGTCGTATCTGCTGCAGCTAGATACAGGTTAAAATCTCTATGATAGTCCGGGGCGTACATTAATGATGCTCTTACTAGAGAATCTTTCAGAGCGTCAAAGGAAGCTTGCGCAACCTGGTCCCAGACAAAAGGTACATCCTTTTTCAAAAGACGAGTATAACCTTTGGCAAGTTCTGCGTAATTTGGAATGAACCTCCTCAGAAAGTTTGCTTTCCCTTGGAGTTTCTGAATCTGAAGCAAATTTGAAGGTGGAGGCAAATTAATGATTGCCTAAACCTTACAAGGGTCGGGACGAATCCCATCCTTAGAGACTACAAAGCCAAGTAAACGACCAGAACCGACGCAAAACACACACTTGTGCGGATTGAGTCTTATCTTGTAATGTCGGCAACGTAGAAATATTGCTCTCAAATGTCGCGGATGATCAGTCCGCTTCCGCGAATGAGCCGGAAGATCGTCGAGGTAAGGTTGAACGATGTTCTTGATGTCATGGAAGGCATAATTCATTGCCCTCTGAAATGTCGCCCCTGTGTTCTTTAAACCAAAGGGTAATTTTCGATAAGCGAATGTGCCCCACGGACAAATAAATGCAGTCTTAGACTGGTCCTGTGGGCGGATATTTATTTGATTATACCCGGAAAATCCATCCATAAAGGAAAAGATTTCACATCCGGCGCATTCATCAATTATCTGGTCGATGAAAGGTGTAGGGTAGTTGTCCTTCGGACAAGCTTGGTTTACATCCCTATAGTCGACGCACACTCTTATCGTCCCTTGTTTTTTCATAACAGGGACAATATTCGATACCCAATCGGTTAGAGGAACCGGGTAGATGAATCCAGCATGGAGAAGTTTTTCAACTTCCGCCTTAATGGCAGCGGCTTTCTTCGAATGTACCTATCGAAGCCGTTGTCTTACTGGTTTGACATCAGGATACATTTTAATTTCATGTTCAACTATGCTCGAGTCAATGCCTGGCATTTCATCATATGACCATGCAAAGACATCTCTAAATTCGCGGAAGAGAGCACTATATATTTCCAGTTCTGAAGGGGAACAACTTTTGCCGACATGGATATTCTCCACAACATCAGATTTTGTCGAGATGTTTACGGCTATGGTCTCTTCAATATTGGATAGGTTTCTCTCTGAATCCACCGTATTTACAGTATTTGTTAGGAATTCAAACACTGAAGGGTGGTATAGGTCGTGCTGAGTTTCTTCTTCACAATTCGGAAGAAGGGAACGATGGTGGTGATCATTCCATGGTGCCCCCTCAATCATCATTGATTGTAAGATTCCTTCGTCAGTCCCATGAACTTTTGATCATGGATCTAATGGGGTACCATATTCTTCGGACCTATCTATCCAAACGCTTGACGAGCGTTCATTTGGGCTCGCCTCCCATGCCTGAAACATTGATTGCTACAATATTTCTATAGGGCTAGGTGGCAAAACCATTTGATGATCCATGACGACTTTGTCTTCTGCGACCTTCGATGAAGATACCATGTTGCATGTTGCTACAAACGGGATATTCCCTTCATGGAAAGGAGGTGGCAACGCGAAAGTTCCCATCATTGTGGGATCTTTTAGCAAGCCTACTCCTATATCTTTTATTGAATGGTCGCTCCCATGGGTCAGGGGAATGCTTCCAGTAACTTGTGAACCATTAGGGAGGAAATTATGTTGGTCGACGATCGTAATCCCTCCTTCAAACGGGAATGCGATCTTCCTAAAATATGTCGACACTACAGCTGCCATGGCATATATCCATTGTCTTCCCAGTAGGATGTTATAGTCAAGATTGCCATCAATGACTTCAACATCAATCTCTACTGTTTTTCCTCCTAGTTCAACCTTAAAGTTATTTAGGATACCGTACGGAGTGTACGACCTACCGTCAAATGCTTTCAATGTCGTCGAAGATCGCGACAAGGTTGGAGATCCAAGAGTTTTCCAGCAACTCATCGACATGATACATGTCGATGCGCCCTCATCAATAATCGTTCTATGAACAGTTTTGTTGAGTGCTTTCACTTGAATAAGGAAAGCTAATTGCGCTGGCAACTGAGGATCATATCCTTTGTGATCAAAGGATACAAGATTGGAATCTTTAGGATCCACTCCACCAATTGCTGATAACAATGCCTGTCTTTGGGATGGGCAATTTTGTAGTACCTCAAGAGTCATCATAGCAGATGGCGATTGGGCCAAATCCTCCACTATATTATAGTGTTGCGCCGCTCTGGCGCGAGGGTTGAATGTCGACTTGTGGACTACTCCCTTAGGCGGCTTTATTGTTAATTCATGCGTGAGGGGGGGTACAAATTCTGCCGAAGTTGTTGTCGAACTACTGGGTTGATCTTTCCCTTTGTTGTTTGACACCGGCGGATTCCCATAATCTTTATTCCTAGTCGAGATCAAAGCATCATTTTGCTTAGAAACTGACAACATAAGCACTTGAGACGGAGAAGCATTTCTACTATCAACCATATTTTGACCTGGGGTGGGAAATGGATCAGTCAACATAGCTGAAGTTTGGGAACTTTTAAAGAACCTCTTTAACTCAGCTTTGAACGGACAGTTCTTTGTTGAATGATTTTCATCGCATATTTGACATGGAGGAAATTGTTTCCCTTGCCCAGGAGGGTTTGAAGAAGTTTTTTGAGGGGATGACCCACCTTGTTTCTTCTTCTTCCCTTTGTTTTGTTTCTTCTTGCTTCCTGGTTGATTGGAGTTTTTGTCTTTATCCGTAGATACAACATTTACCTCCGAAGCAAGAATCTCTTGATTTGCTTTTTGATTCGAAGTCTTACGGGCTTTCTTATTCGAATCCTTTGTCGACTTAGCGTTTGCAGTTCCAATCACGCCATCACCGGCATGAGAGTCACTATTCGATCCGGGAGGAGGAGGGATTGAAAATTCCGGTCTGGGGGCATCAGGTATCTTATCATAGAGCGTGCCCGACTGAGTATACACTAAGTCCAAATATTGAGCACGAGCAATCACTTGCTCTTCTGTTACGACACCTCCCTTGGCCACATCTTCTGTTATTGCCGGTAGAAGCGACTTTATAAACCACTCAGCTAATAGCTGATCTGGAACATAGGTTTTTACCATTCTACGATGACGACGCCACTCATGTATATGATCAGATATATGTGTGGCTGTTGTCTGCTTGAAATTGGTCAAGATCTCTGTCCCAGTTTCGTACCTTATAGGTAACTGAAAGTGTGTTAAGAAAGTCGTGGCTAGGGAACTAAAATTGTCGAAAGAGGCTCTAGGTAATTCAATATACCATTTGGCCGCCAGACCAGTCAATGTCCTCTGGAAAAGGCGAAGCCTTATCGAATCATCATTCAAGGTATTCGACGAACACCACAGATGGAATGTCATCACATGATTCGACGGGTCTTCGCCCGGATTTCCATTGAATTTAGGAATGTCCGAAGGAAGTTTGTGAGGAATCGCTAGCCACCAATGGGCATAGGCGATTGGATTGTTCGTCAATCGATGTAAATCTGGTAATTCTAAGGTCGCCACGAATGGCAACTGCTGATTCAGGTTTGGCGAGGCGTACCCAGGATATGATGGAATCGCCTGAGCAGTAGGTCTTTGCACACCAGTATAATGCAACTGATGTTGATATGACTGATATGGTTGGTGGGCTTGGCCACTGTAAAGTGGTTGGTTTAACCCATTCTGAATATAGGGTTTCCCACTATTTGCAAAGATCTGTTGCTCAGACCCCTGGTACACCTGTTGAAACTGAGGTTGTTGGTATTGCACCATCCATGGTTGTGAAGCCATGTTTTGTTGTGCGACACTAACCGACGGACCAAGATGCGGGGTTATGGTTCCCGTTTGTATCTGTGTCGTCCCGGCAGTTGGCGATTGTGGTTGTGTTGCAGGGTCAATAGGCTGTTGCATTACAACTTGGGGTTGACATACAACAGGCATCGATTGAACTTGCGACACGGTTACAATTGCTGGCGTCATCGGGATACTAGACATAGGTACACATTGTTGCATGGAATATACAACTCTTGGTTGTTGGGGTAACATAGGTACCCAACCATTCGTCGTTACTTCAGTCAAACCTGAATGTGGTTGAAAACTGCCGTATGGGTATCCCCCCGAAAGGGGAAGTGAAAGGGCATATTGCCCCCCATACGGTAACAATCCGTAGCTCAAGGGTATAGATGGCCTTTGAGGACTAGATGGCCCAAACTGATTCCCAAAGGGATCAATTTGTCTCGTTTCAACATAAGAATTACCGGGTATTATACCGGAAGAACAAACTGGAACAGACCAAGTTGTCATAATAGTCCCTGGGTGGACTCCTTCTAGTTGATGAGAACTAGTCGGGACGGCTGGTATGCCGGCAAACATCGTTGGATTGGCAGCAGGAGCTTCTGCTGTCGCTGTGTCGTTTGGCACAGTCCTAGATGTCGACGGTTGTTCAGACATTTTAAGTCTATCCAATAAACTTCCTAACGATTCTTCAGGAACTTCCTGTGGCGATGGACAAACTTCTGATGCAGAAGGAAAAAGAGTGGTACCTACTCCAAAATTAATTGGAGTATTTGCTTGCTGGTCCTCTACGATTTCCTCTATTGCAATCAGACTAGGAGGAAGAGGAAGACCGTCAGGTCCGTAAAAGATTTCTGGTGCCGAAGAAGGGGTTGCTTCGACAGCGACAGTTGTTTGAACAACAAGACTCTGTGGACCGGTTTCAGATGGAACTGGTTCAGTTATGCAAGTACTTGTCTTCAGACTAGGATCAGTACAACTATCCCTCTGTTGCCGTTGAACTTCTTCAATAGAGGCAGGGATTCCAGAAATATTGGGAGTGACCAGAATCTCAGATGTTGTTGGAACTTCCGTTCTAACTTTAAAAGGAGATTTTGACCTGGTCAAGCGAGTTCGCTTCGTCCGTACTACTCTCGGTTCCGGAGACAAAGGCGGTTGACTCGCAAGCCTCCCTGAACGACGGGGTTTTAATTGACTTTCCTCCATGGTTATGGATTACTTGATCAACTAAAATACAAAAAGGGGAATTATGTTTCCGTATTGAATGAATTTTATTAGACGCTTTTAGACACAACTTTGCTTTTTCATGTTTTAAGAGTGGAGAAAAAGCTAAAGATGACTCTAGTCGCCTTCGATGTATTAACGAGCCCAAAGTGACAAATGCTCGGTTGGACCTTTTCAGTTATAGAGTTTGAAAAGGGCCAAAAGAAACTGCTCTGGAGATCTAGGCAGAGGGTGTGCCAAACCTTTCGCGAAACCACAGAATACGTTTTACGGTACGGGTGGTCGATCTTCGTGAATGTTGTGTTCACTGCATCGCAATCAGTAGGGCGGTCGACACGGCTTCCTAAGGATAAAGGATAATTTCCTATAGGGGTCTCCCAATATACGCGATGGTACGCGGGAGCTCAAGTCCGTATTAGTGCCACCGACTCTCAGGAGGAATCACCCACCTTCGTAGAGATCGACAGTCACTACGTTTAACGACGCCGGAACACGTCTCTACCTAGACCTCTACTGTGAGCGTTATGTTACAATGCGTTTTTAGATTCATTCAATATATTTTAAGTTGATCTTGTTTATCAGTTTGTCTTTCAGGATCACCACGAGATGTATTGGTACAAATTCCTAAATGAAGCTAAAATGATAAGCAAGCTTTCACAATCTTTTTAGCTTTGAAAATCCTACCTACTGAGGGGAGAGAAAAACAATATCTTTCCACATAGAGCACAAAGCACAAACTAATACACTTTCTCCTAGATCAGACACACAAACTTATCAAAAATGCAAATGCAAGATGCATGTATTTCTTTTCTTTTCCCTTAATGTTGATGTAGACAAAAGGAAATTGTTGTATAATTTTCGAATTCAATTTGAAGCGTAAACAAACAAGTATTGTCTAAAATGAAAAGACGCTTTACAGGTACTTGTTTCAACACTAAAAATGTATGAATTCAAACCATAAAGTGAAAAACAAACAAACTCAAACAGCCATGAACAGTAATAAAACTAGCTCATAAGATCACAAAGACACTTTTACAGTTCAGGATCTAAGAGGCCACAACCATACTGGTTCGCTTTTCACAATGGGAAACTGTAACTGAAACAAGAAATACTGAAAGAACATTCACAGTTTCATCACACAACTGAGGCGGAATAATGTCAAGGAGAAGTGGTTTACAGCAAGTACAATGACCAGCAAGCAATCAGCAAAAAATCAGTGAAAACAAGGCTCAGACACAAAGGGAAACCTCAGCAAGACATTGGCTAACTGGACCAGCGCAGGTTCTGGTCTGTCAGTTTGATTCTCAGCGCAGTTCCCAAAGGGAGTACCTGCGCTGGAATGCAGACTGCCTGTGGACAGCCTGCTCTGGGACACGAGAGTTACGTCTACAAAGTTTTCCGGGTCATAAAAAGCTCAAAAATGCACTGTTTTTGCTGAAATAAAAAACTATAGGTCAAGTACAGGCTAAGGGATGATCAAGAGGATGAAGATCTATCACAAAGAGTAAAGAGTCTTTTGTAGATAAGCTCTTCAAATCATGAATCTGCTCAAAAATGAGCAAGAGTAGCAGTCCCTCTACTTCGCTTTTGATATAGTCAAAAGCTTTTCGATTTGGTACTCTTTTCTTCAAGAAATGAATAGAAAAATACTACAAACACCAACAAGATACTAGGCTCCCCAGTGGAGTCGCCAGTTTGTTGTGGGGAAAAGTATCCGATGCGGATGACCCTATCCCTACTCTAAAGGTGACAGTCTTTAGCAACAACTGAAAGTAAAGCTTTGATGATTTCCTTTATGAAAGTACAGAGAGAATGAAAAGAAGGCCAACCAACCTGGTGTCTTTCGCTTAGTCGATCCTTGTCCTCTCTCCTTGTCTCTTGTTCCCAGCTCCTTGCTCTCTTTTCCGGTCCAGCTACATACAGATCCTGCACAAAACAAGAGAGCAAACTACAAGATACATGTACTCATAACTGAAGCATGGATTAGGGTGAATCAAATATACATGTAAATACAATACATCAATGCAATACAAGTATATAGGAGAACATGCAAAACTTTATTGATAGAAGTAACAGGGTTCTGAGAAGGTTACAACCAATGATGGCTCCAATCCAGCAGCACCTCCCCAGTAGCAAGAACTCTCCTCTTCACCTCTAGTAAAACAATCACCCAATAGCTCTAACTGTAAACCAACAGCACCTCCTTGCTTTACACAAAATTCCAGCCCCCTTAGACCTCATAGAAGAGCTCTATATATAGGATAGAAGAGGAAAGGATGAGTCAGCTTGAGACTGACATGAAGCTGCCTTGTGTCCTCTCCCTCTTCAGTTAATCTTCAGTTCTTGAGTCCACTTGGAGATCCTTGCTTACACATGGTGATCAAGTACCTCTTACTCATCACAGGGCGAATCTCATGAACCAAGTGTCAGTTTGGAAGCTTCCTGGGCAGTTGACACCTTGCAGAATGACTGTGCCACTTGGCCAATCTCGCCCAGCACAGGTAGCCTTCATTAGATTTGACTTCCAGCGCAGGTACAAGGAGGGACAATTGCATTCCAGCACAGAAGCTCAGTGGAGCAGCTGACATGATCCAAAATAAGCCTGTTTTGAAGTGTTTTCAGGTGGAGAACTGTTTGGAAGTGCTGTTGTTTGATGACCTTGTTCTTTTAGGGGTAAGAACAACATGCTTAGGGACTGAGGATCCCTGTGATTATTGGCATTTCATTCTCCATGATGCGAGGCACAAAAATGTCTATAACACGGTTTTTTGTCTCGGCTTGTGTGCTGGTACCTTTCAAGTGAGTTAAGTGCGGAAGGGAGTGACGGAAGTGGTAAAAGGGAAGAGGGATCGAGTGATACATACAGGTTGATACTTTTGCTCCTCTTTCTTTTATCTGTTAGCTATATGAAAAGCAATGGAATTATTTTAACTATTGTTCTAGACTTGCTACTAGGTCTAGGGGTTAGTCGTTCGAAAAGACACTAAATTTACCCATAACAACACTGCCTGGTGAATTTCTTGTATCTGTTCATTGAACTTGGTTTCTTTGTCCACATCATTGCGTCCATCAACTTCTATGTCTTTACCAAAGACAAAATCCAAGGGAGACTTTGGTATAAAACCAAAACAAGTCTCAAAAGGAGGTCTCTGAGTAGAAGAGTGCTTGGCACGGTTGTAAACATGTTGCACATAACACAAATGCTCATCCCGAAGCTTGGGATGCTTGCTGCAATAGCCTCTGAGAAAATGGATCACTGTCCTGTTGACCACCTCTATTTGACCATCTGTTTGTGGATGAAATGATGTGCTCTTCTTCAATCTAGTGTCCGTCAACTCCCATAGACTTGACCAAAACTTCCCAACAAATCGGGAATCTCGATTAGATATAATAGAAGTGGGTAACCCAAAATGAACCCATACATGCTGAAAGAACAACTTTGCTATTTGTTCAGCTATGACCTCCTTGTTACAAGGTATCAAAATAAATATTTTGTTGAACCTATCCACAACAACATACAAATAATTGCAACCTTTTCTAGATTTTGGCATTCCCTGAACAAAGTCCATGGAAACACTTTCCCAAGGACGAGAGGGAACTGGAAGTGGAGTGTACAAACCTATTTTTCTATTACTGGGCTTGCTTTTAGCACACATAGTACACACTTTAATATATCTAAAAATTGTTTCCTGCATTCTTGGCCAATAGCAGAACCCTTGCAAGTGTGCAACTGTTTTACTTACACCAAAATGTCCTGGTATGAGAGAAGTATGTGCTTCTTGGATTACGTTAACTCTTTTAGTTTGTGGAATGCATAACTTTCCCAAATGGTATAAGAGTTGGTCCTTAAAATAATAATCCAATTCTTCTACTTGCTTGCCATGACTGAAAGTTGCATATACATCTTTAAAATCTACATCTTGAGCATATTTTTCAATGTAACTTTCATGCATTACTACGTTATGCTTAGGTATAGTAGATGCATTTATGATTGGTCTTGATAGCATATCTGCAACCTTATTGTGTATGCCCTTCTTATGTCTGATGAAAAGAGGAAATTGCTATAGAAAACCCATCCACCTATAATGTCTTGATTGCTACAATTTAGTCTGTGAGTGCAAATATTAAAGTGGTTGATGATATGTATGTATGATTGTTTCTTTGCCCATTAGGCTCCCACTTTTTCACACTATGTACTAATGCATAAAATTCTTTATCTTATGTGCGATAATTAACTACCGTAGAAGTAAATGTCTCAGAATGATAGCATATGGGCTTACACTGTTGCATCAACACTACTCCCATGGCATAGTCACTGACATCTGTTTCAATCTCAAATGGACGTTGAAGATCTGGTAGTGTTGGTACTGGTGTTGTACAATTTTTTTCTTTGAAGGTGTCGAAGGCTTTCTATTGCTTTCCTCCCCACTGAAACACCTTGTTCAATCCTGTTAAAGCATGTAAGGGAGCTACAATCAAAGAAAAGTTAGCAATAAACTTTCTCCAATATTGTGCTACTCCTAGGAAACTCCTAACTTCTGTAGTAGATTTGGGTTTAGGCCAGTTCACAATGACTTCGAACTTAGAGGGATCTATCTTCAATTTACCACCCCCTACAATATGACCCAAATAATTTAAAGATGTTTTGCCAAATTCACATTTTGACAACTTCACATAGAGATTTTCTCCTTTTAAAACATCTAAAGTCTACTTTACATGCTTCAAATGGTCTTCCCATGTTTTACTGAAAAAAAGAATGTCATCTAAATATACAATTACAAAATCATCAATAAAAGGTCTGAGTACATCATTCATAACTCTCATGAAAGTGGCAAAAAGATTAGTTAAGCCAAAAGACATAACCAACCATTCATATATCCCTTGCTTTGTCTTGAAAGTAGTCTTCCATGAATCTTGTTCTGCAACTCTGACCTGATGATAGCCATTACACAAGTCTAACTTGGAAAAGTAAACTTCTTCTTCAACTGATCTAATAGACCATCAATACGAGGAAGAGGATAACAATTCTTGATCATTATTTTATTCAGTTCTCTATAATCAATGCACATTCTCTACGAATAATCTTTCTTTCTCACCATCACGATTCGAGATCCATATGGAGATGTGCTTGTTCTTATGAACCCTTTATTGAGAAACTCCTGTACCTGCTTCTTTATCTATGCATTCTCTAAAGCAGATAACCTGTACATTCCAATGTTAGGTAATGGAGAGTCTTGCTGCAAATGAATATCATGTACTATTTCCCTTTTGGGTGGCAGACCTTTAGTTTCTTTAAATAGGATATCACATTCTGAAACAACTTTAACTAAATTAGTTTTCTGTTTAGCATCATAGCCTTCAAATACATTGGTTTTATCAAGGTTCTTTTCCTTTACAACCATTAGTAAAAATTGCTTGCATGAATTCACAATTTTTTTCATCTGCCCTGAGTTTATCAGAGAAAAGTTATTTTTGAGTTGATGAGCTCTTACAATATATCCTCTTCCATATTTAGTGAGTTGATACTTATTTTTAGCTCTATAGAAAATGGCTTTCCTATCATACAGGTAAGGACTTCCCAAAGCAATACAACATATATCCAAGGGAACTATATCTAACTCAACCTCATCTACAAATGTTGACCCAATAGCAAACCTAAGTTTACATTGTCTTGTTACTTATAGCTTTGCTTTATCACATACCCAACCTAATGGATATGGCTTCTTGTGAGGTGTTGTTAGTAATCCCAACTTCTTTACAATTGTTTCAGAAATCAAGTTTACTTGTGATCCACTATCAAATAAAGTATCATTCTTTTGGTGCTTGGAAATGACTCTAATATGAAAAAGCTCATGTCTTTTCCTCTCATTATCTTCATTATCAATAGATTGTGCATAATTACTTGTGGATGCTTCAGAAGTTTTACCTTTTATACCTGTGGCTATGACTATTGTTTCATCACTTGAGTCTGACCCCAAGTCTTTTTGAATAGCAGCAGCAGTCTTTTTCTTCTTACCACTGAACTTCTTAGGTTTCAGCTTCGGATGCAAAGACCAGCAGTCTGCATCATTGTGTCCCTCCTTCTTGCAATGAGTGTAGGAAGGTTTGTCCTTATGTGTAGTGTTTGTCTTCCTCTCCTTCCATTTCAATTTCTTATTTTCCTTGTTCTTTCTTGCAGAGTGTTTAGATGATCCCCCAACCTCTAGGTTCACATTATTGCCTCTAGCATCTAGATGTGTAGCCTAAACTGATACATTATCTAAGCTAGTGGGATTAAACGTGAGAATTTTATGCTTCAAATAGCTATGCAGACCACCTATATACTTCAAAAACGTTTCAGGTGAGTCTACAGATATGCCTAGAGTTAAAGCTCTTTTTATAAATACTTAGGTATAACTTTGTACACTTTGACCCTTTAATTGGCGAATAGTTTGCCAACTCATCATTGCTTGCTACATATAAGCTAAAGGATAGAAGTGTTTTTTGATGGAAAAAACAAATTCATTCCAGGTAGAAAGGATTTTACCATGTCTCTTCAGATCAGATTGTGTCTTGCCTCCCCACCACACTAGTGCAGTTCCTCCAGGTCAAAGGCTAGCCAGCTGAATCTTTCTCTTTTTTGAATCAATGTTCTGCACCCTGCAATATACATCAATCTATCTTATCTAGTTATCTAGCTTTTCTGCATTTAGTTCTCCATCATAAATTGGCAAATCAAATTTCACATATAATTTAATGAAAGAGGTTTTCTTCTTTTTCTTATCAGGGCTAGGAGATGAGAATGATGAAGGTGATGGTGGAGGAGATAAGGGAGGAGGCTTTTCCCCTTTCCCTTCACCCTCTGGATGTGAAAGTAGAGAAGGTTCCTCTGCTCCTTTGTCTGGTTTGGGTGTTGAAGTTCTTTCACCTTGACCCTTCTTAAATTCCCGATACATCTCTTCCACCATGGCTCACATGGCCATAAAATTGTCCGTAAACTGAGCTTTTGATTCCAATGGAACTTCTTCTGCCATTCTCCTCTGAGAATAGACTCTTCTAATCTCTGGATTAGCCTCAACAAGTTCTCCTTCTCCTAGTTTGAGCTTTGACCTAGTTAGCATTCAAAATCCAGCACAAACTTGTCTAACCTTAACAAAACCTAAAGCTCTGATACCAATTGATCTGAAAATGAGATCTTAAAACAATATTAAGTTATTATAGACTCATGTCTAGTAATGCCTATAATATTTAGTGCAACAGATTGAAAAGACTACAAATAATATAGACAATGAGCAATTAGAGAAACATAATAGACAAACACACATCAACATAGCAATTAATCAAGGAGTTCACCCAAAACTCTTGGGCTATGTCTCCTGGTCTAGATTTTAGTGGTGACCTCTCTATTATGTCTTCAAGAGTAGAGTTTTTACAAGTGTGAGCTCAAATTGAGTATCAACACAACAGGAATAAACAACAAGGTTTTACTTGAATCCCTCAAGTCTTTCTCAGTACACAGACTCTCTCTCTCGCTCTCTGTCTTTTGTTTTCTCTCTGTCTCAGCATTGCCTGCCCTATCTCTACCACTGACTAGCTTTTAAGCCTATCGATGCTTGTCTGTTTGTCTCCCCTTTTGGGCTCTCTAGCATTTGGCCTCTGGCCATTCAAATCCCCTCTGAGCATTAAACAACCATTGTGAAACACCTTTAGGTATGGTGGCCACCTGTTTTTAAACAGAAAGGATCATTGGCGTGGTTCAAATCCTCTGGAACATGTTTCTCTATTTACATAGAGAAATACACTAAAAACATTGAAAAACTCGCAAAACTCTTTCTATCAGACTTAAAAAATCATCAAATCCACCCTATAATCCTTTTGGATCCACCTTTGGTCACTATCGCAAGCCCACAATTGATCTGGGTGATCTCTGATCCAATGGTTGATATTCATTTTGGGTGGCTTATGCATATGGTGATTACTCCCTCGAAAAGGCGGTTTTCTCTCTCCGGCACCAAGCCACATGTCAGCCAGTTTATGGGATCAGGAGGAGCCAATCCAATACCACTCACTGCCTAAGGCCCACCTGAAATTCTGCTCATTACAGAACTCAAATAATTTAAGGCTACATGTATAAGCTTTCCAGGTCCGTATTATTGCTCTAGGCACATTTTCTTTGTATTTCGTTTATTTAACGAAAATGCGAAAATACATAGAAAAACCCTTTTTACCAAAACTCAAAATATATTAAATTACATCCATAAAACCCGTCGGGTTTGGATATCGCAAGTCGCATTTTTATCGGCCTCTCTCCTTTGTATCATTGTGATGCGATATTGCAATGTGATATATCGCAATCGCATATCACCTAACCTTTGGGCTACGGTTAAGTCCTTCTGTCTGTGTATTAGCGATGCGATATTGCGAGTAGATCTGGACCGTTGATCTGTGTGCTTGATCAATGGCCCTCATTTAATTGCGTTGATCACTATCATGATTTCCATAAGGTCGCCTCCGATAGACTCTGCTTGCCACCTCCGATTGCAATATGCCGATTAGATCTGGACCGTTGATCGGTTCGATCTGACAGCTCCTGTGCAATGTTGCTTTAGCCTCATCTTAACTCTGTTTTCACCATTTCTTCATGTTTTTCTTGTGTGATAGTGTTTTCCAACATTTGTTAATGTTTTTCCCTTGCCATAGTGTTTAATTATATGAAGACTTAGAGGGTTTTAGGATCCATTTTGGATCAACTTGCATCCATTACTTCATATTATCATCAATGAGAAAGGTGTTATGCACTGAGCACATCCATCAGATCAATCGGCTTATCCAGCATTAAAATATTTGTCATGTAAAAATAGGATTAGAACTCATAGCATGAAATCTAGATATGTAAATATACATCAACAATACAATAATGCTTCTGGTGCAATTGCTGCAAGTTTGATCAAGAAAGCTAGTCATCCTGAGGTCCTCAAAGAGGTTAAGAGGGGAGTTTCATGCCTTCCCTCCCCATAGTGGCTCTGTTAGAAAAAAAATTCATGCCACCACTATTGTTCTAGGGTGGAGTTCTATGTTTGTCCCTAGTATTTATCTCCTTCTTCCAGTCGTACCCACACTCTTCGTTGAAAGTGTAGAGAAGACCTTAAGTTTGTTGTTTTCTTCATGAACCAAGTCTCCATCTTATTCACTTACCCAAGCGAGGATTTTTTTTCGGCACAAACCTATGAAATTCGATGTTACACCCAATATAAAACATCATCCTACTACTACATCCCTCTTGGTGTAGACTACCTCAACACCATTCCGCGATATGGCCTTGCAAATCCACCGTTCAAAGGGTGGTGAGGTAGATTATTAGGGGAAACTATAGCCTTTCATGAGAATTATCTGTATGAGAAGTGGGGACCATCCTTTATTTAAACCTCTGTATACAACTTAACCACCCTCCTTGACCTATACCTCCCATTCCTATTTCCCTCATGCAGGCTTCTATGACAGAGTCTCTTTTCCCACAATCGTGACCTCTTATTATTGTCAATGCCAGGGGAGGTTCCTCTCACCATTTCCCTAATTAATTTCATTCTCCCTTCAACTACCTCCATGAGCTCGCTCGTACTTCTTCAGTGTAGCACCACTCTTGTGCAGTCCTTCCTTCTTCACTCCTAAACAATTATTATTACCTCTGTTCTTTAGCTATTCTCAGACTTCCTCTTAAGAATTTCTTTATTCTCCATAAGTTCCTTGGGTGGTATTTTATAACATTCCATGCTTCCCACTTCCTTCTCATAGCCGAACATGACATTGATCCCCACATCATGATTTTTCAATTTGGGTCCCTCATTTTTGCAGAGTTATGATGAAAATATTCCTTCGAAACAATTTGATACAATGGTTTGCATGTGTCTTCCTTTCATCCCAATTGGTTATAACTTGTTTTATTCCATTTATATTAGTATTAAATAGGTTTAACTCCTTTTGTCTATAATCCATGGTTCAATGTGACAACTTGTGTGCTCCCTCCTATAGCTAAATTTAAATTTGATAAATTTTTCAACTGCTTTCTTTCATTTCAATTAGAACTACCATACTGGAGATGCTTTTTTACACATGGTCCTTATGATGTGATTCTATCCTCACTTGAAATTATTGAGCCTTCACATGTTGGAGTCTATCATGTCTGGTGTATTTGAATCCTAAGGATATAATTAGAGCAAGCCTTTCAAATATTCCTATAAGATAATGTTCTGGTGGTTTCACCCCCAACATATGCATGTTTTTTATCTACTATAATACTCTTGTGTTGATGTGCCTCCAGATCAACCTCTTTTTTGCCAGCATGCTAAACTGATTTGTGCTTTTCCTTCGTAACGAATCCCATCAATTATGAAACTATTACTACTATCTATTCAACTATGATTTAATTACATCATACTTGATATATATACATAAGGGATAAAACCCCTTCCTATGAATGCTTATTTCAATTAGCCAATTTCTTAAGAGGTGGCATAGTTTTGGGTCATACCCAGCATTGGTGCGCACATTCTAACGAGGCTTCAAATTTTCACGGAAAACACTCCTACTATAAAAATATTTGTAAAACAAATAGCTGGACTCTGGTGTTTTGTTTCATCTGAGAAAGTTTTTTGCCTCGGTAGACAATGCCCTTCTTATGATGTATAGTATTCCTACCTGCCTCGACATATTCAACTTTAGCTTTGGTAGTCTTGTCCATTCCCTCGAAGACATTAGATGGTCTGGCCTGGTACACATGTAATAAGTTTGTAACCTTCTCATTCAAGTGGATATTGGTGGCCACCCACCTATTCCACCTAGATCTCAGGTCAGTTTCAATTTTTTCCTTTTTGATTTCATCATTTACTATTTTTATCATTTTTTCAGGTCCTGAACTTTTGAAGTATTTTTGACCCCCTAAATGGCACTATTTTGACGTTCACTGCAGGCCCATATTCATAGGCAAGGGCATATGGAAAAACTTGTAGTAATTGGAGAGACCCTTCCAACAAGGTATCGCACATGCCAAATGGAGATAATGTGTCCAAGTTATGACCCTCGGAAGTTAGTTGCCCAACTAACCCCAACGAGGCCCATAAACTCTTAGGGTTTCATCTCCTAGGGTTAGGGTTTTGGTTGTTTAAGGTTTTATCATGTTTTTCAATAATAAATAGGCCCTTGAGCCTCATTATAATGTAGTTCATAGGCATGTAGCCACCCCATCTCTTCTCGTAGATAATCTACCATCCTTCGAGCTAGTCTTATTTCCATTCTATTTGTAAGCATATTTCAGTATTTTATATTAATGAAATGAAGTGTTATTTCTATTGCATCTTCATGGTTATGATTACATCTATAATTTTTTGTGTTCCTATTTTAATTCAGATTAGTGGTATGAGAGGAGTCTTCTCTTTCTATATTTTTCTTTGCATTTCTCCAATGAGGTCAGGATATAAGGAGTTAGGGCTTGAACTAGTCAGAACTTTGCATGACTAGCCTCACAAATCTCGAAAGTCTCCCATGGCAGAAGAAAAGAGAGATGAGGGAGCATGAGATCCTATCAAAATCTTACTTGAATAAGCCCTCAAGTGACAAAGGAACGCGATGGTGGACAACTTTTCCCAAATCCTTTAGCGACTACCCAAGGGCAACACATCTACTTCCAGCAACTACTCTGGAAGTGCCCACCCTTTAAGGTACAAGTTAACTTTGACATTCCCATATTTGAGGGGCAGATATATGCAGATGCCATAGATAAATGGTTAAATCTGCTAGAAGGATATTTTTCTGTTCATTATTTTTCTGGCAGGGAAAACATTACCTTTTCTCTTCTCAAAGTCACCCCCCACGTCAAGGACTAGTGGGAAGTCTACTACGAGAAGAAGGATGAAAGTACACCCTCACTATTTTCTGCTGCACCCACTTGGGATTCATTCTGGGATGCCATCAAGGATCAGTACTACGCTATCAATAGCTATGAGGATAAATACATAAAGTGGACCACACTATGACAGGGAAGGGACCAAGACGTGTCAGAGTTTACAAATTTTTTTCATACCCTTCGCAAGAAATTGGGTATCAAGCATTATGAGAAAAATTTGGTGCTCAACTACCACGGCTTCCTACATAGGTACATTGAGGATGAGATTGAGTTCCTAGACATCTCCTCTCTTGGCACGGTGTATCGATACGATTGAGCAGAAGCATAAATATAAAAAACAAGACTTTGGATCTGTGAATCTAAAACAAGGGAAAGGCACCCCCAAACTGTAGAGAAAAGGGCAAAGCTAAGGTAGGGTGACCTAGGATAACCTGCTAAGGCCACAAGCAAGTAAAAACACCACAAAGACAAAGAAGGACAAAAGAAAGTGGTGTGAGTTCCATAAGATCTTCACTCACAACGCAAGTGAGTGCCGGGCCAAGTAGTCACTAGTGGACAAGTTGAAGGCTTCTAATTCTGATGCATGTTTTGAATCTGAATCAGAACCTGACAAGGAGAATGAGAAAGGGAAGCATATCATTGACATGGAGCCTAGTGCCACTATGGCCACCATGCAGATCCAAAAGATTGAGCCGGAGGATCCAAAAGAGGGGGAGCATCTTTTCCACTCATAGATGTGGGTGAAGGATTCTCCGTTGCAATTCATTGTCGAAAACAGGAGCCAAAAGAATGTCATTTCAGTAGAGGTCATGAAGTAACAAGGCTTACTTAGTAGAGCACATCCATAGTCATACACTATTGGGTGACTTAACAAAGGACAAGATCTCCATGTCATCCACCAATGTCACCTTCCCTATGGCATCAAGCCCTTGATGAATGAGGTACTGTGTGATGTTTCTCCTCTTGAAGTTTGTGATATATTATTAGGACAATGATACTTATGGAAGAAACATGTTGTATATGAGCCTAGACCTCACTCTGTTATTATTTCTTTGGGTACTAAGTTATACAAGATACCAAAGGTAGCCCCAATTATCCACATCTCTTTCATCTCTGCTAAGAAATGTAGTAAGGTCATCTCCCAGATTGAGAAATTTGTTTTCTTTCCAATTCACTCTCAAATTAGGGGAAAGGTCATAGCCACATCCATGGACCTAGTGAGGGGTTCCTCCATGGAGAAGAAGCAGGTGGATGTGGTCGTGAAAGAATACATGGACATATTTTTCTCATCCACAAGGGTACCCTTCCATTGTTAGGTTAAGCATTCAATCGATATGACTCCCAGAGCACGTATTCCCAATGGGTTGATATATCGCTGCTCCATTCTCCAAACTGAAGAGACCAAGTGGAAAATCTAGGAGCTGCTACTAAAAGAGAACATTTCACTAAGTTCCTCACCTTGTGGGAACCCGATTGTACTGTTACAAAAGAAGGATGGAACTCGGAGGTTTTGCATTTATTATTAGGTATTAAACAAAATAATTGTCAGGAATAGGTATCCAATGCCATGGATTGATGACCTGCTCAACGAACTTAAGGGAGCTAAGTATTTCAACAAGATCGATCTAAAGTTTGGTTATCATGAGGTTCCAACTGAGCCCACAAATGTATGAAAGAGTATCTTTAAATCCAAGAGAGGCCTTTTTGAATACCTGGTTATGCCCTTCGGGTTGAAAAATGCCCCCACTACTTTTGTGAGCCTAATGGATGATATCTTGAAGCCCTTCACCAACTCATTTGTGGTAGTTTTTTTGGACGACATCCTCATCTTTAGCAATAGCTAGGAAGAACACTTGGGAACACATTCAGTAGCACAAATTGTGTGCCAACTTAGAGAAATGTAACTTTGGCATAAGGCAGGTCAAATACTTGAGGTACGTCATAGACAAGTGCAACGTGCATGTGCACCCGAACAGGATCCAAGTCATTCAGGATTGGCGAACCCCAACCACTCTAATAGAGCTTCGCAACTTTTTGGTCCTTACAAATTTTTATCGGAGGTTCATTTTTGGGAATGGAATCCCCCGAGGCATGTTTTGGGGCTTAAAGCCCAAGTGTTGACCAAATCTTGTTGTAAAATCTCCGCGAATTACGGGCACAGGGTGCGAAAGAATGATACAGTCACATGGTTGTTTGCCTTAGTTTTGTGATGTAATGTTGGCTGGATAGACCTACCCATGGCTCGTAGACCATGGGATTGTATAAATAGAGAGAGGCTCTAAGTGTAAAAGAAAAATAAGGAATAAGGAAGTCTAAGTGACTGAGTCGAAGTGTGAAGTGTGTTTGTGGGTCATAGAGTAGGAGAAGGCTCTGCCGCTGAGCACATAGAGGCCTAGTAGTCTGCAGTTGAGTGCGCAGACCCCTACAGTTGAGTGAGCAGAGCGGGTCAAGTATGTAACCATTGGAGAATAAATAAAGAGAAGTTTTGCTATAATTTTGTGTATCTTTCCTGGTTTAATGCATGATTAGATATATTTTGCAAATATATTGTTTATTTACTGCACAAACTTGTATGAATGTTTTGTATTGTTAAGTATAACTTAAGACATTGAAGTAGGCAAAGATAATTAACTAAGATTGGAATATAAGAAAGATCTTGGGTAATAGCGCAGAGCACGGCTCACAGCCCCTAGGTAGGGTTGCTCAAATGCAATATATCAAGCCACGAGGAATGGGAAAGTGTGTGAAGCAACCTGTGCATAGGGACAAACAAAAAATTAGTCGAACTCATCAGACATCTCCACATTGTAGAAACCTAGTTCTAGCACCCTCCCATACTACTTCGGGTGAGACCCCAGTCTGCGCTCCATGGACTGTTGTTGAAAGGGCCAGTAGTACCAGGATTTGTTTAGCTATTTAACTCCAAACCTAGATCAGGCCCCAACAAGCCAACAAATGGTTTCATTTCTGGGACCGAGATCTACATAGAGATGTCTGATGTCGTATCACTGGAATCCGACAAAGAAAGGAATTGAAGAGTGGTTGGACAAAAAGATTCACGAGTTTGCAGTGCAAGCAGATAGGAATCCATGATTATCAAAGCAAGAGTGGTTAGATTACTACTTGTATATGGAGATCCATGAAATTTTCTTTGCATCCTTCCCTAGTGAGTTGTATGAGTGGATCGTGAAGCTAGCAGATAGCTAAGGAAGGTGTAAACTCAAAAAACCTATTGTGTGGGCTCCAGAATTGGTGCGCAGGCTAGAAGCATCGAAAGATAAGATCATGCACACCGTTGATCACTGGCTCAATCGAATCATAGTAGGATTCATCACTGAGTTTGCGGTAGATACTTTCGTCAGCTATAGGGAGGCAGAACGATGCTTCCTCAAAGGATTGCGAGATAAGTACATTAAATCATTGAACACTTGGATTAAAATGATACTACGTGGAAGGTGGGTTATGTGAATAAATTGATGTTTGGGGCTACTCAAATTCGAAGAATCTACAGAAACAAAGGTAGCACAAAATTGGAAATTAGCCCCTTGATTTCACCTCCGCGAGGGAGCAAGGAAGAGCTCGCGAAGGTCTCACCAAGAAGTGCGATCAATTTGATAAGGTAGAGAATTCGGCGCATGCCACCCCCACCCATGCCATCACCAGTTTCCCCATCTTCACCCCCAATTTTGTCCACACCACCTCTGCCACAAACGCCAAGTAGTATGCCCAGTGCGATAATGCTACCAGTGTTTAAGGGAGTAGGGAATGAAGATCCAAACCAATTTTAGTTCGTGGTAAAAGATATATGGGAAGCACAGGGTGTCAAGGATGACAATATAAATAAGGCAATGTTGGTCAGCACTCTTTAGGATTGCGTGCTGATCAGTACATTAAGAATTCCAATGACAATCCGAATGGGCCGATAGCGGATATCTAAGTTGCGCTAAACAAAGAATTTAGTAGGCAAAAATCAGAGGCACATCTGATTATTGGATTCAAGGAAATCACAATGCTACCAGGCAAAACCCCACGGGAATTGGATCAAAGATTGCAGTGCACAATTCATGAATCAAACATGACATTAACAAATGGGAAACACCACGAATGGTTTGTAGCATCATTAACTCCGCATCTATGGAACACATTGGCGCAACAAAGACTAACCACTCAGGCTGAGGCTTTGGAGGTGTTGCACTAAAAATTGTCACCTTAACATTCTGTAATATGTGTGAGTCCATTATCACTCATACTTTCCTCCTTTGCAGGTCTTAAGCCTTAGTTCCTCATATCAAGCATTGAAAATAAGAGAAAGCCCTCAAAAGTCTCTAAAACTCTGGTTCCACACTTTCTCTTTGCATTACCTTCGGTCCCGCACCTAATGGTCATGTCTCCTGTGCACATGACCGCTCTGTCTCTGTGTTATGCATTTGGACCCCTGTAAAAGTTAAAAGGCACGAGTATATTCTAAGAAAACTCACTTTCAATCATTTCTAGAAGCTTCTGGAAGGAATCCTGAGGTGGCAAGTTCACTCTCTTAAGGTTCATGCATCCCATACCTTAAGGAGCTAACCCCTTGATGTGAGGAGCTTATCCCTTTGAAGGAAGACTCTATCCCTTCATAGGTGGACTTGTAACCTCCTCCTTTGCACTATAAAATGAAGCATTAGGCTGGTTACTTGGGACGTTGAAAGATGAATATTTTTGAGGTGAAACGTTGTTGGAGCTTAGTCTTCTTAGTTGAGTTTTTATGAGGAGATCTTACATACCTCTAAGATCTCATTTGGAAGAGTGCAAGGCTTGTCAAAGTAAAGGAAATTCCTGTTTCAGACCCCAAGAAGAGCTTGTTCAACATAAAGGCGGGAAAGGTTGTAAGGTTCTTCTACTTTAAAGTTAATACAAATAAGTTTGTTTTTCTCAATAAGCTTTTCATTTATGGTTTATTTTATGGATTCCTTGATCACCATAATAGACATGATTTACTATATTTGTTATGTAGGTGCTATTTTATGTTTGCTTGGTTGTGATTACAGGTTCTCAAAGGTAACTCTTTCAAACGATTGGAGGATGGCTACAACGAGCAAGCGTTGGATCTAAGGTAGGATCGTAACACCTCTATAGTTTTTATTTGTAAATTGCATATGTCTAGAAAAAAGATAGATTTATTCGTCTGTTTGTTGCTATATTATCTTGTGATATTAGGGAGATCGGTCTTGTCTGAAAGAACGATTTATCCGACCAACAAATTGGCGACTCCGCTGGGGAATGAATTTGATTTTTGGTTTTCCTTTCTTTTGACTTGAGAAACTTGTTTTCGTTTCTGAATTTTTATTGATATATTGGCTGGGGTAGTTTTTAGAATTTGGATTATTTTTTGTTTTTTCGAAGTTTCCAGGGGACTGCACTTTCTCTTTACAGACAGTGCAGGCATCTCCGTAGTTTTCCTTTAGTAAACAGAGCAGAACCACACCTGTTTCTACTGGAAGCCTACGGACCCTATATTTTTTTTTGAAAAACCTAGAATGTTTTCTTCCAGTTAAGTTTAGGCTTCATTTAAAGTCTTTAGTGTCTACCCAGATCTACATTTGTCCTATCAAAAATCTCTTGTGAGTGAGTTCCGATAGTATTTTTGTTTTGGATGATTTTCTAGAAGTTTTGCATTCTTGGAGTGGTTTTCACTTTGTCTCTGTAGTGAATCATAGATCAGAAGCTTGAGAAACCTTAGATTACCTTGGTGTCTTTTTCTCTTCTTGATGAGTCTGACTTACTTGTGAAATCTATCCTTTGTGAGAAATAGATTCAGTTTCTCATTGCAAATCTTTGAACAAACTTTGTTATAAGTTTTGAATTCCATTTTTACAAAAGAAAACATATCTGGATGTTTTTTGGTTGATTTGTTATTCTGAACAAATGAATCCTTAGTTTATTGAACAACTAATAAAAATGTCCTCAAAAAGAATTGAAGGTTTTATTTATTTAGATTTTTAAAAGTTTCTAGATCACAAAATTAGTTTTGTAGTTTTTAGTGTTTTTCTAAAACTTGTAGATCTCTTTTGAAGAAAATTGTTTTTTGTAGTTTCGAGGAAAGGGATTTATTGTGAGCATTAATTAGTAGTCTCGTTTTGAGTTCTTATTGGAAAAGACAAAAATATTTTCTTTTTTTTTTCATGTTGAAAGAAAGAATTGTTTCTTAAAGAATTGCATTCTCGAACTCTTTCTTTTAGCTATAATTTCATTGCAAGAAAGACGAATTGCTTATCATTTTAGGTGCACCTTTTTAGTGTTTTTGGAGTCAAGTATTCACACCATCAAAGTTTCATTTCCATACCTATTGACTTAAAGAACAACCCATAAAAGCAACACTTAATTAAAATTGATCTAGTAATCTTTTCATTTCTAGGGCTCTTATCACCAATATAGCTTAGGCTAGTATCTTGGAGTAGGGAGTAATTAACTCTCAAAGATAGTTAAAACAAAAAAGTAGCTATATCTTGTGGTAGGAAATAAATCCAATTGTAATTGATACATTTTTGGAAGCTTCTCTTAAAGGAGTCAATCACGAGATCATGTCCGAACCTTTGAGACAATCAAGTCTGTTTCATTGGGAAAGATAGAAGATTTGAGCGTATTAAAAACGATAAACCTTGGATTAACCATTGTCGAGGAGCCTAGGGTCACTTGTTGGTAAACCTTGGATTGATCATTCCAAGGAGCCTTCAAGGGGATTGAGCTTTGCTACTTCGCCCTTACGCGTAGATCGGATCGTATACTATTCCCCCAGTTGTATTTGTTGTTGTTGGTAACCTTAATGTCCATAAACTTAAGATTATTTCCTAAGGTGACGGTGAACGACGGGTCTCACTGTACCTGGACCAGATGTCGACTAGACTCACTTGGACTCCCTGGGGGGTTCTCTTCACTCGAGATGGTTTTGTGAAGAAACTTGTGCCAGTCTGTTTCATTAAGCAGGTTGTTAGGGTAACTGTTCCAACTGCCCTTTCTGTACTAAAATTCTATGACGTTGGATTTCATCACCAACTAGTGTTTTTAGTACAGGAAGTTACTGTTTGTGTGTGGTTTGAACTCTTAGATTTTTTAGGCGTGTGATTCAGTTGTTTGTTTCTTTAGAGACTTTAGGTGCTTTTATTGAAATTTTCTTTATTTGCATGTGATTATTTTCATCCTACACCCAAAGGTTATTATCCTTGGTCAATCATATCAAGATAGTCATCTATGTTTTCCCAATCACCAGAAACATTTTTATATGGCGGTCCTATTGTTCCTATGGGGTATCAGTCACTTTTTGGCACTTTTTCAAGAACAACTCCTTGACCGAATGAACATCAGTTATCACCTAGTAATAATGGAACTAAAATGTTGAAACTAGAGCAAATTCTTATGATGTCTGGTAGTATTCCAAATCCTCAACCTCAAGGTAGTCTGTTACCCCTGGGGGGCAAGGTAATCAGTTACTATTTGGGGGGCACGGTAGTCAGTTACTGCCTGGGGGGCAAGGTAGTCAGTTACCACCTAGGGGCCAAGGTAGTCAGTTTCTGCTTGGAGGGATACCTCAAGGTTTTCAACCTTCAGAATAGTACATACCCCAAGGTCAACCCCAGACTCAGTATACTCCTCAAGATGCTTATCAACCCCAAATTCAGTATGTGCCTCAAGGTTATCAACCTCAAGGTCAGTACCCAACTCAAGGTTTCCAACCGCCTTCTGGTCAATCATTTTTACAAGGGGTTGGAAATGTACTACATAATTATCAGCCCTACGTTCTACCAGGTTATGGTCCTCCATATGCACAACCTTTTATGAGTCCCGTAATGAACATGGTGTGGGATCCGTCTCAAACTCAACAGACTTTGCAACCTAATGTGCAGTTACCTTATCAAGCTGGACATCCTTTGGCTTCTTGTCCAACCCAACAGCCCATCCAGCCTACCATTCAAATCCCTGCATCTGGTACAGTTCAGCAGCTTGGGCCTATCTCACCTCAGACTCCGCCTCAAACTGTTGCTGCAACTTCTATTCAACCTACCACACCACTTTCTGGAGTATTTGTAGCTCTGGTTTCTACTATCCCTACATTAGTACAAACTCCTCAAGTCTCTATTCCACAGTCAAGACCTACAGTTCAGACTTCAGTCTAGATGCCTGCAGGACAAGCTGGTCAAAGTACGATTGCTACAAGTCAATCGTAATTCACTTATCAACCGTACCAGGGACAGTATCAATTCGGTCCTACTGTACAAAACCCGGCTTATCAGAATCAACCGTATCCTGGCTATACTTATCAACATCCTCAAAAACCTTAGTTTGGTTCAGTTAATCCTAGTTTTCTAGGAGGTTATAGCATTCCTAATGCAAATCCGATTCCAGGTTATCCTGGATATCCTCCTCCTAGGGCTAGTCTTGTTACTCAAGGTTTTTGTGACACTAACCATTAGTTACCATTTATTGCAACTTTGGATTTACCTGATTTGTCATGCCTTACGAACGATCCGATTTACTATCTTCTGTATTGGCCACCAATGCCTAATAAATTTCCCAGTGATATCTCGAAATTTGAGGGTAAGTTAGGGGAGGATCCGTCAAATCACGTCATGACGTATCACCTCTCATGTGCATCTAATTCAATCATTGATGATTCAATTCGATTGGGTCTTTTTCAACGAACTCTCATTGGTCTTGACACTAAATGGTGCATTGAGTTACCATGAGGCTCTTTTTATAATTTCAGTCAGCTAGCCACTTCTTTCTTAACTCATTTTCAGTTGCTTGTCAGATACGACAATGGCAGGGAATTGTTAACTTCACTAAAACAATCCACGTCCACATATATTTCTGATCATATTCATGAATGGTGACGTAGAAGGTGTTTAGTGAAATTTTTCATTCCGGATCAAATTTTAGTGGAATGGTTCATTAAATCATTGTTACCTAAAATCACTAAAGATGTAGCTAAGGCAAGAGTTGTCACTGAAGAGAAAGTCATTGCTCAGGCTCAGTACCTCGACCTCGTTTGTACGTAGTCAGGTACTTTACATGAAGAAAACCCTGATCTTCCAAAAACTACAGCTCCTTCAGGGTCTCATGCTGCGAATGGTATTATTGGTTCAGTTAGTATTAAAAGCAAGAAGAAATCTTCAAAGAATTCTTCTCCTACAATAACTTTACCTAATTCCCCAAAAGGAGATTCTTCCACTGAAGTTTCTGCCAACGTCCATGTTGTAGATTCATCTACAACCAAATCCGGTAGTAAAGAAAAGGGGAAGAACGAAAACAATCAAAATTCAAAAGATAAAACCAATAAAAATGAATCTACTTACGAAAAACGAAAACCTCGCTATCCTTGTTTCATTTGCAACGAGGATCATTTTACCAAAGAATGCCCATAGCAAGCAGAGTTTTTGAAATTTGTTAAAGGTTCTCTTGACGGATCCTTTTCCTACTCAATATAGTAAGGTGTTTGCTTCTTCCTCGAATACCTCAGAAGAACTGATTATGATGATGTCTCATGTCAAGATTGCGACGCAATCGCAAGATTATGGTAGTAAAAATCTTGTTGATGGTAAAGAAGCAGAATCTTCTAATTCAAACACATCAACGACACCTCCTCCTGGTTTTGATCTGCTATAGATCGAGAAACCCAACCCTGACTTAGTAATCAAACTGCCTGCTAAAGGTATATTTTGAAAATCAGCTTTCAATCCACATCTGAGAGCTGTTCAGAATTATAACATTGTTAAAGACTTAGCCATTTCCCCTTCAGCAATGTCAGCTTTGGAAGTGCTGCAATCATGCCCAGCACAGCGTAAATTACTATTGTCTGCTATAGGAGCTATTGACATTTAGGATTCGAACCTAATAATCTTTGATTTAGAGAATAGTACACCATGCCTACCTCATCAAATGGCTTTCCAGATTCCAGTGTTAGTTAAAAAAAGACCTTGCTTTTGAATTGTGATTGATGAAGGAGCTTCTACGTGTATTATTTCGATCCAATGTTGGAGATCGCTTGTTTCTCCCACACTCAATCAGTCTCAAATAATTCTAAAGGCTTTTGATGGCCGATGGTTCCATCCTTTTGGTATTTTGTAGGATTTACCTATAGGGGTCAAAGGCAAAACCATAAATGTAGATGTGGAAGTGGTTGATGCCCCTCTAGATTACAACCTTCTCCTGGGTCGCAGTTGGTCTTATGCTATGACTGCTATTGTTTCATCAGTCTTTCGGCTTATACATTTTCCTCATAACGGAAAGATTGTTACAATAGACCAGCTGACTTATTTCTCATCCGACCCAGCCTCTACAAATAGTGTTTAGCACGTCAGTAAAATGACTATCCCTTATAAGGATGTTGGCATAGGTTTGATTAAATATTCTGGTTTACTAGGAACTTTTTCCTTCCCTCCTCCTAACGTATCGCCTTCTATTGCAAATATTTATATGATTTCATCGAACACTATTCCTTTTGATGATCCCTGGATCGTACCTTCCAATTCTGAGGTGGATTCATTTGATGGTGCAATGATTTTGAGTCCCTTTGAAATTTCATATCAGGTTTTACAGTCATTTTCTAATTCCTGACCAATATCGAGGATAGTTTGTTCCCATGTCAACCTCGTTAAAAAATGAAACAGGATGTCTCGAGGATAGTTTGTTCCCGTGTCAACCTCATTAAAAAATGAAACAAGATCCTCGAGGATAGTTTGTTCCCATCTCAACCTCATTAAAAAATGAAATAGGTTCCTCGAGGATAGTTTGTTCCTATGTCAACCTCGTTAAAAAATGAAACCAGATGTCCTGACGATAGTTTGTTCCTGTCTCAACCTTGTTTAAAAAAAAATGAAACCGGGTGTTTTGAGGATAGTTTGTTCCTATCTCAACCTCATTAAAAAATGAAACCATATGTCCCGAGGATAGTTTGTTCTTGTGTCAACCTCGTTAAAAAATGAAACAAGGAGTTGTGAGCATAGTTCCTTATCTTGTGTCAAGCTCATTAAAAAATGAAATAAGGGTTATGAGGATAGTTCTTTTACTCTATCAACCTCATTAAAAAGTGAAACAACTCCCTCGAAAGTGAACCTTCATTCCATCCACCTCATTGAATGTAATGAAGCTGGGGGGGCATGTACCTCGATTTTCATCATGATGCTAGGGGCATGCAAACTTATAACAAGCATAGTTTTTCATTTCAAACTTGTGTAAACATGAAACTGGATCCAAGCAGACTTCTCTATGGTTCAAGCTTGTGTAAAAATAAACCCATGCCCGATTTACATCTCATGATTGCCATTTTTATCTGCTAAATTATGCTAGATGAGCCTTGGTTGTTTTCACTCCATCGGCACCATCTCTTTGGCTGATCATATGCTTTCACTTGGTTGTTTTTCCTTTCCTGAGGGACTGTAGCGATGAATGGTTTTATTAGCCAGCCTCTTAACCATTCCATGTTTTGAGCAGTTCCACCATTGCCAGAACCAGTTGCTACCCTTTATACCACTTGTTCCTCTAGGACGAGTCTTCTTTAAGCTCTTTTCTAACTCGTAAAATATGAAAAGATTGCTGAGTTTTTCCCTTTCTAACTTGTTAAATGGAATTAAAAAGGCAGTCCACTTACAGCTCTTTTCTGACCATATAAACATGAAAATATCGGCAGACTTTTGTCATTTCAAGCTCGATACTAGTTATGAAACGACGTGTCTTCGATCACTTTTTTACTTTTTCGGATCAGAGTCACTAATTATGAAAAGTACTCCTTGATTGTAATGGTCAAGCGGTTCTCTCAAGTATTATTTTATACTTTTTCGAGCTTGAGGGACACAAATTTACGAAAAAGGACACCCATGGATTTTTCTTAAGTTTTTCTTCTGACTCCCTAAAATTGAAAAACACCGAGTTTTTCCTATACTGGACTCGTTAAAATTTAATAGTAAAGGACCTGTTCAATTTTAAACAGGAACGAACCACTCCTTCTTAGGGTTCGAATTTTAAACTAAGTTGGACTCATCCGAAGGATGAGATTATAAACAAGCATGTTATCCTCCTCAAGCTTATCAAAAATAAAGAGGTACTTGCCAGAAATGGTGGGGGAAAGGAGAGAAAAATGAACCTGTTCGTTACACTTTATGTTTTAGAAAATTCATTAACCACTCTTGAACATGACACTTTTGTTCACCTGGGTTGGGAAATCCTTTGCCTAACAGTTAATAAAACCATATTGAAAGTCTTCAACCCGTTTCTAGGTACTAGCTTTGGGTCAATTGTCACCAAACCATCTGCAGTGTCATTATGTGTTCAAGAGGTCAGTTTGAATAAACCATTCATTTGAAAAATATCTGCCATCCATTTTTGACCATCCCTGAGTCAATCCTTGCCAATATATTTCTTCAAAACACGATCTATGATTTTGTGTTGTGGGCTTGCCTACGACAGATTGCTTTCTATCGAATTCAACTCATTATCTAGAAAACTAATCTAGAAATCGTCAGTACCTTGAAATCTGCATGCCCTAATGGCAGGTTTCTCGCCTTCGAAGATAGGTTGCATTATTGACCTTCGATCAAAAGATTCTATGACATGTTCAACTTCAGCTCATTTATTCACATTTCATGGATTGTACTCGGTACATTGAGAGCCATTGACATTACTGGTGGTTTCTCTCACACTTGTTAACAGTTTACATCATTGACTAGTAATTAAGTGGTTTCTACCATGTTCGACTTCGACACATTCATTCACATGGATAGAATTGTACTAGTTCGAGAAGCGGAAATCAAGACCCTGGATCTAGTTTCTACCATCCAAGCTACGAGGAATTTTGTTATCCATTATACAGTGGACTATTCATAAACAGATGGTTGTGCCCATACTATGTCTACACATGTCTATACTCTTTATGTTTTATAAAAGCATTCCTGTATCAGAACAGTTTAGTCAATTTTCTAGTTAGTTTTGATCTGAGCATGGGAATGCCTACCTCAGAAATGATATGCCTACATATATATATTTTGCATTAAATGTTTTTACAGGTTTTGACTGGGGTGTCTACAAGGTGATCCTTGAAATGATAAAGTACTTCACTCTTCATAGATGACAAACTCTATCTTCATCTATTACAGACTTTGCACTTTAGGGGGCAATTTGTTGCACTAAAAATTGTCACCTTGACATTCTGTAATCTGTGTGAGTCCATTATCACTCATACTTTCCTCCTTTGCAAGTCCTAAGCCTCAGTTCCTCATATCAAGCCTTGAAAATAAGAGAAATCCCTCAAAAGTCTCTAAAACTCTGGTTCCACACTTTCTCTTTGCATTACTTGTGGTCCCGCAACTAATGGTCATGTCTCCTGCACACCTGACTGCTATGTCTCTGTGTTATGGGTGCGGACCCCTGTAAAAGTTAAAAGGCATGCGTATATTCTAAAAAAACTCACTTTCAGTCATTTCTAGAAGATTTTGGAAGGAATCTTTAGGTGGCAAGTTTGCTCTCTTAAGGTTCATGCATCCCATACCTTAAGGGGCTAACCCCTTGATGTGAGGAGCTTATCCCTTTGAAGGAGGACTTTATCCATTCATAGGTGGACCTGTAACCTCCTCCTTTGCACTATAAAATGAAGGATTGGGCTGGTTACTTGGGAGACTGACACCTGAATATTTTTGAGGTGATATGCTGCTGGAACTTAGTCTTCTTAGTTGAGCTTTTATGAGGAGAGATTACATACCTCTAAGATCTTATTTGGAAGAGTGAAAGGCTTGTCAAAGTGAAGGAAATTCTTGTTTTGGATCCCAGGAAGAGCTTGTTCAACATCAAGGCTGAAAAGGTTGTAAGGTTCTTCTACTTAAAAGTTAATAAAAATAAGTTTGTTTTTCTCAATAAGCTATTCATTTATGGTTTATTTTATGGATTCCTTGATCACCATAATAGACATGATTTACTATATTTGCTATGTAGGTGCTATTTGATGTTTGCTTATTTGTGATTACATGTTCTCAAATGTAACTCTTTCTCATGATTAGAGGATGGCTACAATGAAAAAGTGTTGGATCTAAGGTAGAATCGTAACACCTCTATAGTTTTTATTTGTAAATTGCATATGTCTAGAGAAAGATAGATTTCTTTTTCTGTTTGTTGCTAGATTATCTTCTGATACTAGGGAGATCGGTCTTGTCCACAAGAATGATTTATTCAGCCAACAGGAGGCTGCAATGAGATTGCATGAGACTTCAATACAAGAGCCTAATCTGGGAGTCTAGCAGATTCACATGCAGTTGAAAAACTTATGCTTTGAGATGCAAAGTTTGAAACAAGACGGGACGGCTTGTCCAAAAGTGCGCGACAAGGTATGGCGTGTAAAGTGTAAGGGCTAGGGACATGACAAGGACCACTGCCCAGTGTTCACGAATTACCTCGTGAGAGGAGGACTAATGCCATTGAGACTGGAAGCACAAGTAGGACCAAGTGGAGTTCATGTGTTATGGTGCATGATTTGTCAGATAGGAGGAAAGCATGGTACAGATAACTGACATCTATTACAGAAGTATACGTAGAATTCCCAACAATTGTTCTATAATTTTTGCAGGTCAGTAGGCCATGATGAGTGCACTTGTAGAAGTTATGAAATGATGCTAGATCAGACTCCTACCTACAGAGTTCAGGCTAAAACATGACCCCTCGATCAAAACACAGGAATGGCACACACTGGATTTCAGTGGCGTGGATGAGGTGAAGGTGGAATGGGACCAGGAAGAGGTCATGGATAGCTGATATGCTGCAAATGCAGAGGGTCGGTGCATTATGCCCATAATTGTACAAATCCAACAAGACCATCATGCTTATATTG
The DNA here is from genome assembly GCA_031772625.1 of Pinus tabuliformis. Lineage (NCBI taxonomy): Eukaryota > Viridiplantae > Streptophyta > Pinopsida > Pinales > Pinaceae > Pinus > Pinus tabuliformis. The sequence goes on along the minus strand of CM062805.1, from coordinate 352,613,947 downwards.
TACGCAGTTTGATCATGAGATAGACTGTCCCACACTGATAGTGAGGTGGAATGATAAGGGAGCACTCCAGCCTCCCCCGACTCAGAAGCTGCAAATGATGAGGTCTGAGCCGCGCAAGGAAGACCCTAATATAAATACCATGCTACGAAGTGGTATTACGACAAGGTATGACAAAGGCAAGTAGCCTGAAGGAATTACCTGGGTTCGCAAGGCTCCAATAAAGGAACCAAATTTTAATTTGGAGTGCGCTAAGGAGACCTTCATTGAAGCTAAGAGGAGCTTCACTGATGCCTCCATTTCAGGAAGCAAAGTCAGACTGGAGCTAGACATGGACCCATTGATGCTCACTACATTCTTGGAGACATGCATGAAGCTGCTACGTAATAGCAAGGCTATAAAGCGGCTGTAAGAACTCATAACTAGATGTGCTGGGACTGCGCTAGGAGAACTGTGTGTAGTCTAGAAGCTCAGGAAGCACACGACACGAACATGAAGGGAGATGAGATTGACTGTGTAGATCGAGGAATATGAGATGGACCAAGTGATTTGGATCTAGGATCAGACGTGAATGTCTTGCCAAAGAAGACATGGGAGTGCATGGGTAGGCCTGCGTTGTAATGCTCTCCTACTCAACTGTGGATGACAAACCAGCAAAAAATCATACCTATGGGGAGATTGCAAGGAATCACAGTAGGCATCGAAGGAGCGAGTGCACTAGCAGATTTCGATATGATAGAGATTGTTGATGACAACAATCCCTACCCTGTGCTATTCGAAATAGATTGGGCCACTGACATGAATGGTGTGATAAATCGAAAGAAGTGCAAGATGATATTTGAGAAAAAGTCTCTGCGAGTAGTGGTACCTTTAGACCCTGTAGAAGGATCATGTTGCATGGAGCTAGTGCACGACTATGACAATGAAGATGACTTTGACTATATTTACAATATAACTACATGCGAGCAAGACTGGGTAAATCCAATCGTGGATGGTTGAATCTCATGGGAGCGCAAAATCTCATGTGCATCAGATTCTGATGAAGACATAGAATGATGGCAGAACTGGTTACATAAGGTAACCATTCTCAACTGTAACATGATGATGAGATCACTGTGCTGTGTAACAAAAGAGAGAAGAAGTCTACCTACCTATGACGCGTTAGGTGAAGTGGAGGAGTTCCTGAACAAATTTGAAAGAGAAGTGCTAGAACAATACCTTTTCAACGCTCTGAAATTGGTACTGTACACTATGACTGCAAGGTGGTGGGGTACACACCAGAAGAGTTTTGAGGATTGGTGCGAATGTAGAAGGATAATGCACATGCGGTTTGGAAAGCCTCAAATGCGGTTAACAGAAAAGTATGATAGATGGGATGATCCATGTGCACACCTCACAAAATGGACAAAGGTCTATGGGGAAGAGCCACAACCTGAGTGGGTGCACCTGTTCTATCACACCTTGGATATTATACCCATGAATTGGTATATAGAGATAGAGCTCTGCCATGTCACAAACGAATGGGATGTCTTGTGCGAAGGATTCTTGTTAACCTTCACGTTTGAGGATCATTGGTGGGATACTGTTGATGATGTGCTACAAGTAGTAAAGTAGCTATCTCTAAAATACCCCATGAGCCTATGGAAGTGCTTCAACCTGAATAGTTGACCTAGCTAAGCTACATGCTGGAGTGTTACAATGTAAACATTGAAGAAGATGACAAAGATCCACATAAAGTTAAGATTCCAGAAACCAAAGGCTACTGTAAGGTTCAAGGGCCCTTAATTGAATACCTTGACATTACCGTGCCATTTAAGACAAAGTAGGTAAATATTGGTACGGAGGCTAAATCGAAGTATGCAATGCTCGACGACTACTGGGATGATACCACAGTGGATAAGGTCACTGAGTTACTCCACGATTACCAAGACTTATTCCTGAGCAAGATCACAAACTTAAAGAGGATCGTTGGTGATTTAGGGATGATGAAGATCACCCTAAAACTCAATGTGAAGCCAGTTAAGCAAAGGCCTTACTGCTTGAATCCGAAGTACAAGGAAAATGTCCATGTAGAACTAGACAAAATGCTTACAGCGGAATCATTGAGCCAATGGAAGAATCTGATTGGGTAAGCCCTATGGTAGTGCAGAAGAAGAAGAAGAAGGGTGAGATAAGAATATGTGTGGACCTTAGGAAATTGAATGACGCCTATGTGCACGACCAATTCCCGAATCTGTCTATAGACAAAGTATTGGAAAATGTTGGCGGGCAAGAAGCTTATTCATTTACTCATGGGTTCTCAAGGTACCACCAGATCAAAATCACGCCAGAAGATAGGAACAAGACCACCTTTAAGATTGAGTGGGGCTGCTTTCAATACATTGTTATGCCATTTGGGTTAAAGAATGCACCAACCATCTTTTCGCACATAGTTGTTGCAACATTCAAAGAATATATGCACAAATTCCTAGAGGTCTATTTGGATGATTGGACTGTATTTGCATTGGTTAAGCATCATGTAGTGAGCTTACGCTTGATGCTGGATACTTTCCGACAACAAAAATTCATGCTGAAGCTTAAAAAGTGTATGTTCCTCATTCCCTTTGGGAAGCTGTTGGGACATGTGGTCTGCAAATAGGTACTAATGGTAGACCCCACAAATATTGCAGTAATTCGAATTTGGGAGCAGTGCGAAGTGTTAAAATGTTGCGCACTACCTTGGGGCATACGGGGTAGTACAGGAGGTTCATCAAAACCTATGCCCAGATCACCACGACAATTGAGAAAATGTTTAAAAAATACGTCACGTTTTGCTCGAATGATGATTACATGAAGAGCTTGGATGTACTAAAAGAGAAATTGGCCTCTGCCCTAATCCTAGTCTTCCTGAAATGGGATGTGGAGTTTCATGTCCATGTGGATGCATCATGTATAGTGTTGGGAACAGTGCTCACAAAAGAAGCAAAGAGGTCATGGATCACCCTATCGTGTTTGGAAGTTGTAGGTTGTCCAAAGTAGGAAAAAGCTATTCCACAAATGAGCACGAAGGGTTGGCTGTGGTGTACACGGTCCAAAATAACAGGCCCTATTTTCTAGAAGGACATTTCAAGATGTATACAGACCATTCGGCGCTAAAATATCTGGTCAATAATCCTGTGTTGGGGGGCGCATATGTAGGTGGCTCTTATTGTTCCAAGAATACGACTTTGTGGTTGTGGTGAAGCCTAGATGCCTGAACGCGGGACCAAATCACTTGTCACATATTGAGATGGGAGAGGAACCTACTAGTTTGGAGGATGAATTGCCTCATGCACAGTTCTTTGTTGTCCACATCGCGAACGTGAAATTTCAAGATATAATCCACTTTCTGACAATGGGGACTATGCTAAAGGAATACCTCATCCAACAAAAGAAGGAACTCGTGGTGCACACGGCTGATTTTTTGGTCATCGAAAGGCACCTATACAAAATGGGCAATGATGAGATACTATGAAGGTACATACCAGAATTTGTACGAAGTCAGATCCTCATAGAAGCGCATGGCGACGCTGCAGGAGGACACTATGCAGGACGAGTGACCATGCAAAAGATTCTTCGTGCAGGGTTGTGGTGGTCAACCCTTCACCAGGATTCAAAAGTGGAGGGATGAGATGCCTTTGAATTCACAAATGATGCTACAACCCTTCGAAAAGTGGGCAATCAACTTTGTAGGACCTATCAAACCTCAGGGAAAAATGGGCGCATGATACATTATCACTGTGACAGAGTACCTGACTTGTTGGGTAGAAGCGTCAAAGACTGCATGGCTGCCACAGCTGAAAAATATTTGTTTGAACACGTGTTGACTTGATTTGGCTATCCGAAAATTTTAATGAGTGATCGTGGTACACATTTCTTGAATGAAACCATTAGTGCGCTAATATAAGAGTTCCAGGTGTATCATTAGAAAAGCACACCGTGTCACCCACAAGCCAATGGGACAGTAGAAGCATTCAACAAAATACTGGAAACTGCGCTAACCAAAGTATGCAATGCACAACAGAGAGATTGGGACCTGTGCGTACATGCAGTACTATGGGTTTATAGGACAACATCTAAGAAATTGATGGGATAGACATTTCTGGTTAGTTTATGGCATGGAGGCTGTCATGCCAATGGAGTATATTTTACCTAGTCTCTGCACAATAGCGCCCACAGGTATGATAGACCATTAAGCCCTCAAAGAAATGCTTGTGCAGTTGGAAGAACATGAGGAGGAATAGTTCCAGTTTAGCTTTCATCAGCAGGTGTAAAACTAGCGCGAGAAGGCCTAGCACGATTGCCATATTAAGTTGCACACCATCAAGGTGAATGATTTAGTGTTTCTGTATGATAGTAAGTTTGATAAATTCCCAGGAAAGTTTAGAATGCATTGGCTGGGACCATACATTGTTAAGGAGGTCATAGATGGAGGTGTGGTACAACTAGTCGAACTAAATGGAAAGCTTTTCCCAAGTAAAGTGAATGGCAGCTGCTTGAAGCCCTACATGGGTGGCCCAGCTATCTGACTAACCGATAAAAGCACAGTCTTCATGCTCCAAGGATCTAGACAAAGGTGCGGGACTATAAAAAAATACAGTGGATACCGGCATAGATGCAAAGAAGAAGTTCTAACATAGATGTCTCAGAACAATGTATGCAGCAGATCTAGTAAGCAGTAGCTCAATGTGTTGTTGACCTTGCCACAGTTCGAGAACAGTTGGAGGGACTCCGCACAAAGATCTCCGCGATGACAGAGTGACTCAAGGGTGAGTCACAATGTTTGTGTTGGGGGCCTGTTGGGCATGGAATCCCCCAAGGCATGTTTTGGGGCTTAAAGCCCAAGTTTTGACCAAATCTTGTTGTAAAAGCTCTAGAAATTGCGAGCGCCTAGCACGAATGGATGATAGAGTCACAGGGTTGTCCACCCTAGGTCTGTAATGTAATTTCCACTGGATAGACCTACTGAAGGTCCACGGACCATGGGATTGTATAAATAGAGCAAGGCTCTAAGTGTAAAAGAGAACTAGGGAATAAGGAAGTCTAAGTTATTGAGTCAAAGTGTAAAGTGTGTTTACGGGTCGTAGAGTAGGAAAATACTTTGTAGCTGAGTGTCCAGAGGCCTAGTAGTCCACAACTAAGGGCATGGACCCCTGCAGCTGAGTGCATAGGGTGGGTCAAGTCTGTAACCATTGGAGAACCAATAAGGAGAAGTTTTGTTATAATTTTGTGTATCTTTTCTTGGTTTAATGCATGAGTGGATATAGTTTGCAAATATATTGTTTATTAACTATGCGAACCAATATGAATGTTTTGTATTGTTAAGTATAACTTAAGAAATTCAAGTAGGTGAAGATAATTAACTAAGATTAGAATATAAGAAATATCTTTGGTAATAGCGTAGAGCACGGCTCACAACCCCTGGGTAGGGCTCTGCGAAGACAGTATATCAGGCCACGAGGAACGGGAAAGTGAGTGAAGCAACCTGTGCGCAGAGACAAACAAAGAACTAGTCGAACTCATCAGACATCTACAATGTGCGGAAACCTGGTTATAGCACCCTCCCATACTACTTTGGGTCAGACATTAGTCTGGGCTATCCAGATGGTTGCCGAAAGGGCCAGTAGTACTGGGATTTGTTTGTCTATTTAACTCCGAACGTGGGTCAGGCCCCAACAAGCCAACATTCATGTTGGGATTCTACGATATCACTTGGCCTTTGTGTTAGATTACTAAGGGCAAGGTGAAAGAAAACTTTTTGTGGTCTAAGTCCCAACAGAGGGAATTCGTAGAGTTGAAACATCGCCTCTGCTCTACACTGATACTCACACTGTTAGACCTGCAACAACGATTTGTAATCAAGACAGATGCCTTAGACTATGTTATTAGTGCAATCCTCACCCAACATGGGCATCTAGTGGCCTATAATAGTGAGACACTTTCCGATACAATTCGGAAGTACCCCATTTATGATAAAGAAATGTATTCCATTGTGCGGGCTTGTCGATAGTGGAAGCACTGCATTCTAGGGAAGGAGACGGTCATCCACATTGATCACCAAGCTCTTGAGTTTATATAGACATAGGGAAGTTGCAAAATGATCGCCATCAGAAGTGGTCTACATATCTGTAGCAATTCCACTTCAACACTAAATACAAAAAGGGTAGCACTAATCATGCTGTAGACTGTGGCCCCTAGTTGCAGCGCTGTCTATTTTTCTCAACTTTTGCAGTCACGAGACCTCTGGATGGCCGCAACTATACAAAAACGATCTAGAGTTTGCCTCCACATGCCAGATGCTAGTATATGGGAAGCATGTTCTTGATTTCCACCTCCAAGATGCATTACTATGCTACCTAGGCCACATTTGTGTTCCTTCAAGTGAGCATACCAAACTGATTTTGGAGGCACACTACAATTGCATTGCAGGACACATTGGGATGGAGAAAACTATGGTTGTACTACATAAGTACTTCTATTGGACCAAACTACAACTGGATGTTGGAAATATATTAGATCCTGCACTTCTTGCATCATCACCAAGACATCCATAAAGAAGTAAGGCATGTATACGCCTCTTCCTACTCCTACTCCCAGCCAACCATGGGGATCCATCTCCATGGACTATATGTCTGGCCTCCCTTCTAAGAAACATGGTAATCACTGTGTATTCGTGGTTGTGGATAGATTTTCTAAGAGGGCGATATTGATAGCCTACAAGAAGTGTATCACAATAGAGGACACTGCTAAACTCTTCTCTGAATGAGTATGGGTACATTTTGGGGTCCTACAGACCATTATATTAGATCGAGATAGTAGGTTCCTAAGCATATTTTGGTCAAGCCTCTGGACACTATTGGACCCCAAGCTCACCAAGTCGATTACCTTCTATCCCCAGATTGATGGCTAGACCGAGGTCATCAAGAGGATGATAGTGCACATACTCCGCATGTACAACTTCAACCATCCTTGAACTGGGATGAGAGCCTTCCATATGTGAAAGACAGTTATAATAGATCTCTTCATAGTTCGACTGGTTGAAGTCCCTTTCAAGTGGGTCTAGGATTTCAATTGTTGTGTCTGATTGATGTTTCCATGCCTCTGGAGACTACATAGACAAAATCCACACATCTATTGCCCGAGGTCGATAAAGTGAGCAGATTTATTGAGTGCATCCAAAAAATCCACCATCAATTTCACAACATCCTGGTGAAGTCAAATGCCAAGTATAGAAGCGACATGATCAACATCGGGTTCCACATAAGTTTCAGGTGGGTGATAAAGTTGGGTCACATTTGCAGAAAGAATGCCTTACTTGAGCCCATCAAAATCTTAGACCACTTTGATATGGTCCTCACACCATTACAAACGTTGTGGGAGAAAATTATTTTGAGCTCAACATTCCCCCATTCCTTGGTCTGCAACAAGTGTTCAATCTGGATCGCCTTTGATCATACTTCCCACCATTACATGACACATCATACATTGCAAAACATCTCACACTAACAGAGTCAAATCTAAACTGCATGGAATAGGCCAAAACTAATATGATTATGGACACACAGGTCAACAACACTTGCCAGCAGAAGATCCAACTATATCAGGTTGTCAAAATTAGCTAACTCTTGCACCAAGGTAAGTGGCTCACCAGGTACCAAGTTCAACAAAAATTTGCTCCCCTCATGGAGGCTTTGCATGCAATGGAGAACATTTCTTCCTAAGGGAGGAGGAATGATCTAGGTGGATATTGGTTTCTATCCATCTACTCCACCTAGACCTTTAGTCGATTTCAATTGTTTCCTTGTTTATTTCAGCATTTACTATTTTTATAGTTTTTTGAGTGTTGAACTTCCAGAGCAGATTTGACCCCCTAAACGGAATTTTTTTTAGGTCTGCTGCAAAGCAAATTTAGGAGCCTACAACAAAACCAGTAGTACTTGAAGAGACCTTTCCAAAAAGGTATCATACGTGCCAAACAAAGATAATATGTTCAAGTTATGACCTAGGGAAGTTTGCTGCCGAACTAACCCCAACAGGGCCCATAAACTCTTGGTGTTTCATCTCCTGGGGTTAGGGTTTTGGTTGTTTAGGGTTTTCTCATGTTTTGCAATAATAAATAGGCCATTGATCCTCATTGTAACATAGTATAGAGGCATGTAGCGGCCACATCTATTCTCATAGATAAGCTACCATCACCTGAGCTAGCCTTATTTCCATTATGTTTGTAAGCATATTTTAGTAGTTGATATTAATGAAATGAAGTTTTATTCCTACTGCATCTTTATTTTTATGGTCATATCTGCAATTTGTTGCGTTGTTGTTTAAATTCAGAACACCTTCACTATAAGGATAAGTCTATGTTTGAGGTCGCAACCACGTTGCTCATAATAGAACTTTGCCATGGCCCAAACTAAGGAATCTTTTGCCAAAGCTTGAGAAACAAGCTCGATGTTAAATCTAGTGATTTTTCATAAGTGCTTCCTCCCTTCCAGAACTATACATCATTCACCAAGGAGTCCCATCTTGCCTTGGCCACAAGGATTCTTCCAACATATGTACTTTCACCTGTGTTTCACCATAGCCATTAGAGCATGCTATGGAACCTACTAGTGTTATCCCTCATGACCTTACAACAATATTCTTCTTTCAAGATCCATGGGTTTCATAAGGTATCAACAAAGCTACAAGGATATCAGTTCTCTTCAAATATATGCGCACCAAGGTGTGCCCTATGGCTTGCAGCAACCTGGCTAGCAATGATGTGGTGCTCATCAAGAATATCTATGACATTTGGATATTAACATGGACCATATGTTTATTCCTTTGTGAAAAGTAACTTTCCTTGGAACGCCATGGCTATAACCATCCACTCAAGCAAGAAGCTTCCACACTATCTCATGACTGTGATATGGCATATACTATGGTGTCCAACATGAGGAGATTCAACATTAAGGCAAATAGAATGAGCATGCATTCTATTAAAACTAGAAGGCTGGGAAAATCAAGTCAACTCATCCTATAAGGTCACACCCTACTTATGAGTTCTCATAGATCCATGAACCAAGTCTTGGTTTTGATTAATGTGCATTCCCATCATCAGAGCACACATTACAATAGGATATAGATGCCCATCATGGAAATCATAGGTTAATATGAATAAGGGAGGTGGAAATCCTCAACATTGTTGCTTTATAAGATTAGCCATGCCAATCCAAACTACTATCAAGGTAACATCATATTGTAACAAGAATAAGTATTCTTCTAAATTTTTTTGTAACCAAATAAAGCCTCTTATGGTTGATTCCAATGCAATTTTACAATCATTTATTTTCCTTATACATATCAATACCATTTAAACAAAAAATGCAACATACAATCATGTATTTTGCATAAGAATGTCATTTCAATAAAAAAATGCAACACAATCATTCTCATGTAAAAGATACATAAGAGTACTTATCTTGTGAGCTTTTAGGAAACAAATTCAAAGACTATAAATCTTCACGCAACCATAGATGGCTGCAGACACTCCTCACTTGTAGTTATCACCCCCGTGCTAAATTTTAGAGATTGATATGGCTTGCTCGAGGGATTGTGTACCAAATGTTGGTTGAAACGTGAAATCTAAGGGTTCTCATTCCTCAATCCACCAAGCACATAGTTGTACACAATTTTAAAGGGAATTGAGAGGTCTACTTCCTCCACCCTTCAGTTGTTAAACAACTAGAAAACTCCAGGGAATCCATAGGCTTCACCTCCACCCTATAGGGAATCCAAGGGCTTCACCCACTGAGGGAATCCAAAACCTAATATCAACTACTCAACAAGCAAAGGAGACCCTAGAAATTGCTGCCATGAATCCAAGAGCTAAATCGCCAACCAAGTTGTCAATGGATTCTAGAGAAGCCCGATATCCACCCTCTAGTACCATTGGTGTCTTGATACTTACCCTCACCTGGATAAGCTACCCTGTCACCTATTACTCAACTAGAAAGTAAGACAACTCACTTGGGAGCCATAGAACAACCATAAGTTCCTCCCTATGCATGCTTCTCCACAGTGAATGCCTTTGTGTGTTCTCATCCATGATGATTTTCTCTTTTCTCTTTTGATCACCCTGGATCTATCCTCCCCTATTCTTTGTTTTGTGCTCTTTAGGTTTTTTCTTCCCTTTTTTGTATCCTCCTGTCTGGGGTGGTTGTTTTCTTTTTAGTGAACTATTTTCCCAATCCACGGTTGCATAATCTCTGACAAATGACATGAACCAACATGATATTCATTGTAATCACACTTCAATTTATAAATAGTATAGGTAGACATAGTTAACTTGGGTAGTTGCAGGGTAAAACATAGATTTTCTCTACCCACCATTGCATTATCTCCCCCGAGATGGAAAACCATTTTTTCTCATTAGGTTCCCCAAACCTGATGATGGGAAGGAGCATTGGAAATATTATCTTGTCATATCCTTTTTTTATTTAATTACAACATTTTCAAACAAAAAGTGCATATAAAGAAAGATTGCAGGTAGGAATTTTCTGAACATTGAGGCATTACTTACTATTAACACTAGTGTGTCCACTCTTCACATTGTAGGAGAGGCTACAAAGAAGACGACTTTCCACTTTATAAAATCTGGTTCACCATTCAATCAAAAATATCATTATCAAATGAGCCTTCAAATTCTCTAATGTTGACTCAATAAAAAAGATCAATCAACAGATGAGCCTTCCACTGAAGTGAATCTAGTTCAATCAAGAAACAACATCGGTGGCAAGAACATCAACCAGATTTCAGGCTTCAATCCATCAACATATTTATTGTAATTAAATACCTCTAATAACTAAATATTATAGAAGATTAATAATACTACAACCATATCTTAAGAGCGTAAATGCAACCGAAAAATGCATATCAACAATTATGAAAGGTCCCTTTAAAATTGAAACGTGAAATCAACAGGCTAGAGATTTTAATACCCATCATTTATGATGCGTAATTTTTTATTATATAGGTCAAATATGGGAAATAAAGCTATAATAATTCAATAGATGATGAGTTCATATAAACTCCATATTATGAGACTCAAATTTAACGTTTTTGTATGTTTGAACAATATCACATAACTAATTTAAAAAATAAATCATTCATATTAATTATAGTTAATAAATGGTTACAAAAATGATCTATTTTAAAAGCACAACATAACTTTAAAAATATATTAAAAGTTTATTTATCATTTTATTTTTGAAAATTTTCATATGTATTTCTCTTAGAGTTACATTATCGTTAGAGTAAATTTGTATATCTAATGAATCTTACATTAAAAAATATGATCTATTAGTTGGAATTTCAGAAATAATATAATTTCAAAATACTAAATTAATTATAATGTTAATTTGGAAATGTATAAATAAAATATTATCATGTATACATATTATTATTTACAATAAAAAATTACATATAAATCTTGCTTTGAACAATTATTTGGTAAATATCATCTAAATATTTTTTAAATATTAGATATAGAGTATTTTTGAAAATAAATGTCAAATTAATTTAGGTCATAATGATATTACAAACATTTCAAATTCTCAGTTAATAATATATTTATAGATAATTATATAACATATTCCTCGTAAAAAGGCACATGTCCAAATCCATAGGGGGTAGAGTATGCACACACATGTATAATTCATGATAAAATTCCTACCCAGAGTTGGTCCCTTGTCCCCTAAACAAAGGGGTCCCACTTAATTCTTACTTGGTGTCTGTTAGGTCGAAACCTTAAAAATATATTATTATTATTATTATCATCATCATATGGATATAACCTAATGGAGTCATAGATATTTTATATGCTTAATTATATCAAAAAAATGATATATAATAATAACTAATTCTATAATAATGTAGTCTAACTAATAGATGCTTTTTCTCTTTTACGGTAATTGTTTCCCAGATTTTGGTAAATATATTTTAGAATAATAAGTTTTAGTTGTATAACTTACGAAATTTTAATTCCCCAAGGTTTTCTAGTGACCGAAAATCCCCCCCTCCCATAAGAGCTTCCACCTTCACTAAATTGATATTTAATAACTAATTCTATAACAGCGTAGTCTTAACTAATAGAGTTGTATAACCTACTAATTCTAAATGCCCCAAGGTTTTGTAGGTTGTTGAATCGAGCTATAGATTTAGAACACATTTTTAGTGACTAGAAATCACATTCTTGCCCAAAATCACCCCCCCCCACCCCCAACCCCGTAAGAGACTCCACCTTAACATCGTTGGCCCTATTCAGTAGAGAATAAATTATCATTCAGATAATCTTGGAACAAACCTCCATTGATCCAATACAACAACAACAAAGTCAATATTGATTTTTTTGTTACTTCATCGAATCAAGCTTTTCTCCAAGACTGGACTACTCCAAGAAATTATTCTCAAATCAAATAGGATCTTATTCAGGTACTCATGCACTAAAGTATTTTTAATTATTATTTAGTCACAAAAATGTTTCTTAATTTTTTTTATTATTTTTTTTATTCTATGATTATCTCCAAATTTTTAATTCATATTTTCTTTTTGATTAAGTCAACATTTTCTTGCAGCACTTGCATCTCATCAAAAGGTAGCTTTACATCTATGTCTTTAGGCCCAACAACAAGTGTTTCATCCTTTTGATCCTTAAAAATGGCATGCATTGTTTAGTAATTATTTTACAATGAACAAGTTGTCTAATAGGATTGTCCTTAAAAGAAATCGATATGTCTTGGTGAGAGAAATAACACTTATCATACTTTCTTAGGTAATATTCATGCATTCTTCTTTCCAAAGTTCATACCTTTCTACAACATAGTCTGGAAATCCTATAATTTTATTTTTCTCTTCAACTATTTTGCAGTGTTTCTTTGACCTTTCTTGGACTTCATTGGAGAAAATGTATACTTCTAAAGAAGCTTGCACATGGAAACAATTGTATCTTATAGATATTTATTGGCTCCCTGAAGGGTAAGATCACGGAGATCTGTAATTGGACACCTTGATTTTAATACAAATCCATCCTTCTTCCAAACCTCTTTCCAAACATGTTCTACATAATCAATGCATATGGGTGTGATGAAGCTTGTTTGGACATCCATGAATCTCCATAGTAAGTCTATATTTAGGACCTGTAAAGCATAGGAAAATTTGTACTCGCCTCCAGCCACCTAAAGATCATAGAAACCTATCTTCAAGGCCTCCCTCAACTTCATTAAATTGTAGCTTAATTTAGTCAACCTGACTGCAATGTTTATTTCATTATATAATATTTTATCTACAAAATATGGAGGGACTTTCCTTAAGAACGAGTTTGCAACCAAAATATCCTACATCCATGCAATCCCATTTGTCAAGAAGAGAATCATGACATTAGAAATCTCATAAACAAAATTGGCATCATCCATTCCATCTCTTGTATCAACCAAAGAAAATTGAGTGGCATCTGAAGAGAACTTTTCTATTGCCTTATGCGATGTTTTAAAATTTCCTATAAACTTTGACATTTTTTCTAAATTCAACATAAAATGCATGTTTCATCTGAATGAACTAGGGTATTTATCCTTAGGGAAAATGGAAATGTGATTGTAAATACAAAATATTTTATGCTTCTAAATTAAATCCTTGATAGATACTCACAAATTAAAAGCATACTAGTATTAAAACTCTTTTTTCATTTGTTTCGAGAGATATGAGGGAATTCCTAATTGTGGGTCTCTCGAGGAATATATAATACCAAATATAAGTTGTTATGAAACCAACTCAAGAAAAGATAGAAAAGATAGATCAATGCCTTAGAATTCAGCCTCTTCGAGGGGGCAACCTCCTTTACATTACATAAATGAACAATTCTTGGATGATACAAATGAAAATACCTCCTTTCTATATATAGGAGTCTAAGGGGTCGTAACATAATTAGAGCCGACATAACAATAATAATGTAGGGGCACAATAATAACAATAGTGGGCTTCTATGGGGCACAAGAGTAACAATATGGGCACTACATGGGTACATCAATATAATAAGTGGGTTGTACTAATAACAATAACAGGTTACACTAGTAGTATAGGGGCCTAACATGCCCCTCTCCTTCAAAAAGCATTATCCTCAACACTTGAGTAGTTCTTGATGCTTTTGTATAAAATTCTTGTCCTCCCATGTGGAGTCTTCAGCAGGTAAGTTCTTCCACTTGATGAGATACTTTGAAATTGATCGATTTCGTCGTTGTCGGGTTCTTGTTTCTGTGACTACTCCAGGTCCCAAAATGATTTTTCCTTCCTCTTCAATTTCTAGCGATATTGTTTGAATTGAGGTCTTTTGCAACTTTTGAATAAGTGGCCATACTTCTTTGTCCTTCTTCCCTTCATCCCTTGCTTCGTTTATCAAATCTAGTTGGATAATAGAAATAGCACAAAACAATGCTTCCACATCCTCATCCTTGAAGAGTCTTCCCATTCGGTAAGGTCGCCATTTTTTAAGTGCATGTAGTATTGCCAACATTTCCTTCTCATAAATAGCTTGCTTTAGATGTAGCAGTAAAAATAACCAATCACCTACATCAAAACATTTTTCACTATGATGTTGATCTACCTGTTATTTCATTAGATTTTGCAGCAAAGTGGCGTTATCCTTTAAAAGTTGGAGAACTTGTTGTTGATGCCTGATGTGATCTTTCACTGCTTGAACCTTTTTCTTCTTGATATGTCCTTCTATCTTTAGAGTTTGAGGAGTGGTAATTTCTTCCAATCCTTTACAAGATATGGTCGGATTCATTTCTTGACATTCGATGTGATCTTTCACCTCTTGAACATTTTTCTTCTTGATATGTCCTTCTATCTTGATAGTTTGAGGAGTGGTAATTCCGACCAATGAATTACAAGATATGTTTGGATTCATTTCTTCTTTCTTGATGTGATCTTTCACTTCTTGCACCTTTTTCTTCTTGATATGTCCTTCTATCTTGAGAGTTTGAGGAGTGGTCATTCTTGCCAATAGTTTACAAGATATGGTCTGATTCATTTATTCTTTCTCTAGGGTTGGGTCCTGGCATATATCCTCTTCTTTTGATGTTTCTTGATCCTTTTCTTCCTCCTCTTCATACTTTATGTAAAATAATTTCTTCTCAGCACACTTATGACCTTTAGTTCATTTGCTATCACAATTGTAACAAGGCCTTTTTTCTCTTTTTTCTTCCAATTGTTGTGGTGTAACCCTTGTAGGTTGTGGAATACTAGGAGAAACAACACTTCCATCTTTATAGTTGTGAGGGGTAGACTTCCTTGTTTCCATAATTTTACTTTCCAATATGTCACAAAGCCCTTTTACTCTTTCCAATTGTTGTGGTGTTGCTCTTTGTATCCTCATAATGTGCTATCATTTCCTCTGTGAGAATTGACCACGTAACAAGTTGTTTACGAGAACGAATCCCTTTATACCATAAAAATTGATCTGGTTCTAAATATGAAGATGCAATACATACCTTTTGTAACAGTGGTACACCTTGTAGATCAAAATATTGCTCCATCTGAAGTATCCAATTTACTGGATCCTTGCCATCAAAATTTCTCATCTTGCTTTTTCTTGATTTTAGGACCTTGATCTTGAAATGAATGTAACTTTGTACTTTTAGATATTTAAATTTTGAAATTACTGCCTATAGTAGCCCTCTGTGTCTTCTTTCCAATGCCACTAGTATGATCCAAATTGGATTCTCCAAGAAAGAGTTATGCACAATCTCCCAAGATGACCTGATTATAGACCTATTCAGTAGAGCGAACTTGTACGACATGCCACGAGTCACTGTTTCAACCTTTGGATCTGAAAAATGCGTACAAGAAACCAAATTTTGTCCTCTTTCTGTACCTTCTGACGAAATTTCAATCCGATCCCCAGAGAGAAAGTTATGACGTTTTTCCCCAGGTCACCTGTTTGGAATGTAATTCAAAAGTCTGCAAAAAGACCAACTTCCTCAGATCATATCTCCGAAAATATAGCGCAAACAGCTCTAAAATTTGGACCCGAGGTTCAGCGTGATTTCTTCTCAAATGGGTTTTTTTTGAAACTTCTAAAACATCGCAGAAAAAAAGTTATAGTGAAAATGCCACGATGATCTGTTTTGAGCAGCGAAACCCTAGAATCCAAAGCTCTGATACCAAATGTTATGAAACCAGCTGAGGAAAAGATAGAAAAGATAGATCAACGCCTTAGAATTCAGCCTCTTCGAGGGGGAAACCTCCTTTACATTACATAAATTAACAATTCTTGGATGATACAAATGAAAATACCTCCTTTCTATATATAGGAGTCTAAGGGGTCGTAACATAATTAGAGCCGACATAACAATAATAATGTAGGGGCACA
The DNA here is from genome assembly GCA_031772625.1 of Pinus tabuliformis. Lineage (NCBI taxonomy): Eukaryota > Viridiplantae > Streptophyta > Pinopsida > Pinales > Pinaceae > Pinus > Pinus tabuliformis. The sequence continues at coordinate 352,597,527 of CM062805.1, read as the reverse complement.
ATAATAACAATAGTGGGCTTCTATGGGGCACAAGAGTAACAATATGGGCACTACATGGGAACATCAATATAATAAGTGGGTTGTACTAATAACAATAAGGGGTTACACTAGTAGTATAGGGGCCTAACATAAGTTGTCATTTTCTATGGCTTGATTATAGGAACATTCCCACAATAATGTCCCCATTTAAAAAATGTGGGAAATTTTATAATGACTCAATGTGAAATTGTTCATCCCAATGAATTATTGTTCCAAGGAAAAATGATATAGAATAAGCCCACTTATTAAGCCAACATTGGTATTCTGAAATTCATTCCAATCCTCATCATAATATATCTCCATCTAGGTCAAAAATTTTGTTTCCTTTTCTTTCGAGTCAGGTTCACCATAATTTATGAGCCATTGGTCAGTATGGGCCATAATGCATTCATTTCCCGACCTAGATATTACCTTTTTTTGTAGGCTCCCTATACATGACTATCTCCCTTATCTCTAAAATATTGTTCCTTATTAGTGGTCTTTCTTATTGAAATTTCGTTCGCATGAACTGCCCCATTATCATTGTTCCATCTGTAAAATGTATTAGATAAGTTAATATATTTGTATTAGAAATTTTTCCTTTATCATTTGGGCTCTTGATCTTCAAATCAACACACACACCCTTTTAGATGACTTTTCCCCCAACTCTGGAGTGTTAATTATAGGGATTACATTAAATGGTAAAACACATTCATCCTTCACAAGGAACTCAGCCCTGAGGGAAGGTTTTAGATTTAGATCTAATAAGGCCATATAATCATTCGATGAATCATTGGGGACAATAGTTACTATTCCATGTTAATTTTTCTTAGTCTTATATTGTTCTTTGCTCGGATAATTGCTTTTATTCATTTACACATTAAATTCACCGCATAACAGCATAAAATTATTCATATTTACATAATTATTCAACAACATATCCAACTATGTAGGAAGAAAAATATCATCGTCATAAATGGAGTGGAACATAAAGGACTAATAGAAGAAATGCATTCAAATATAGAGACATCGGGATTGGTCAAAGACCAGGGAAAAACCCACTATGTGGAAAACCATTTCAAATTCTTCTTCCTATTAGATTTTCATTAAATGATTTAGAAAAAGTGAGTACAATGATCCCTATCTTCATCCATACTACTATCTATCAAAGACAACTACACAAAATCCATGAAGTGAACCTGACAATGCTTATACTCAAAACCCTAATTCAGAAGCTTGTAACAAGCTATTACTATGTGTGGTCAACTACTGAACACTGTGGTCAACGAGCGAAAACTTAAAACAACTAAAATTTTAGAATTTAGCTCCCAGTTGCATGGAGGAGGACACACACGTGTGACTGGGATGTTCCATTCACTCCCTTAAGCCTGTAAGCTAGTGACTGCAGTAAAAAATAAACCTTTAGAAATCCTGCGACTATCAATCAGAAACCCTAGATCCAGGTGCATGGGGGATGTGTTTTGTATGTGACTAAAATGGTTTAGTCGCACAGATAAGATGACTAGTGAGTAAGTGCAGTCAATATCTCTCTATGTAATCCTTGGGACTAAGGCCCAAAACCCTAAAACATAAATGTGAACTTCGGACACTGCAATTTCGCCTTTGTGTGAACCCATTCTCCACAGAGGTGCCTCGACCCTATGCGAGTGAAAACCAAGAAAGAGAATAGAATAATGTCTCATGTTGTTGTCCAAATGAGGTTGAGGTGACTTGTATTTATAGGCTTCCAAGGGTGTCTAACTGACTTTAACACCAACCTGATCAAAATACACATGTGGGCTTATAATTCAAAATTACACTTTCCCTTGTACAAATTTGATGATATTTAGGTCAATTTTGGTCCTCTTGAGAAGAGGAATTCAATGAAATCATCATATCCATAAAATGGGTTATCCAAAGTGGAATTTGGACCTAGTTTTCAATTAGAACACTCCCTCTCAACTATGGGGAATTTAAACTACATCATGTCATGTGTATCATGTCATCAAATAATATCCAATCTCAAGGATCTCATCATCACATATCGTCATTGTTCATCTCGATTCATTTATTACTTATTTTTACTTATGCCTTGATTGTCCCTACTCATATTCTGAGCATTCTTAAATATAAAAGAAGAAGAATTTGACATCAGAGGGGAGTCTAAGCTACCACCCTCTATTCACTGGGGAGCCACTGCTACCACTCAGAATCATTACCAGTGGGCAGCCAAATGCTACCAACCAGGAAACGTCAACGGGGAGAAAAATATATGACCTACATTATCATCATAGAGCATATCACCAGGGACTATATCTCAACGCTGAATCTCATGGTGGAGATAAACATCTACAACCCCATATCGAATAATAAGTGATATAGCAGAGCACATCTCAACCCATCGTATTGTCCATCAATCTTCCGATCAATGACCCTGAAGAGTCATGTGGTAGAACACCTACATCATAATCTGATCTTGGGCTAGATAGCCAACATACCAAACAATAAGGATGACATGTGACAATATTCCTCAACCAATTATGTATATAAGGAGGGACAATCCCAACAATCTCGGCTTGTGGGTATGATGCCAACTAGTATATACTCTAAAAAGACCAAGATAGGGGAGAAAAATCTCCAACCTTATGGGTAAGAGATAGGGTGATAGCCTATTGTCCATAGGTCCCTCAAATCCAGGAGCCCTCTATCTCAATTCCACACCGTGGGAGCTCAGTCAGGGGGAAGAGTTGGTGCAATGTCCTTGATTAGTGATGCTCTCTCTAGATCAATAACATATCACCGTGGTCATGTCATCATGTCTTAATAGCATTTGTCTCTTATTCATATATGACATCAAATAAAATATCATATCAAATATATATATATATATATATATATATATATATATATATATATATATATATATATAGCCACAAGCATTAGCTCAGTTGGTTAGAATTAGTGCCTCGCCATCGGGAGGTCACATGGTCCATTCTCCCCAAAGTCCTTGGGGTTAGGCCTAGCTACTGGGCCATGGGGCTAGATTCCCTTTAGGGTCGATCAGCCCAGATTTTTCTATGGATGTAGCGCCACCCGTTGACCAAGGTGTTCGTGAACCACAACCTAATATGTATCTATATATATATATATATATATATATATATATATAGACATATAGGTATAGATATAGATATAGATATAGATACAGATATATATCACAAATGGGATACCAAATTCAAATTCCCTCTCATAGAGATAGCAATCAAAATCCTAAGCTTGTCTTATAGAGTATCATTGTCTCAATATATGAAGGCATCTCGGTCCCAACTATATACGAGATTCTTTTGCCAATTAGTTCCCACTCTTTGTCATTGCAATGTATCCATGTCATATCCAGAACCTGGTCAATCATCTCTCCAAATAGCTTCATCATCATGCCTCATAGCTAGCCATGCTAGCATCATCATACTCAACCTTGGTCGTGCCTAAAATGCAGTCTTCTTATCCAAAACATTATGGCATGTCTCATACTAAGGAAACCCCCAAGTGTGTGTATATCATCAACAAAGATACTAAATAGCATTGGTACATCAATGTAGTCGCATATCATGAGAATAATGTCTAAGACCAAAAAGATATCATCCCATGCAAATATCTCGAAGGGATATCAGTGGCAACTCAATGTGTATGAAGCGGATCAATCATGAATTCACTCAGGTTATATGTGAAACATATATACATATGGGCATTGGAACATCAATGTTTCAATAAACTATCGATTTCCAAGGTAGGTTCAATAATATCTTTTCATAACTTCTTGAAATTTGATTGGAGTGTCCAAAGATTTTCATTTCCACTTGCTTTACTATATATATTTTCTTTTCCCAACTTCAGGACATGATACATCATGCCATGATACTTCATTTCAAACTTCAAAGACCATATCCCTCTTACTTTGATCATCAGAGGTTCATCTTATGTCAAGAATAGACCATTAGTATATAAAACCAAAATCAAAGCCATACCCTGGACCACTTTAGAAGTAGAGGTTTGGATTGACACATCATTGTGGCTTCACCAGATAATTGTCAATGTGAACATATCAAGATCAGGTAGCTTGCTTCATACAATTCTTTCTGCAAGCATAACATTTTACTAAACCATTATGTTTAGCCTTACATGAATAAATATTATGTGATTAAATCAACCAAGTTAGCTTATCAAGGTTTTGAAGTCAAATTAGAACTGATATCAAAATCATCAAAATTATTGCATCAAATTCTTCAGACTAGGTGATAGGTAGATCTTTCCTCCAAATATCAAGTTATAACTTCATCTATTGTTATTCAAATAAATTTTCAAGAAATATCAAACCAAACGTCATCAAGTCATCCTCGTGATCAAAATATAAAACATTTTTGTAACTAGATGCAAATGCATACACCAAGTATAAGTCCTGCAAGTTCCATAGATTTATTGTGAGATTACTTCATACTAAAACACATATATTAATAGTTAAACAAATGTGTCAAATATAATGAATTAAAAAAAAAAAACATCAACTGAGTACCAATATAAGTCACTGAAAGTCACTATGCCCATATAGCATTGTTATCAAGGAAACTCATCAGTCCTCAACTCAAATAATTCGTCATCAAGTTAAAAACCAAATTTTCTATCAAAATCATATCTATAGCCCAAAACATATCTCAACATCAAGTAAAAGTTCTAAATCATTATCAAGTATCATGTCAAAACTCCAAATACTTCTCATCTATATCAATAAGCTAAACCTAGTCAAAATCTTGTAATTGTTATCAAATACTATCATACACAAGCCTCAATGGTTAAATCACAATGAAATATTGATATGCATATTTTGGTCCCCTTCAAACACAATTTTAGTCAACACATTCACATTCTCTATAGTAAGTAACATATTCAAACTTCCCTACTCATAGGACATTATATTGTCTACTCCATGTCTATAAGACTATCATCATTTAGGTTTACTTATGATTTCATGAACAAAGCTTCATTTTTGTGACTTACAGGCATAATTTCACCCATAGGCCTTCTTCCTTGTGGTTAAGAGGATATAGTTGTAACCTTAGTCTTTCTTCCATGCAGTTGACACTTAGAGTAAGGAAAAGTCTTTCTTCTTAGACTAGAACTTTGCTGCAAACCAACAATATCAAATATTTGTCTATTTGTGTCGACAAATCTTACGTCAAAAAATATTAGTTTATACATATAATTCAAATGAAAATAGGTGTATGGATCTTATGGAGAGTTTCTCCCTCTTAATGAGAATTCCCTTCAGCAATAGGTCATCAACCTAACTATCATAATGTTATCATCGATTAACATAACTATTAGATCATAAAGTCAATCTATATGATGTTCTAAGAGATATATCATGGTCATAACATGCCATCATTAGTTACTTCATCATCACATATGAAAATTTTATAAAATTTCCATCAAGTCATGTCATTTAATTTTACCATATATCCTAATTACTAAACTCATCATAAACTAGCCACAGTCAACAAAATATCCTGAATATCAATCTCATTGTTATACTTCTATCATCATGGCTACCATACTTTTTACAACCATTATCAATAGTATCAAGCTACCATCTATTAGAGTCAAGGTTATAACCTTCTTTATAGGATCAAGATATCGAAAATGATAGATGTTAGCCAAACATAAAGTATACCAATATATCAAATATCAATATTAAGTTGCTTCATAGAATCAAGAAGTTCATCATGTCTAAAACACAAGATACTTTTTCACTACCAAGTGCATCATTTCATCATAGGTATCATGAATCAAAATTCCATGTGCATGAGCCATATACTCATCATGTCTTAGGGCATACCTTGCCATCAATATTGCATCTGAAACATAACATTGAAACAAAATCATACATACCTTGTAGTTTTTAGATGCATGTGTGGTGGGCTCTAGTATTGCAGCAATAATACTGCAACTCCTAGGACTCCCTTCTTTACTTTTATCAACCTGGTAATTCGTAACAAACTTGGAAGCGACGGTGCTGTATGCACAAGTACTAGCTCTTGCCGCAGCTGTCACTTGGGCAGCTGGCACAAGTCTGCTAGGGGCTTAAGCCAACTTCTATGAGCTCTTAGAAGAAGCTTTTTAACTGATGGATGAAAGCTAACTTCAAAGGAAGCTAATCTATTTGCGGAAAGAAACTGAAAGCCAAAAAGTAACGCAAACCCTAGCAAACCTTAATTTTACCAGCTAGTCCTATTGATGCAAAGGAGAGAATGAAAACTACTGGAAAGAATGCCATTACTTCTATGAAGGTAAAACACATGTGTCTAGACTACCTCTACCTAAAGAAAACATCTTTTTGTATTTTTGAATGAGTTATTAGAATTATCATGCTTATGCTTTTGACTGGCTTTTTACTGTGCAGGGGCGGATCAAGGAGGAGAAATGCTTGGAAAAGGTTGGGAAGGTTCAGAGAGGGTTTAAGGAGTCCCTAACACCCTTCCAAAGAGTTCCAAAAAGTTTGGTTATCAAGAGACCTCATTTGGGAGCTTCTACAGGAAGTCTGCAGGGGTTCTATAGGATGGTCAGGGATTTCTACAAGATGTTCAGAAATTTCTACAGGATGTTTAAAAAGTGGATTTTAGAGGATGGGTGAGTGAGGGAAGATGCATGAATGGATAGGGAGGTAGGATGGGGACCTGGAGTGACCCAGGGATTGATGGATGGAGTGGTGAGAGGGTGTAGAAGGCTGCCTTGGCTTCAAGACGGCTGAGACAATGATGGAGCAAGAAGGTAGGGTTACATGGGCAAAAGGGCAGGTGTGAGATGAGGAACCTAACTAGGAGAAGGAGCAGCTGCCTTTGATGAAGCTTAGGCAGATGAGAGAGTGGTAGAGATGCCCTGCACGGTGTACATTTAACCGAATCAACAAAGTCCTGCAAATAATCAAAGTCCTAGCTAATCTAATCTAACTGTCAATGAAACAAATGAACAGGAGCTTTATTTGTAAAGAGAACCATGTATGTCAATCATGCAAAGAAGCATTTTAGAGATCTGAACCCATCACTAACTTCTACAAATGAAAACAGTACACTAAGGATTGCATGGTCAAGAAAACTAGTGTTTTTGTTGAGGCAGCACTGTTTCTTCAATTCCAGCCCCTGATCCAATAAGGATGAGGTGAAACTGAGAGTGTTTTTGACCCTTTTCTTGGAGCTTTATCTGTTATTATCCTACCAATCTATTTTAAACATTTGAAGCAATTCTATTCAATTTAACCAACACAACTAAATCTGCTCAACAGAAACACATTTCAAATGCATAAAAGGAAAATAATGATGCATAAAGAAAGGGTAATAGTACAAAGAAGGAAGCCCTAGGCTCTCAGGTTGGGCCCAACCCCGAGAGCTATGGCTCCTATAGAAAACTCAGAGTTGATATAAAATCAGACTGCTTCTCATTATCAAAACATGATCATAAGTCAAGAGTTATGCCAAAAATGGCTACAAGAGAACAAAGAAGCTAGCAGCACTGTAGTGCAAAGTATGCAAGAGTTTCCAAAAGTCCCTCACGAAGGTTGAGGCCTTAACATTTATACACCATGAGGCCCTAGCTAGCCTCCTAAATATATGGGACTTGGCTGCCCAAACTGTGAGTCGACAACTCCTTCCAAAATCTGCTTGGCTGCCTTCTAGATCCGGTTTTGGTGGCCTTTGGAGCTCGGAGTTGGGGGTGAAGGTCCTAAGGAAGGCTATTTAATGCCATAGACAACCTCCCTACGAATCCTCAACCCAAGCTTGGTTGTCTTCTAGCCCATGATTGCTCGGTTTTCCTCCAACATGTGTCAAAAAACCTGAAATGAGCACGTGTTAGCCACCTAGGAAGAGTGACTACCCTTATTCGTACAAATGACATAAACATACTGAAAAATAATGCATAAGTTATGAAAAATGAAGGATTGAACAAGGATAATTAAGCCAAATGAGCCCAACAAGTTACCAAATTTGGGTCTCATCATCACCCCCTACTAAAAGGGTTGCTAATCCTCTAGGCAACTAGTCCAGCTCCTCGTCTTTCATTGCTTTAATCACCACCCTCACATCCCAGGCTTCTGAAGTAGTATCCTCCTCACTGTCATGGAATCCGGCCTTCCTTTCCACCTCTTCCCACTGCTTATGCTCCTCTTTTTCTGTGCTTCCTTCTAACAATCCCAAAAGCAAAGGTGGACTTAGCTTGAGGCCGATCCAGCTGGCCTGGAGGTTCTGCATAGACATCTTGTAGAGAGGCACCCATGCCAAGGCCTCCCTCATTCTAGTTGGAGTGTGATATTCCCTGATTTTGAGGCTGTGGGACAATGTGTTCCACCTACAGGTGCAATCATGAACACAATTGTCCCCTAATAATCGCTCCATATCCTTGAAGTGTGCTATGGCCTGAGCCTGCCGATCCATGTATTCTAATAAAGCCTGAGAGTTGGTTGCTAGGTGCTCTTGGGCTGATACCAATGCTGTGGGGTCCCCTGGCTCTGCTCTAATCAGCAGTGGTTCATGTAGCTCTCGGTTCATGACATCTTTGACCTCTACCGCTCTCTTTTCTTCGTGGTTTAACCATGAGGTCATTGCCATCAGCTGCATATCCCCTAATGCTGTGTTGGGGTCCCATGAGGTTACATTTGGAAGGGCCAAATTATGAAGGTAGAACTCTGATAGCTTGGCCTTATCCTCTAATGAACTTTTGTTACATAAATCCATGAACTGCTGGGGGTTTTGGATTTGGGAGATACCCCTCTGTGCCAATGTGTTAATTTGGAATTGCAACCACTGGTCCCGTAGGTATAGGCCATAAGATTTGGCTGGCTGCCTACATTGCAGAGCGTCCATTGCCCAACTGGCCATGCAGGCCAGTTGCGCCTCCTTTTCTTGCACCTGCTGTTTTAGAGATTGTATCTCTATGCCTGCCTGCAATTCTCTTTCTTGTAGTTGCTGGTTTAGTTCCTCAAGATCAACTTGCATTCCTTCTTTTTCTTGAGGTTCTGTTGTGGTGTCCTCTGTTGATGTGACCTCTTCTTTCCTCTGTCCTTGTAGTCGTAGCTATCGTTTGAGCTTCTCATTTTCTTCTTGTAGAAATACTCGCTGGCAGTTTCCCACATGTTTTCTCATAGCCAATTCTCTTCTTGCCTCCTGGAGTTGTTCCTCCAAGGGGCCTATATCTGCTACTCCTTCAGACTTGGCTATTCTCATCCATGTGTGGGTCCTCACTCTTTCTTCCTCTAGTGCAACGAAAAGTGGCACTGTGAATTTCTGTGGGATGATTTTTCCATCTTCCAAGAAGTTATAATAAGATCCCAAGTTGGGCTGGGGGCTAGGTTCTATAATGTGTTCTACCTCTTCTTCCTTTTGTGGTGATTTGGCTACCTCCCCATCCATTCTTTCGGTCTCCTTGAGCCTGGCCAATGTTTCCTGTAGAACAGCTTCAACATCCTGTAGAGATGCTTTTGAATCCAATCTTTCCATTCTCTCCCTCCAGGTAGATGTCTTCGGGCTCCCCCACTCATAAGTGACTAATGCTTTGGAGGGGGACTTCTCCTTTGGCAAGGTAGCGGTGTCTTCAATGGTAACTGGGTCTTTGGATGGAGGCTGGGGTCTACCGGGTTTAATTCTTACACTTTTTCTCACTTTGAAATACAGAGGAGTCTCCCTCTTTCGTTTTTCCTTTGGCTTGGGAGAGGTACCTAGGGTGGCCAGCATAGCTGCTACCTCCCTAGCTAGAATTTCGGCCGATTTCTCCTTCTGCTTTCCTTTCTCAGGACTTCCTGTAGAAAGTCCTGTAGTGGCTAGTTTCTGGCTTCCTGTAGAAGCCATTTTTAAACATCCTGTAGAAGCAGACGGCACCGTTTTAGCCTGCTTGGCTGAGGGTGCTTTTTCTTTTAGCTTGGCTGAGGCTACCTTAGAGGTGCCCTCACTGGCGTGGACTTTTTAGTCCTTTCCACCCTGCTCTGTAGTCTTTTCTCCCTAGGTGTTGGTGTGGTTTTACCACCCCTTGTTTTGGCAGCTTGGCTTTTTCCTTGTGTTCCCTTCTGTTCTTTCTTTGGTGTTTTGCCCGAGGTTTCCTGTTCTTTATCTTTCTTCTTTGCCTGAATGTGCTCCTTCTCCTCGCTGCTGGAGGAAGTGAGCTCCTCGACCAAAGTTTGGATGTCATCATCCTTAGACATATTCCGAAAAGTTTCCCAGGAGAGAGGGACGGTGTAAGTGTGGAGTGCATCTTCCACGAGGAGCTTGATAAGCCCATGATGGGCTAGCTAGTCTGGTGTTCCCTCTCTCAGTTTGGTGGCACACTCAATCATGCATTGTAGGAGGAAGTAAGGAATGCTCAACTTTTGCTCTGAGGGTAGGTCCATTTGGTGCCTGAGTTCTATGAGCAACCGGAAATGATAGCCATACACGACGCTAAATTGCCCCTCACACGTAATATACTTCATAATCTGGAGGCTGACTTCACTCCAGAACGGCTGTAGGCTAGTTCTTCGAACTCCATTCTTGTCCTCTGAAAATTGTTCCTCTGGAAAGAAGAACTCCTTTTTAGCTTTCTGACACAATTTTCTCTCCTCCTTATCCCAGGGTACCCCCATCGGTAGATCAGTTACTCTGCTAATGAGCTGTGGGGTGAGTCTGAGGGTTAATCCTCTGAAGTTGACAATGACCAATGTCTTTGACTTCGGCTTCAAGGACCTTAGGAATTCTTCTACAATTTCGTCATCGTGACCTTGAAGCTTGTCACAGAATGACATCCAGTGTGCACGGGAAAACAAGTCCACCACCTCAGGGGTTTCTCGTAACTTCTTAGAGTCCGAATGCTCTTTTCTAATGAACCCTCCCGGCATGGTAAAAAACTTGTTTTTGTTGTTCTGAGCTTGCCTGCTCGTGTACAGAAGTAGAGCTTCGGGATTTTTCTAGACAGAGCGCAGAGCTATGTCTCCGTTATGCACACAGTTATATAAAATTCACAATTTCCCACCAGTGAGCCTTGACAGTGGCTCAATTTTAATTCAAAACCCTGGAGAAAATCCCGCATGCAGACTACGACGACAATTTCATGCAACGATAAGAAAGCGGCTTTTGAATTCATAAACAGACTTTTATTCACATTTTCCTACCCTCTCAACACGTCGAATTCACCACCTTTTGAATCATTTGCATCGGAGAGTTATGTTCAGGCCTACCTTATTTCAGAATTGCCACCCTCGACATGAACAATTCAAACTTCTTCGTAATGTCGGGCTCCCTGTAGCGCAGCTTCCTGTAGAAATCGTGAACGGCTTATGGGGAACGCTACAGTGGTTTTGGACTTTCTGCACAGCAACAGGATGTTGGAACAACCCAAGAACTCGGGCTAACAACCTTCAGAGGATTGAGGACACGTACTCGGCTGCAAAACGGTTGTGAGTAAATGACTACAGTGCATCATAAGTGATTCAGCCAGTCGATTTTGAATTGCTACAGAATTCATGCCGCGGGGGTGAGCTGTCCCAATCGATCCATTGGATGACGTCACCGCTATCATTCCGCGGCATGTCCCTGACTGCTGAATCCTTCCCTCTGTATTCACCACCGCCATTCCTGTTAGACTGCCGCTTCTCTCCGACTGGACGCTTCCCACGTGTCCATTTCCCGTCTTTTCAACATAACCAAAGCCATTCGGATCCGACGAGGCCGTCGGACTGGTTGTGGTGGCCAGTTGAAGGGCTACCCGACTTGTTCAATCCGTTCATTCTCACAGTCATGCACATTTAGAGTATAGCTTATGTAATTTGACGAAATAAGGTTAGGCACTTACCTGTGCAGCCATGGACGTGAGTTTTCTCAGGCTTCAGGATGAGGAATGCCGGATCTGCTTGCTATTGCTTTGTGCATGGGCACTAGTGCTCCTCTTCATTGGTTGTTACTGGCTACGAGACCTTCAGACCCAATTTCGTGGTGGTGAATGTTGCATGCACCGGCTTCATGAGCTGTTGGTGTCTCCATGGTATGTGCTCTAGCCAGATCAGCTACTACAGGATTCCTATAGGACATCCTGTAGCCGTTTCTCCTCCTGGGGTGCATGCCGAAATAATTGAGTCCCGTTCACAGGTGTAGGGTCCTGAGATTGCCTTGACAGGTAGAGTGTGTGAGCCTCTGCATGCTTTATTTCCCAACAAATTTTTTTCCTTTATCTAAGAAAACAATGTTTTGGTATGACTGTGCAGGTATATTTCGACCATATGGCGGAAATGGTGGTGAAAGGAGGTGAAACAAGTGGAGGATGGAAGAAAAGAGTGGTTGCATGCCTCCTCAATGGACTTCACGCTTCAAATTCTTCTTCATAATCGATCCTGGCCCGCCCAAAGGCTCTACAGGATGTTTCCTGTAGAAATACAGAACTTCCTGTAGAAAGTCTTGTAGCTTCCTGTAGAAGGCTAAACTATGACCAGATTGTGTCCACACCTTGGAAGAAATGAGTGTTCATGGAGAGAGTGTTTATGAGGTTGCTTGGTAGCTTGGTAGGGACCCTTGTCCTTGAGTTGAGAGGCCTCCTTTTTGCATTTTGTCCCTGCAACCTGCAACAATTTCCAAAGATTAAACCTATTTTTTCTGTTTCTGCCTCTTTCTCTTTTTTCTTTTTTTCTTTTTTTTAAGAGACAGGAGGGGCGCCTCAATGAGGTTTTCAGCCCTACTATCTGCCTTGGGCGCCTCAGAGAGTTTTTCACCCAAGGATATTTTTATTCCAATTTGTTTTCAGAGAGATAGCAGGGGCGCCTCAATGAGGTTTTCACCCCTACCATCTGCCTTGGGCGCCTTAGAAAGGTTTTCACCCAAGGATTTTTTTTTATATATATAATGATGCTCAGGGTATGCCCAAAATAGAGGCAGAACCCTTCTCTATGACCAGCACTGATTTTTCCACAGTTTTGATGAACTCTTGCCTTGAGATAGGTTTCCTGTAGATCTTTAGTCGATGCCCATTGACGAGCATGGGGATGGCTTCTTCATCAATGGTCCGGATAAGGACAGAACCATTGTCATTACACTTCTCCACTGCATATGGTCCTAGCCATCTTGTCCTCAACTTCCCCTTGAAATCCTTATGTCTGGAATCATACAGCAGTGCCCAATCTCCCGGCTGGAATTGTTTGTCATTGAGGTGTCGGTCATGCCATATCTTCCTCTGAAGTTGAACCACTTCTGAGTGGAGGAGGGCCTGCATTCGGTGTTCATCTAACCCATTCAGCTACAATAATCTCTCTTGTTGAGCATGGCTGAGATTTAGGTCCAGCTAAGCTGCCATCCTCAATGTGTTGTACTCAAACTCAATTGATAGCAAAGCTCTCTTCCCATAGACCAGCTCATAAGGTGTGAAGCCAGTTGTGGTCTTCCAAGTGGTGTTGTAAGCCCAAGTGGCCTCAACTAGGCGATCTGCCCAATCCTTTCTGCTGCTGCTCACCACCTTAGTCAAAATCCCTTCTAATGCTCTATTGGTGACTTCCACCTGCCCATTTGCTTGAGGATGATATGGGGTGGAAGTCCCATGCTTGATCTTGTGATGAGCGAGCAAGTCTTCAATTAAGTTGGAGGTGAACTGGCTTCCTTGATCGGTGACTAACTCTCTTGGGTAGCCAAATTTGTAGAAGATGTTTTCTCTTAAAAACTCAGCCACCTTTTCTTCTGTCGCTGCTTTGATTGCCTTAGTTTCTGCCCACTTTGTCAGATAGTCTGTGCACACAATGATGTAAGACCTTTGCCTTGAAGGAGGGTTGATAGGACCCACAAAATCCATACCCCACTTCTCAAATGGTTCAAGAGTCACTTGAGGTTGGAGAGGCATTTCGTCCCCTGGAGTTGGCTTCCCCATCCTTTGGCATTAGTCACATTGGCTGATATATCTTCTGACATCTTGATGAAGCGTGGGCCAATAGTAGCCTGCCTGTAGAATTTTGAAGGCAGTCCTCTTGGCTGCAAAATGTCCTTCACAAGGCCCATCATGACAGGTTAAGAGGATGTCAAAGACTTCCTCCTCCCTTTCACAACGCGTTAAGATCTGATCGGGGCCAAGTTTTAACAGGTTACCCCCGATCCAAGTGAATGAGGAACTTTTCCTCACGATTCTGCTCTTGTCTTTTGAGGATAGATGCGGAGGGAACTGTGCTGAGACCAGGTAGTTTGCTATATCAGCAAACCATGGAGAGAGTACTAAGATAGCGAACAAATGTTCATCTGGCATCTGGTCATCCACTGTTCCATCTTCACCTGCAGGTAAATCCACTCTAGACAAGAAGTCAGCAACAACATTTTCTTTACCTAGTTTGTCAACGATAGTCAAATCAAACTGCTGCAACAAAAGTAACCATATAATAATACGAGCATTCACATCAGGTTTATTCATTAAATATCTAATTGTAGCATGATCAGTATGTACAAATGTTTGATAGCCAGTGATGTAGTGTCGGAACTTGTTCAGGGAATGGACCACGGCCAAGAACTCTTTCTCAGTTACAGTATAATTCATTTCTACCTTGGATAAGTTTTTGCTGACAAAGTATATGGCATATGGAAGTTTTTGTTCAACTTGTCCTAAGGCTGCCCCTATGGCTTTGTTCGAGGCATCATTGTGGATGTGGAAAGGTAGGGCCCAGTTTGGACCTCTCAAGATCGGGGCGGACACCAACTTATCCTTTAATTCATTCAGAGCCCTCTGACAGTCGTCAGTCCATATAAACTCAACATCCTTTGCTAAGAGGCCAAACAATGGCGAGGCTAGCTTACTGAAGTCTTTAATGAATCTTCTATAATATCCTGCTAAGCCTAAGAAACTCCGAACATCTCTTACCTTCTGAGGAGGTGGAACCTTTTTGATGAGAGCAATTTTATTAGGATCCACCTGTAATCCTTGGTGAGAAATGGTATGTCCTAGCACGGTCCCTTCAGTCATCAGGAATTCACATTTTTCAGGACTAAGGGACAAGTTCATCTCAATGCACTTGGTTAGAACTTTTCCCAGATTGGACAATGCTTCCTGGAAGTTGGACCCATAAGGAGTGAAGTCATCCATATAGATTTCCACCGAATCATGGACCAGCTCAGAAAAGATGCTCAATACTACTCTCTAGAAAGTGGCAGGAGCGTTGCATAGCCCAAAGGGAAGGACTCGGTAAGCAAAGGTACCCCAAGGACAAGTGAAGGTGGTCTTATCTTGGTCCTCCGGGCTGATTTGGATCTGATTATACCCACTGAACCCATCTAGGAAAGAGAAAAACTTCTTTCCTGTCAGTCCATCCAACACTTGATCTATGAAAGGCAGAGGGAAGTGGTCTTTCTTGGTGGCTTTGTTCAGTTCTCTGTAGTCCACACAGATTCTCCACTTCCCATTTTTCTTGGGTACCAACACCAGAGGGAAACCGATTCGCTGTCCGAGATGGGGTAGATGAATCCTGCATCCAACAATTTTTGCAATTCTTCTTTGACAATGTCCTTAAGGGCCGGATTCATTCTCCTCTGAGGTTGCCTGACCGGTTTACAATCTTCTTTAATGTAGATGTGATGGGTACAGACCAAAGGATGGACTCCTTTCATCTCCTTATAGCTCCAAGCAAAAGCATCTAGATGACTGGCCAGCAAGCAACACAACTCCTTTTCCTGGGAAGGAGATAGGGAGGAGCTGATCTTTAAAGTTCTCTCGAGGCCAAACTCCACATTCTTAACTCTGGGAGAGGTTGGATCAGTCACACAGAGGTCCACTAAGGTACTGGCTTGAGTATCCTCCACCAATTTCTCTAAGGACAATGCACTGGGAGGCGGATTCTGAATCAAGGTCTCAATCAAATCATCCTCGGTTTGAGGACCTCCACTGGTGGTTTCTAAGGTGCACAAGGGTGCAGAGTATACCTCATCCTCTTCTCTTTCTTCCAACCAAAGTGGTAAGTCATGCTCTAACAGAGGTTGGGCAGGAGGGTATAGGACTAGCTGCTTGGACATAGGACCATTTTTGATGGTCATGTTTCCCGCTCGACAGCTTATGTGAGCATCCGCAGTGGCTAACCAAGGTCTTCCCAAAATAAGGGGGTATCCAGTAAGCTTTGCCTTTGGTTGAAGGACCAAGAAGTCCGCAGGATACTCCCAAGAGTCAACAGAGACCAAGACATCCTCCACAATCCCTTTGGGAGTCACGGTGGAGCGATCTGCCAACTACAGGACTGTCGAGGTCTTCCTTAAGGAACCCTGAAGGTTGAGTTTGAGCATGGTGTCCCTGGTCATCACATTAATGGCAGCCCCTAAGTCAATCAAGGTGTGGGGTATGATGGTGCCATTGATGTGGACATCAACTACAGGACTCCCAGGATCCAAATACTTTGGACAGATTACTTGCCCCAACATAAGATCAGATAGTTGTCCTATGACATTGATAGTTGAGGCATCTCTTTTTCGCCTGCCTGGGTGCCTGAAACACTTTTCCTTAACCAATTTTTTGTATATCGGTACATCTTTGATGGCTTGGAGAAGTGGTATTCTCACACACAACTGTTTGAGTTCTCCTAGAAGCTCATTCTCTTCTGGGTTGGGTTGTGTGGTTACTGTTAGTCTCTCAGGAAAGGGTGGAATGGCTTTGGGTTCACTTTCCTATTTATCTTCCTCGTCCTTTGGGGGAGGAGGTTGGCGATCTGGAAGAGTCTTCCCAGATCGCAGGTTGATCTCCTGGATCTCCACAGCATAGGTAGGGCATGTTGTTTCCCCAGTATATACCTGTTGGGCCTGTCGGTTGTTGGGGTTCGGGTTTAGTTGAGCAGGCATTTGGGGTTGTCTTGGAGGAGCAGGAGGTAATGGTTGTGGTTGAGTCGGTGGTGGAGGCAAAATGGCGGGAGGAGTGTTGTACTGGTGCCTCCACCCCGGTTGAGGTGCATTCCACTGAGGCTGTGGCTGGACATGTGAGTGAAACGAATGAGTAATGGGTTGAGTATGGTATTGAGGTGGGTAAGACCATGGAGGAGGTGCAGACCAGGAAGGATGAGCGGGGGGACCCCAAGAAGGCATAGGAATAGATTGGTTGGGGCTATAATAAGCTTGTGATGTCCCTTGCATCCCCTGCTGGTAAGGTCTAGGTCCATGCGGCTTCCTTTGGTTGAGGAAGTAGAGAGGTTCAGTGGGTGCCTCAGTCCCTTGGTATATGGCTTTAAATCCAGGTAAGGTTGGGCATTGGTTTGTGGGGTGGTCCTCCTCACAAACGAAACATACCTCTACTGAGTGTAATGGACACTCGTTCTTAGGGTGCTTCCTCGTACACCTGGGACAGAAGATGGCCAAAGCCCTCTCAGCTTCCTCTTTCTTCTGCTGGATTCGGAATGTATCAAGTTGCATGGCAATGGTCTGTCTCACCTCACTTTTGAGGTCCTCTAGCTGATTAGCAAACTCATGCTTGGAGAAAGTAGTACTAGCTGAAAGTGGGGTTCCCCTACCTCTTTTCCGGGCTGCCCTAGAGTGGTTTCTAAACACAGTCTTTATATCCTCATAAGGTAGTTGGTAAATATCTCCTCCAGCTAGCATGTGAAGGGTATCTAGAAGATCTTCAGGGACTCCTCGGAGCAGGACCAGCTTTAGGGATTCAGGGTCAAGTGTGCACCTGGCCCGCTTATAGCCAAGCTGGAACCTTTCCTCGTAATCTTCTAAAGACTCATCATTTCCCATCGTCATCCGAAAGATTTCTCCCTTGGCTTCCTTGGACCTACAGTAGTCCTGGTATTTGGTATTGAAAGCTTGCTGCATCTGAGCCCAAGTGGTGATACTGTTTCCAGGTAACCCCATGAACCGGCGTAATGCTGCATCCTTGAGGGTAGAGGGAAAGAGTTTCAATTTTTTCTCATCTTCTGTATAGTCATAGGTTCGAAAAAGGACAGCAAACTCAAATAGGAAGGTATCAGGGTCTTCAATAGTCAATCCATGGAAGTGAGGTAAAGCGGAGGGGCTTATGTTTTTCATTTTCATGTCTCCATTGGTCTCTCGGATGGGAAAGGCACCTTCTATTCTCTCATCTTCTCTTCTACCGTTTCGGTTTTTAGCCATGGCTTCAGATGGAGTGTTCTCTAACTCTTCTTCTGTTATAGGATCTTCGTATATTTCAGGAGGTTCACCTATAGTTCTTCTGGACCACTGTCACCAAAGAAGAGAGAAGGGTGACTCAGCAAAGTGGTGGGGGTATTGGGTAAGAATTTTCTAGTTTTATCTCTATTCCTACGAGGCACGAAACGGAAAGACTTTTGATTGCTTTTGTTTTTTTTTCTTCTGGTACCTGCAAAACTAAAATAAATTGAACTGCAACTAATCTATCTTGCTGGAATGGAAATGCGGAATTGAAATGAAAGCATGAAAGGACTAATCTATTTTGTTCAAATGAAATTGCAGGAATTAAATGCTAGTCTACGCTTGCTGAATTGAAACGCTAATCTATGCTTGCAGAATTGAAATTGCAGAATTGAAATGCTAATCTATGAAAGCAGGGAATATCTACTTTACTTTTGCAGAAATGAAATTGCAAAATGGAAATGAAATAAACTATTTAGTAGAAGGCGAGAGTAGGAAAATAGAAGAAAAGCAGCAATCACCAATACTCTTACGCTTCCCTGGCAACGACGCCAAAAAAGATGGTGGGCTCCAGTATTATAGCAATAATGTTGCAACTCCTGGGACTCCCTTCTTTACTTTTATCAACCCGGTAGTTCGTAACAAACTTGGAAGCGATGGTGTTGTATGCACAAGTACTAGATCTTGCCGCAGCTGTCACTTGGTCAGCTAGCACAAGTCTGCTAGGGGCTTAATCCAACTTCTATGAGCTCTTAGAAGAAGCTTTTTAACTGATGGATGAAAGCTAACTTCAAAGGAAGCTAATATATTTGCGGAAAGAAACTGAAAGCCAAAAAGTGACGCAAACCCTAGCAAACCCTAATTTTACCAGCTAGTCCTACTGATGCAAAGGAGAGAATGAAAACTACTGGAAAGAATGCCATTACTTCTATGAAGGTAAAACACATGTGTCTAGACTACCTCTACCTGAAGAAAACATCTTTTTGTATTTTTGAATGAGTTATTAGAATTATCATGCATGTGCTTTTCATTGGCTTTTTACTGTGCAGGGGCGAATCAAGGAGGAGAAATTCTTGGAAAAGGTTGGGAAGGTTTAGAGAGGGTCTAAGGAGTCCCTAACACCCTTCTGGAGAGTTCCACAAAGTTTGGCTATCAAGAGACCTCATTTGGGAGCTTCTATAGGAAGTCTGCAGGGGTTCTACAGGATGTTCAAGGATTTCTACAGGATGTTCAGAAATTTCTACAGGATGTTTAAAAAGTGGATTTTAGAGGATGGGTGAGTGAGGGAAGATGCATGAATGGATAGAGAGGTAGGATGGGGACCTAGAGCGACCCAGGGATTGATGGATGGAGTGGTGAGAGGGTGTAGAAGGATGCCTTGGCTTCAAGACGGCTGAGACAATGATGGAGCAAGAAGGTAGGGTTACGTGGGCAAAAGGGCAGGTGTGAGACAAGGAACCTAACTAGGAGAAGGAGCAGCTGGCTTTGATGAAGCTTAGGCGGATGAGAGAGTGGTAGAGATGCCCTGCACGGTGTACATTTAACCGAATCAACAAAGTCCTGCAAATAATCAAAGTTCTAGCTAATCTAATCTAACTGTCAATGAAACAAATGAACAACAGCTTTATTTGTAAAGAGAACCATGTACGTCAATCATGCAAAGAAACATTTCAGAGATCTGAACCCATAACTAACTTCTACAAATGAAAAAAGTACACTAAGGATTGCATGGTCAAGCAAACTAGTGTTTTTGTTGGGGCAGCACTGTTTCTTCAATTCCAGCCCCTGATCCAATAAGGATGAGGTGAAACTGAGAGTGTTGTTGACCCTTTTCTTGGAGATTTATCTGTTATTATCCTACCAATCTACTTTAAACATCTGAAGCAATTCTATTCATAACGAGTGATCTATTTAACCAACACAACTAAATCTGCTCAACAGAAACATGTTTCAAATGCATAAAAGGAAAATAACGATGCATAAAGAAAAGGTAACAGTACAAAGAAGGAATCCCTAGGCTCTCAGGTTGGGCCCAACCCTGAGAGCTATGGCTCCTATAGAAAACTCAGAGTTGATATAAAATCGAACTGCTTCTCATTATCAAAACATGATCATAAGTCAAGAGTTATGCCAAAAATGGCTATAAGAGAAAAATGAAGCTAGCAGCACTGTAGTGCAAAGTATGCAAGAGTTTCCAAAAGTCCCTCACAAAGGCTGAGGCCTTAACATTTATACACCACGAGGCCCTAGCTAGCCTCCTAAATCTATGGGACTTGGCTTCCCAAACTGTGAGTGGACAGCTCCTTCCAAAATCTGCTTGGCTGCCTTCTAGATCTGGTTTTGGTGGCCTTTGGAGCTCGGAGTTGGGGGTGAAGATCCTGAGGAAGGCTATTTAATGCAATAGACAACCTACCTACGAATCCTCAACCCAAGCTTGGCTGTCTTCTAGCCCATGATTGCTCGGTTTTTCTCCAACATGTGTCAAAAAACCTGAAATGAGCACGTGTTAGCCACCTAGGAAGAGTGACTACCCTTATTCGTACAAATGACATAAACATACTGAAAAATAATGCATAAGTTATGAAAAATGAAGGATTGAACAAGGATAATTAAGCCAAATGAGCCCAACAAGGTACCAAATTTGGGGCTCATCAATGTGCACCCTCTTATTTTACATCGGAAATTATAGAACTTTGTCACGTTTTCATCAAGTGTCTATTTATCTATTCCAATGCTAGATCTTCTCTTCTTGCACTAGCCATGATCCTCAAGAAGGATCCACTTATCACAACTCATCAAAATGTTAGAGGCATTAAAATACTCAAATATACATGCAATAAGTATAAGTAATAATCAAAACAGTAATGACATCAGTAAGTCTAAAAATTGTAAAGACATAAAGGGGCACCATAAATTGAAAAATACTTATGTTCCATGAGATGTGATCATCCCACTTTTGAACTAGCCTTCAGGAGCCATCATTGTCCATTTTGGATATGACAATGTTTCCTTCACTATTTCAACCAACCTTATCGACAACTAAATCTACTAGAGACTATCCCATCTAGGGATTCATTAAATCTGACACAAGTGCTTGAACATCTTCACATTGACCATGCTATGGTTTCTAGATTTGATATCTCAAATATTTTCCATAATTGAGTGTTTCTCTCAAACCCTAACCTCATAATATCCAGTAAACACTAATACAAAAATTTCCTACGGTTTCCTTCAAACCCTAGAATACTTTTAGGTCTACTCCATCCTTCCATAAAAGGTTTCTTCATTGGGGTGACATTCAATGACTTTTATTCAGCACAACTCCAATACCATGTTAATTGTTGTTAGAGATATATTATTCTTTGCTTTGATAATTTCATTTCTTCTTTTACACATTCAATTCACCCCATAACATCATAACATTATTTATATTTACATCATTATTTAGAAACATATAATACTATCTAGAAAGAACAATATCATCATCATCAATGCAGTGGAACATAAAAGAACAATAGGAGAAAAGCATGCACACATAGAGAGATTGGGATGTGTCAGAGACTATGGCAAAACCCACTATGATGAAAACCGTTTCAAACTATTCTTCTTATTATATTTTTACTAAATGATTCATAAAAAGAGAGTACAATGATCCATATCATCATCCATACAACTATGTAGCAAAAAAAATTACACAACATCCATGAAATGAACCTAAACATTCTTATACCCAAAACCCAAATTTAGAAGCATGTAATGAATTGTTACTATATGCGGTCAACTATCAAACACTGTGGTCAAAGAGCGAAAACTTTGAACAACAGAAATTTTAACATTTAGCTCCTGGTCACATGGAGGAGGAGACATGTGTGTGACTAGGAGTTTCCAATCACTCCCTTCACCCTATAAGCCAATGATTACAGTAAAAAATCAGCCTTTGTAAAGATTATGAATGTGACTCAGAAACACCAGATGCTAGTCGTATGGAGGATGTGTTGTGCAAGTGATTGAAATGATTTAGTCACATGGATAAACAGACCAACAAGTGACTGAAATCAATATCTCTCTATGTCATGCCTGCGACTGAAGCCCAAAACCCTAAAATAGAAATTCAAGCTTCAAAATTTGCAATTAAATTTCTCCTTATTGCGGACCCATTCTCTGTGGGTGTGGCTCAGACCTGTGCGAGGCAAAACCAGGAAAGAGAATAGAAGAATGGTTGATGTTGTTGTCCAAATGAGGTTGAGCTAGCTTGTATTTATAGGCTTCCAAGGGTGTCTATTTTTCTTTACGGATGAGCTGATCAAATATACACATGTGGGATTATAATTCAAAAATACACTTTCCCTTGTCCAAACTTGATGATCTTTAAGTGAATTTTCATCCTATCAAAAATAGGAATTTAATGAAATCATCATCTCCATCAAATTAGTTTCCCAAAGTGGAATTTTTCCTTAGTTTCAAATTTTAACATTCCAATGCCTTTGTTTATTACAATTGTGAGCATTGGAAGGGCACACACAACCACATTGACTATTCATGGAGAATTAAACAATAAACCAATAAATAATGGCTAGATAGCTCTAACAAGAATGGGGTATTATTAGGGATCTTAGACATATGTTGATATGGAAGATTAATGGAAGCCATCTCAGTGATTATAAACACATAAATATCATTGATTTCAAATGTGTCATAATCATCAATCCAAAATAAATGAAAAATAACATTACATATAGAATGGCATCATAATTGAATAATTTTAAGGTGGTTGCATATATTCTAGCATTCCATAGTAGAATGTACTAGGTTGGGAATTGTAACTCACACACATAGACACCACTACAAGATAACTAATCATAAAATCAAAATTCATCACAAAGAGAGAGAGAGAGAGAGAGAGAGAGAGTGAGGATGCAAAAACATGAATCTTACCAACTTGTGTCCAAAAGCTATATCTAACTTTTGGGTTGGTAATCTATATCTGACTTCTGGGTTGATATGGGTTTGTCATCTAAGTAGTTTAAATATATGTTCTAATTTAAAACATACCCATACAAAATACTGAGAAGTAGGATAATGACTTCAATGATTTCATACATCTTTTACTAGTATTAGTCCTTTGTTATTCCTCATCCTTGACATATATCAATAAGAAAAATATTTCACATCTTACTCAAAAGCATGCCATACTCTAGATTGTGCTTATGCTCATGTCAATAAGAATAATTTATTAATTTTGGTCCTTATTTATAATATGTTAATTTTCTGAGAAATGACTCAGGGTACACCCTATACAAATAGGCCCAAAGCACTTTACTGAAGACTCTCAAATTCAAGACCATTCATCGTAATTTTATACATTCGTAAGTATTCAAGAGTGTATTTAGTAGGAGATCACCTATATTATAGGGTTTATTGTTTATTCATTTTACTACCCAGGACCATGATTTCTTTTCCATCATTTTACGAGTGTTTCCTGCAAATATATGATAGATCTATTATCCTTCTGAGGTATCCTCCTCAATAATAGTCTCATGGGTTGCCATTTTCTCCACATTTAGAACGGTATCCTCTCTAAATATCTTCAATAATAATCATTTACAAACTTGAACTCGAACCTGAATCAAATGAAATTAGTTTAATTATGAAATTACAAATGTGTCCACTTTTCTAAACATTATATTGGAGCCGTCAACTATATTAAATCTATGTTGATTTTTTGGACTTCATATAATATAAGTATCTTGTTATGGGATTTTGCATACCCTTAGTTTGTGATGGCTACATTTTCTTCAACAATACTTCATTCAAAGTCTCAACCAAACAGACATCAAATTTGTCTATAAGCATCTGTTCTTTGTTGGACAGGGGACCCACTCTGAGTAGGAATTTGACTGTGAATTATACATGCATGTACATACTGTAGCCCATATTGGTTTCAACATGTGAACTTTTGTGAGGAATATGTTGTATCATTAATTGTATGCTATGAAACCAACTCACAAAAAGATAGAAAAGAGAGATAAATGCCTTAGAATTCAGCCTCTTCGAGGGGGGAACCTCCTTTACATTACACAAATGAACAATTCTTCGATGATACAAATGGCAAGACCTCCTTTATATATATAGGAGCCTAAGGGGTCATAATATAATCAGAGCTGACATAACAATAATAATGTAAGGGCACAATAATAACAATAGTGGGTTTTTATGGGGACTACATGGGTACAACAATATAATAAGGGGGTTGTACTAATAACAATATGGGGTTACACTAGTAGTATAGGGGCTTAACATCCCCCTCTCCTTCATAAAGTGTTGTCTTCAACGTTTGAGTAGTTCTTGATGCTTGTGTATAAAATTCTTGTCCTTCCATGTGAAATATTCAACAGGTATGTTCTTCCACTTGATGAGATGCTTCGAAATTGATCGATTTCGTAGCTGTCAACTTCTCAGTTCTGTAAATGCTTCAGGTTCCAATATGCTTTTTCGTTCCCTGTCAAGTTCTGGCAATATTGTTGGAACTGGGATATTCGGCAACTTTTGAATGAGTTCCTACCCTGCTTCACCATTCTTCCATGCATACCTTCCATTGTTTATCAAATTTGGTTGGATAATAGAAATAGCACAAAACAATGCTTCCACATCCTCATCCTTTCTTCAGAGTGCATCTAAAACAAGATTTTTCTTCCCTTTTCTATAGATGATGTCAAAATCATAGCTCAACATATTTGTGACCCATTTTTTCTATTCTTCTAAAGATAATAGTTGTTCTAAAAGGTATTTAAGACTATCATGATCAATTTTTACCTTGAAGAGTCTTCCCATTTGGTAAGGTCACCATTTCTGAAGTGCATGTAGTATTGCCAACATTTCCTTCTGATAAATAGCTTTCTTGAGATGTAGCAGTAAAAATACCCAATCACCTACATCAAAACATTTTTCACTACAATCTTAATCTACCTATTGTTTCATTCGATTTTGCACCAAAGTGGCGTTATCCTTTAAAAGTTGGAGAACTTGTTGTTGATGCTCGATGTGATATTTCACTACTTGAACCTTTTTCTTCTTAATATGTCCTTCTATATTGAGAGTTTGAGGAGTGGTATTTTCTTCCAATGCTTTAAAAGATATGGTCGGATTCATTTCTTGATGCTCGATGTGATCTTTCACTTCTTGAACATTTTTCTTCTTGATATGTCGTTCTATCTTGATAGTTAGAGGAGTGGTAATTCCGGCCAATGCATTACAATATATGGTTGGATTCATTTATTCTTTCTCTAAGCTTTTTTCCTGGATTATATCCTCTTCTTTTGACCTTTCTTGCTCCTTTTCTTCTTCCTCTTCACAATCTAGGTAGAATAATTTCTTCTCAGCAAACTTATGACCTTTAGTGTATTTGCTATCACAACTGTAACAAAGCCCTTTTTCTCTTTTTTCTTATAATTGTTTTGGTGTCAACCTTATAGGTTGTGGAATGCTAGGGGCAAAAACACTTCCATCTTTATAGTTGTGAGCGGTATGCTTTCTGGTTTCCATAATTTTGCTTTCCATTTTCCTTGCTAACCTGAATGCCTTCTCTAACGAATCAGGTTTTGAAAGGTGAACATCATGTTGGATATGATCCTTTAAAGTCCCTATGAAAACATCAATTCTATGCTCCTCTTGAATATTTTTTACCCTTATGTTCAATTTTTGGAACTCCTCAATGTGCTCCATTATTGAACCCTTTTGTTTGAGACTTATCAATTGGCTAAAAAAAGTGTTTCTTTTTGTATCCTCATAATGTGCTATCAATTCTTCCGTAAAAATTGCCCAAGTGATAATTTTTTTACGAGAGCAAAGCCATTGATATCATACAAACTGATTTGGTTCCAAATATAAAGTTGCAATATGTACCGTTTGTGTGTTTTGAACATTATTGAGATCAAAAAATTGCTTCATCTGTAATATCCATGTTGCGAGATCCTTGCCATCAAACTTCCTCATATCGACTTTTGGAATATGGTGGGTCTTCGATCCAACATTAGAGTCTATGGAATCATGATTAACATTTTTTTTGTTTTCATCATGAGTTTCCTTTACTACCCTTTCACCATTAGTGACCATTTCTTGTAGCAACTTATTCATATTTATTTTCAAGTCTTCCATCTTATCATCCATGCCATCTATTTTAGTGTTTGTTCCATTTATCTTAACTTCCATGTGATCCATATTAGCTTCTATGCCTTTCTTTAAACAATCCATCTTAGCGTCTACACCTTTCTTTAAACCATCCATCTTAGCTTCTACATCTTTTTTTAAACCATCCATCTTAGATTCTATTACTTTTTGTGCAAGTGACACTTGTTGCACTTGGTCTTGTAATTTTGATATATCATGTTGCATTTCTTCCTCTTTTTCATGAGTCATGCTAGAGCTTTCAGGTTACTTACTAGGTGTTTTCATTTTCTTTTCTCAGGGCATCAATTATTAATAATAATGCTTTATTATGCCCTTTAAATTCCTTCAAACTAATTTTTCAAACCAAGCTTATGCAAGAATTAAAAAAAAAAACTACACACATTTTTTCACTTTGTAGGAGCTTGATATTGAATCTGATGTATCTCTGTAATTTCGGATCATCCAGTTCTGAAATTGCGACTTGTAGTAGCCCTTTGCGTCCTCTTTCCAATGCCACTAGTCTGATCCAAATTGGATTCTCCAAGGAAGAGTTATGCACAATCTCCCAAGATGACCTGATTATAGACCTTTCCAGAAGAGCAAAATTGTATGAAGTGCCATGTGTCATTGTTTCGACCTTTGGCTCTTAAAAATATATACAAGAAACTACAGTCCACCGGCTTTCTGTACCTTCTTACGAAATTTCAATCTGATGCTCAGAGAGAAAGTTATGATGATTTTCCGAAGTTCACCTGTTTGGAATGTAATTCAGGAGTCTACAAAAAGACCAACTTCATCAGATCATATCTCCGCAAATATAGCACAAAAATCTTTGAAATTCAGACCCAAGGTTCAGTGTGATTTCGTCTCAAATGGTTTTGCTTTTCGCTTTTGAAACATTGCAGAAAAAAAGTTATAGTGAAAATGCCATGATGACTTATTTGGAGCAACGAAACCCTAGAATCCAAAGCTCTGATACCAAATGTTATGAAACTAGCTCACAAAAAGATAGAAAAGAGAGATAAATGCCTTAGAATTCAGCCTCTTCGAGGGGGCAACCTCCTTTACATTACACAAATGAAAAATTCTTCGATGATACAAATGACAAGACCTCCTTTCTATATATAGGAGTCTAAGGGGTCATAATATAATCAGAGCTGACATAACAACAATAATGTAGGGGCACAATAATAAAAATAGTGGGCTTCTATGGGGACTACATGGGTACAACAATATAATAAGGGGGTTGTACTAAGAACAATATGGGGTTACACTAATAGTATAGGGGCCTAACATTTTTTTTTTTCTAGTTAAGACTAACCTAAGTACCCACAGGGGATTTGAACCGGTGACCTATCGCAAGGAGTGCCTTAACAGTGCACCCATTCACCGTCAATCCAAAGCCCCGTGGGCCAGTATAGGGGCCTAACATTGAAATCAACTAATTTTGTTAATTGATAATGTCAAATGTTTGTAATATCATTATGAGCTAAATCAATTTGGCATTTATTTTCAAAAGTACTCTATTTTTAATATTTAATTTTATTTTTTTATCAAATCATCTTTACTAAAATCTTGCTCAAAGCAAGATTTATATGTAATTTGTTATTGTAAAATAAGAATATGTATACATGATAATCTTTTATTTATATATTTCAAAAATAACATTATAATTAATTTCATATTTTAAAATTCTATTATTTCGGAAATTTCAACTCATAGATAATATTTTTTTATAAAAGATTGATTAGATATCCAAATTTACTCTAAGAATAATGCAACTCTAAGAAAAATACATATGAAATTTTACAAAAGAAATGATAAATAAACTTTTAATATTACTTTTTAAGTTATATCTTGTTTTTAAAGTAGATAATTTTGCAACCATTTATTAAGTATAATTAAATTCAATGATTTAAGTGGGTAGGTTATATTATTTTTTTTGGTTCAAAAAGTTTTGACTTTCAATTAATTTTGAAAATTTTAAACAAATTCTATCAAGTCTATTAAATTTTTGATATAAATAAATATTAGACTAAATATTTTTAGAATTAAAAAAATAATTTTGCAATCTTTTAAATTTGAATTTCTATTTTTTAATTGGTTCATTTGCACAAAATGACTAATTTTAATTAATTTGAAATTGATGGTTAGAAAATAAATTTAATTATAAAAAAAATATCTCCATGCAACTAAGTGTTATAACAATTAATTAATAATACACATGTCAAATCTTAATATCTATTAAAAATTGATTCTCTAATGAAGGGCTTGTCAAATTTATCGTTTAACAAGACACCTAGTCACTATGAAAGGTTTGCAAGTTAAATAAATTAAATTAAATTCAACTTGAAATATCTATAATATCATCAAACATCTCTTTTTTAAATAATCATATCAATTTAGAAGCAAGTGTAATGATAATTAAATTATAAAAAAATAATGTTGTGTGGTTCACTCAAAAGAAAGTAAACAAAATTATTGTATAAATAAAGCGTTTCTTAAAATTGATGTGATTTTTATTTTTAATAAAACAATTATATATATATATATATATATATATATATATACTCCTAAAAAATGATATTTTTTGAATTTATAAAAAAAAAATCATGTGGCAAAATATCTAATTCATAATTTCAAAGAAGATTAAATATTTTACATTTGTTATTATTAAAATTGGGTAAAGTAATTCTTATAAAAATTGCAATTTTGGATTGTTGAAATGATTATTTTTTATATAAAAAATGAATTCAACACTATCAAATATTCTATTGCAATCACTATTACATTTGGAATGTGTACAATGAATGTTAATATTTTATATTTATAATGCAATCAATTCAAAATGATATCTATAGGATTTTGTGGTAAGTATGTTTGATGTCCCCTCATGTTATTATACATGTCGAAGGCATATTATATTGTTTTTTATTTTGGCAAAATAAACTTTGATCTTCAATTACTTTTAAAATTGTCAAATAAATTCTATGAAGTTCATTAAAGTTTAATAAATAAATAAATATTAAATTATGTATTTTAAAATTTAGAAAATAATTTTTAATTTCTGAAAATGTAAATTTCTCTTTTCTAATCCAAGGTTAATTTTTATTTTTATGTTCTTGGAAATTAAATTACCAGATATAAAAATTATATTAAAAGATAAGAAATCTAGAAAAAAAAAAATTTATTCGCGTAGTGCCATAATAATGATTGCTATTGTAGTCTTAAATTATGGTGGACAACTATCCACAGGACATTCTATTGTGAAAAGACTACAATAAAAATCATTATTGCATTCTATTAAAGCTTATTTGAGTACTTTTATGTCATTACATTTTGTCCATTCTTTTGTTATTAATTTAAAAATAAATTTCAAACCATAAAGTATATAGGCTTTATCAACTATATAGAAACCATATTTTGATATCAAATTTACATTCAAAATATACATTATAATAATAAACACATCGAAAATAATTATAATATATTATTTTTATATATACATCCACTAATATACAATAAATATTGTAATTTTTTTTTTCCAATTATATATATATATATATATATATATATATATATATATATCAATTGCATTTATATACAAATAAGAATAAATTTAAATAAGTGCACTTACCAGGTGTTCTTACTACCCATTGTTATTTTTGTTTCCTTCAACACTTTAATAAGTGTCAGGCCAATTTACTAAGTAAACTAACGCAGGTGTTTTACTTGTCAATCCAGGTTTGTAGACCTGGAAGCATGTCCAAAGTATATGGATTTCAGGGAAAGTTAATTTTGGAAGACAAGGCTCAAAGGTTAAAGGAAATATGTATTACAAATAAGTTCTAAGTTTAAAGAAACTAAAAAGTCTTTGATTCAAGATGTAGTGAGAAAAGGAAGAGGCTCCTAATTTAGTAGGTCTTGGTTGTCCTTCCTCACAGTATTGTCGTCAGGAAGAGAAACTAAGGAGCAGCAGTTTGTGATGTGTAGAAAGAAAGAGAAGAGGCTCGTAACTTAGAAGGTCT
The DNA here is from genome assembly GCA_031772625.1 of Pinus tabuliformis. Classification (NCBI taxonomy): domain Eukaryota; kingdom Viridiplantae; phylum Streptophyta; class Pinopsida; order Pinales; family Pinaceae; genus Pinus; species Pinus tabuliformis. Next base: position 352,567,184 of record CM062805.1, on the reverse strand, counting down.
TGATTGTCCTTCCTCATAGTCCTACTCCAACAACATTACCATTGCATCAAATGATAAACTGGAATTCAAGAAATAATTCAAGAAATGCAAAACGATGATTTTTAGTTGTGATTCATTATTTGATAGAAAGAGAATTTAACTTAAATCCTTGGTTGTTCTTTCTTACACAAATTATATTTTAAACCAAAATCATCTAGAAATCATGCAGAAATCATAACACATCTAAGTAACTAAATCATAAAACTGAAATAAGAAATACAGAATCAAAATTATGCTAATTTATACAGAATTTAACCAAAGTGTACTTAGCTTGGTATGGGGGCCCTCCAACCTTGCCTTGTATACCTGAAGAACTCTTCAGCTATAGCTAACTTAATAAAACATTCACAACATGAACAACAAATAGAACAGTAGAAATGATTCTTCAAATTAACTCAAAAGTCTTTAGTAATCTCAATACAAAATTACACACTTTGAATGGTCCATAAACTGTGTTTAAATATGAAAATCATAAACAAACTTTTCTATAATGTCTCTAACAGCCTTATCAATCCTAATCCATCCATGCAGGTCGAACTCATCAATTCTGCTCCACAAAATAAGGACAAATCCCACAAAATAATAAATTTTCCCCTTTTTACTAGGGATTCCTGAATGACAGGTCAAGTTTGATCAACGTTGACCGGGCCTGTTTTTGCTCAGTTTGACTGAACCAATAGGTGTTTCTTCATCCCTAGTTACCAAGCTTTCCAAATATGCACTCATATCTCTCCCAGGTTTCCCGCACATATGACTTCAAAGGAGCCATTACGAGAATTTTTAACGCAATCCAAATTTACTCTTAAAACCCCAATTTTCACAAAAAAATCCAAAAATTGAAAAACTTATTTTAGTTACTTGAATATGCAAAATACAACTAAAATGAGGCACATATAGGTGAAATAGGATGGAATATGGTGGTAAATATATGGATTTAGGATAGGTAAAGATGACCAAAATTGAGGGCCAACAATAATTAGGAGTAAAAATTTATATGTGAAAACTTAGTTATATAATTTTACTTAATATCAATAAAAACTTAGTAAAAATTATTAATAATAAATTAAAATGGTTATCAATTGAAAGACCAAGTAACTATGTAAATAAAGCAACTCCATTTTTAATATTAATATTTTTCATTTTTAATTGTTCATATGCAATTTTAGTTCTCTATAGTTTTTACTTTAATTTAGCTATTAATTATTTGTTCCATAAGAGGTACTAAGTAGAAACACTGCATATTACACTTGTTAAAAATTATTTATCTGGAATTTTTTAAATGATTTGACATTTCGATTTTTAAGGCACATTTCATATTTTCTTGTACCCATTTTACAATTGTATTTACGGTCCTACGAATCACGATGTGGTTGCATTTAAGCTCGTATGTTGTAGCTGTGGTATTCTGAATCTCCTTTCTTTAGTTATATAAGCTATTTAATTACAATGAAGATGTTGAAGGCTCAAAATCTTGTTGATCTTCCCACCACCCATGTTGTTTCCTTTCTTGAAATTTTAGTAAAAATTTGGACCATTACTTGATTTATGTGTGTCATCCTTGTGCCAGATCCATGCCAATATTTTTTCTATCATTTCAATTTCATTGGATGACTGTAGTGTTCCATGTCGAACCAGCTTTACTGAAGTCAAAAGCTTGTTTTCTGATTGATCTTGTTGATTGAACTAGATTTAGTGAAGTCCAGGGCTCATCTGCTAATGATCTTGTTGATTGAACGATGAATCAACTTTACTAAAGTGGCTTATCTGCTTTTTGATTCACCTATAATTTACATATGGGAAGCACTAACACTAGTAGTAAACATCACCTAAAAATTCACAAAAACCTTTCCTCCATTTTTTCTTGATCTGCACTTTTTGTTTGCAAATGTTGTGATTAAATCAAAAACAAATATTACAAGCTAAGTTTTTAGACCTCCTCGCGATGAGGTTTGGGGAACCTAATGAGAAAAAATGGTTTCTCATTAGGGTGAATATGGTGTAATAGTGGGAGGAAAAAACTAGGTTTCACCCTTCAATTAGCAAAGTTAACCATGTCTACTGTGATTATAATAGATTTCATGCTAGGCAGTTGATGAATAGCTTCAACCTACTATTATAAGAATTGATTGGTTTGATTAGCTTGATTTATATATCCAATCTAAATACTTAATATTAGAAAGTGTGTAGAAGGATATTTTATAACTAAACAGTAACGCATATAGGAATCATACAAAAGGAAACCATCTATAAATTGTAGAGTAACTAAAACAAATAGATTGCTTTTTTGATTAACCTAGTATCGAACATAACTTTGTCAAGCGATGATAGGGAGGCTAATCCTCATCCAAGACTTTCCCAATCATATATGCAATCTTAAATGTATTGAAAAAAAGATAGTGAAACACTAGAAGCATTCACATGTGAAATAATAATGTTATAAGCTAAAAAAAAACTCCTTGATTAACTTTGAAATATTCAAGTATTACAAAAAATCCAAATTTTTGGTCCAGGAATCAACCATTTTCCAATAAAAATATACAATATATATAGAGTTTGTAAAAAGAATATTTCTAAAGATTACAATGAAAATAATTTCTATCCAAAATAACAAATTAGATTCTCTCAACAAAAACTTTTATCAATACATAAAATCTTCAGTCAGATTATCTATAACTAACCTTGATTCCTGGATTGTGTTCCACACTATCTGAATCTGCTCAAATTCTACATCTCTTAAGCAGGATCTACCTTGATCATCTATAGAGACATAGCTTACCTTTGAGACACTACAGTTGAATTTAGGATGTAATCTCAACAAGTTCCCATTGATCTTCTTCTGGATAAGCTAAAGTAACCATCTTTATATAGGTTTCATCCACTCTAGTGTATTTATAAAAGTTTTGTTTAACCGTGAATAGATATTTGATGTCATAACTTATAGAGAAATCATGAGATAATTTCTTATGAAGACTTTAACCACACAAAGTCCCTTTCATTCCATCAAACTTCTACTTATCCTATGCAACCCTGTTAAGTAATCATCGATATTCTTCCATTGACATCATTTTTCCCTATGAATTTTTGAAAGAAGTTAAACCTCTTTGTTATAGAGAAGATAACTTCTTATTAAACCCATTAACCTGAATCTGAATATATTTACATGTTTCTTTCATTTGAACCATCATGTTCTTCTTAGTCATAACCTTTTTTAGTTTTTATAATTGAATGAGACCCATCAATAATACCCATTTCTTATAATTCCTCCTTTGCTTTTGAATTAAAAAACTTTATAATCTTATTAGCCTGACTAGATTTGTTTCCAAGCTCATTATTGATTTCATTTGTTTCCCTTTCTGTTCGTTCTACAATTCCTCTTGTTCATCCATAATTCTAATTGATTTCCAAACATCATACATTGAATACATGATCTTCACCCATACTCTTTCTTTAGCTCTAATTAAGAAATGAACATTTTTATCTTAACCTTAATGTCATTCTAGTTGTTTTTGTAACCTGTAATTCTTTTGAAGTTTAATGACTAAGGAATTATCTGACTTAAGTTTCTCTTTTTCATCTTTCTCTAAATCTCTCTTCAAATTATCAATTTCTTTATTCTTTATGCTCAAATATGACAACACATTCATTAATTCCTCTCTTGAATTATTTTATTTTGAAGTTCTTTGAGATGAGGAACCATCTGCATCCTTGACTTTCTCTCTTTCCTTCAACAACAATTCCACTAGTGATATTGGTAGTGAATCTTCTTCTTTTTTTCAATCATCACTGATAAAATCAATTATTTGTTTTTCTCCATCTCTCTAATTTCTTGTTTTTTTTATGCTTAGTAGCTGGCAGCTTTAACCTTTTCCCAAAGAGCTTGAATGTTTGCATTTCTATTCTTTATGATTTCTTGGGTAACATTGATATCATTAGGATCTAATCCCAGTTTCATAACTATGTTCTCTAATGATTTAATCCTATTATTCATAGCAAGACAAGACATTTTTCTCCATCTTTAAATTAGAAATTGTGTTATTCAACATACTTCGTAATTTATTCAAATTAATTATTGAGATGGTTAAAGTGGAGTAAATAATATCCCCTATCTATCTATGGAGATTTATTTGGTCAATAGGATGGAAGTTCTTTGTTTGAAAATAAAATATGGAGGTTTTGTAACCTTTTTTTGATCTAGCTGCTTCAATTTAAGGTTCTAAAAGGTCCAACTAAAACTTCCCCTTCTCAACATTCAAGGCTGAGTGTATTCTATTTTTTTTAGAACATCCTTGTTTCCAAACTTGATTGTAGGTTATTGGTTTCAAAGTTTCATTCTTCTTTTTAATTTCCATAAATTGAGACAAAATATTACTTTGATTAGAGAAAGAAGTTGAAGAAGATTGTCGTATTGTTTTTTCCACATGTTGTATATTGTTTACAAGATCAACTAACAAAGCAATTCTAGAAGGTGAACATATATCAAGTGACATAATTTATGACATTTCTTCTTCTTTTTCTCTTACATTTTTCTTTTTGAATGCTTTGAATGATGTTACTTTTGAATCTGAAGTGGAATGTGGAACATTGGAAATAACCCTCTTGAGTTCTTTTTCTTTCAGTTGAGGAGTAAAAAAAAAATTAACTTTTAGAGGCTACTCTATTTCTTTCACTACTGGTAATTCTTCTACATTACCCTCTTCCAATATTTCCCTATTTGTATATCTTTCAATGTCTGGTCTTGGTGAATTAATATATGGGTAGAACCCTGTAGGACTCTAATACATGAAATCTTAGCAATTGGATCGTAAGGTCATCTATGTCCCTTCGTAAAGATCATTTGTTGAAACAATAATTCAAATTCTTTATTAGAAGTCTTGTTGTTCACATCAAAAGGTCTTACCTCTTCCTTTAGTTTGAAAAGAGCCTCTTTCCTTCTTAGCAAAAAGTGGATTTGATCTATGATGAAACTTTATCTAATGAATCCAAGTGCAAAAATATGGAGAAACACTGGTAAAGGATATGGAGGAAGTTCACATCCATACATCCTTGCCTCGGTAAATATTTTATACAAATACAAATCTCCTAATTTTTTTTCTTCACTAAGTTGTAAGGTGCACTTGGCCTCATGTAAAATCCTTAAGGCTTCACTACTGTTCAAGAGATTGTAACATACTGATATAAATTGATCCACAAATTTTGAAAAATAGAACTCCTAAGGATGTTTCCTAGACAACGATGTCTACTGTAATATTGACCATAAATTCCCCTTTATATCTTTCTTTTGAAGTTGTAACTAAGAGAAATTAACTAACTGATGGAACATGAACGAGTACACCAAAAATGATTGATGGCTAAAGGATGTTTCAATTTTAGATTTCATAAATTATTCATGAATGGTGTCTAAGAGAAATTGACTAAAATGGAAGTACATAGAAGGTGTATTTCCTTGAGATAAAGTGGATAGAAAACCTAATACCACTTCGTCTACAACCTCATCATTTTCATATCATAATAAGTAGTACAACATTGATATGATTTTCCTAGAAATATCTGGGAAGATATTTGCAGGGTGAGGAGGGTTCTGTTGGGGAATCTTGGCTTCCCTCTAGTAAAAAGGATTAAAATATGAGAGTTCTTTGTTGAGGGGTTAATATCTAATAAGTTTCCAATAAAATTTCACTAGAATATGGATGAAGCGAATCCATGTTAGGTCCCTATAATACTAGTATAAACCTTTTATTTTTATTGTCAGTGTAGCCGTCTATTGTTATTGTTGTTCCCATGCAGGCCCCACATTGTTATTTGTGTGCCCCATAGAAGCCCACTATTGTTATTTTTGTTTCCTTACATTATTATTATTATTTAGGTTCTGATTATATTGTGACCCCTTAGACACGTATATATACCGAGGAGGCCTTGTCATTTATACCATCCAAGAATTGTTTATTTATGTGATGTAAAGGGGGTTACCCCAATGAACATGCTATTTCTAAAGTCATTTTTTAAAATTTTCTTCTATTTTGTTAGATGGTTGCATAACATTTGGTATCATAGCTTAGGATTCTAGGTTTCATTGCTTCAAACAGGTCATATTGGAATTTTTTCTATAATTGTTTTTATACGAAGCATGAGAATCTAAAATTTTGACTACCTGTATCCACGATATTGGTGAATGCCATGTCTATGTTTTAGATCTTGATTTTCTATATTTTTTGAGATATGGTCAGGAGAAGTTAGGGGTTCTGAATGCTCTAGAATTTAGTCTCAAACAAGTAACATAGGGAAAATTGCCATAATTTTCGTTTCAAGCGTTAGATTTGAATTACATAAAAATGACTAAAAGGGAATGGATTGTAGTTTGTTTGGAATTGATTTTTGGGTTCGTTAAAATAGTGACACGAGGCATCACGCACAATTTTTCTCTACTAAACTAGTCCATAATCAAGCCATTGTGGGATATTTGGCATGACTTTATATTGAAGAATCCAATATTGGTCTAACTTAAAGAATTCAAAATAGAACTTAGAGTTATACCATAGGCCATAATTCTAGACCTTGGAAGGCTAAAATTATAGAGATACAACAGTTTCAAGATAGAGCTCCTAAAAGCAAGGAAAAGGTGTGTATGTTTTTATATTTTGCATAATTTTGTTTGAAACATTAGTTTGATGTGATTCCAAGGGAGTAGTGAAGCATATATATATCCTTGCTTGATTATGTAATGTCTCGAAATAAAAAAATGGATACAACTAGTAAGAAACTAGAAATATCTACTATGACACATGAAAAAGAGGAAGAAATGAAGCATGATATATCAAAATTATGAAACCAGGTGCAACAAATTTCACTCTTGCAAAAAGTAACAAAAAATGAATTGGAAGCCATGATGAATGTTAAGATAGATGGTGTAAAAAGGGATATGGGAGTTTTGAATGATGGTTTAAAACCAAACATGGAAGCAATGATGAATGTCAATATAGAATTAGTAAAGGAAAATTTGGAAACATTGCTAGAACAACGATGTCCCAGTGGTGACAAGGTAATCAATGAAAATCATGATGAGGAAAAAAGGAATACAGATTATGATTTTAGAGAATCCAATTTTGGGTTTAAGACCCACCACATTCCAAATATAGATATGAGGAAGTTTGATGGCAAGGATATATTATCGTGGATACTACAGATGGAGCAATATTTTGATTTACATGATGTACAACACATAAGAAAGGTACACTTTGCATCTTTATATTTAGAACCCAATCAGTTTGTATGGTATCGATGGATTTTTTCTCATAAACTACTTGTCACTTGATCAATTTTTACAGAGGAAATGATATCACATTATGGGGATACAAAGAGAAACACCTTCTTTAGCTAATTAATAAATCTCAAACAAAAGGGTTCAATGGCGGAGCACATTGAGGACTTCCAAACAATAAATATAAGGGTAACTGATATTCCAAAGGAGCATAGGATTGATGTCTTCATAAGGACTTTAAAGGATAACATCCAACATGAGGTTCGTGTTTGGGAACCCGATTCATTACAGAAGGCAGTCACGATGTCAAGAAAATTTGAAAGAAAAATTATGGCAACAAGGAAGTCTACCACTCAACTATAAAGACATGAGTGTTGTTGCTTCTGTCCTTCCACAACCTACAAGGTTGACACCACAAAAATTGGCAGAAAAAAGAGAAAAATTGAGTTGCTAGAGTTATGATAGAAAATAGTCTAAAGTTCATAACTGTGCTAAGAAAAAATTATTTTACGTAGATTGTTAAGAGGAGGAAGAAAAGGAACAAGAAGCATAAAAATAAGAGGATATACACTAGGAACCAACCCTAGAGAAAGAAGAAATTAATCTGATCATATCTTGTAATGCATCGGAGGGAATTACCACTCCTAAAACTCCCAAGATAGAAGGATATATCAAGAAGAAAAAGGTAATATTGTTGATTAATTCAAGTAATACCCATAATTTTACTCGTTGTAAGATGGCTAAGGAAATGAATTCCTTTCTATACCCAGCACTAAAGTGTCAAGTGATGGTTACAAATGAGGGAACTATTTCTCTGGAAAGTGCAATAATATCAAACCAATCATGGGGGAATATGTATTTATAGTATAATGATTTCTATTCGAATGGGTGGTGTTAATGTTGTACTAGGAATCAAATCGATACAATCTTTGGGGATGATAGTTTTTAATTTTCAAGAAATTTTCTTGAATATTTTTTGTGAAGGAAAGGAAATTGAATTTATGGTTATCACAGGGAAAGTAGGGAAGATAATGAACTCTAATGGAATGCAAATGATTTTAAAGAAAGAAAAATAGGGTGTAATTTCACAATTATTCTCACTAGAGGTTCAAACACCGAAAGAATCTATTTCTCGAGATCTCCAAAAAGTTTTGGAAAATCATTACAAGGCTTTTGATACTCCCAAAGTCCTCCCACCTATTCGTGATTATGATCATGCTATTCACTTGGTTCTAGGAAGTGTTCCTCCAAACATCACACCTTATAGATATCCCTATTCCCAACGGAGTGAAATTGAACATATGGTTGTGGAAATTCTAGAAGCCAGTATAATTTAGCCTAGTCAAAGTTCTTTGTCTACACCAATATTATTAGTGTACAAGAAGGATGGACCATGGATTATGTGTTCCGATTATAGGGAGCTCAATAGGATCACTATTAAAGATAAATTTCCACTTCCTATCCTTCATGAATTCATGGATAAATTAGATGGAGAAATTTACTTCATCAAGTTGGATCTTTGTTCTAGATATCAACAAATTAGAATGTAAATTAAATACATTTTGAAAACAACATTCAGAACACATGAAGGTCCTTATGAATTTTTGGTCATACCTTTTGGCCTTACTAATGCACCTTGCATGATTCAAGGTTTCATGAATTCCATTTTTAAACCCTTCCTTAGAAAATTTGTGTTAGTATTTTTTGATGATATATTAATGTACAACAAGTCTTGGAAGGATCATGTTCAACATGTTGACAATGTTATCAAACTATTGGAGGAGAAACGATTATATGCAAAAACCTCGAAATGTTTCTTTGGACTATAGGAGGTGGAATATTTGGGCCAAATTGTGAGGGTGTTAAGGTAGACCCTAACAAAATTAAATCCATTAAGGAATGGAATATCCTCACAACCCTAAAGCATATTCAGGGATTTCTTGGGTTGACAAGATATTATCGCAAATTTTTTGATATTTATGGAAGAATAGCAGCACCTCTAACAACACTACTAAAGAAAGATGATTTTTCTTGGACTCTAGAAGCAACTAAGACCTTTGAACACCTTAAAGAGGTAAGGTTCCAAGCATTGGTCCTAGCTACACCAGACTTCACAAAAACCTTTATTTTGGAATGTGATGCCTCAAGAAATGGAATCGGTGCTATCTTAATGCAAGAATGAAGACCCGTTACTTTTGAAAGTCATCTAATTAAGGCAAAGGATTTACAAAAACCTGTTTATGAGAAGGAAATGTTGGCAATACTACATGCACTAAAGCAATCATGGACTTACCTAATGGGAAGAAACTTGAAGGTAAACATAGATAATGATAGTCTTAAATACTTTTTGGAACAATGATTATCTTCAAAAGAGAAACAAAAATGGGTCACAAATATGTTGGGTTATGACTTTGAAATCATCTGCAAAAAAAGGAAGAAAACTGTTGTTGTAGATGTACTCTCAAGAAAGGATGAGGATGTGGAGCATTTCTTTGTTCCACTTCTATTATCCAACCCGATTGGATAATTGAAGCAAGGGATGAATGGAAGAATGACAAAGAAGTTTGTACACTCATTCAAAAGTTGCACCAATATCATAATACTTCTAATACATTTATCTAGAAAAATGATTCATTATGGTACAAAGATCACTTATATCTCTGTAAGAATTGTCAACTCAAACAAAATATTCTTTGAAAATTGCACACCTCCCCCATTAGGAGGGAGCTCATGATTTTTAGAAACTTACGATAGGGTCAAGAAGGGATTTTTTTTGGATGGCCTTAAATTTGATATCCAGAATTTTTTGGTAGAATGTTTGTTTTTCCAACAAAATAAAGTTCAGAAAATTAAGACCTCGAGTTTGTTACAAACTTTGCTCATTCCAAGTTAGCATTAGGAGGAGGTCTCAATGGATTTTATCATAAGTTTACCCAAGTCTGAAGGAAAGAGTGTCATCAGGGTCGTAATTGATAGAGTTACCAAGTATGCACACTTTTGTGAATTATCTCATCCTTTTAAAGCCAATAAAGTTGCTACTACATTTATGGAAACAATTCAAAAGCTACATGGAAACCCAAATATTATTGTAACTGACAAGGATCCCATTTTCAGTGGACGTTTTTTAACAGAACTATTTTCTTGGGTTTGTACTCAATTAGTTATTATCTCATCTTATCATCCTCAATCAGATGAGAAAACTGAGACAATGAACATATTTTTGGAAGGATATCCTTGTTGCTTTGTATCTGATAAAAAAACACAATGGGTCGAGTGGTTACTTTTGGTTGAATTGTGCTATAACACTTGCCTGCATACTGCAAAAAAAATGACCTCATTTATGGAAATTTATGGATATCATCCACCATCCGTCACAACACCTTTAAGAGAAAATTCTAAGGTTAAAGCAGTGGAAGATCACAAGCATTAGAAACAAATTCTCCAGCTCTTAAAGTATAACCTCATGCTAGCGTAAAACTAAATGAAGCAACAAGAAGATTAACATCATAGTGAAAGAAGTTTTGTTGTAGGAAATTCTCAGTTTTTAAGGCTACAACCATACAAACAAATGTCCCTCAAGCAAGATGTTGGCTTAGTGAGTCCTGAACCAAGTTCAGAGTTAATTGTGCCAAACAAAATTCTACACTACTAGCCCTCTTGGCATCAACCTGTGTAGTGCAGGCTGACCTCTCACCCGAAGCAGTATGGGAGGATGCTGGAACCAAGTTTCCACATCCAAATATCAGTATGATGTCTTATATTTCCCTAGATCTACCATTGCAAAGATCTATAAGCCCCTAGGGCTTGGTACTACAACTTCCTTTAATGGCCTCTAGACCTTCACGAAGGTCTATGATAGGTCTTTACATACCCTTAACAAATGAATCATCCACTTACGTGCACCATAAAAAAACCATAGATCTGAGTTCGCACAAATCGACTTAAGTTTTCAATAAAGATAAAAGAATGTATTATAAACCTCACATAAGTAATTAACATGCATTGTCTACAGTTAATAGGACTTATTCAATAGAGTCACACATCAATACATCATTATTTCATAAAGACATTATTCCATCACAACATATATCGCAAACATAATTAACAAATTTAAACAGATAAACACGTGAATTTCTTCAATATTCTTCTTTACTGATCTTCAATATGAGGTTATAGACTCAAAATTTCCCTGCACACTTAGCTGCAAAGCCTTTTCCCTTCTATCTACCCATTGTTTACTTACCCTTTTCCATAGAGGTAGACATAAGCATCCGTTTAGAATCTCTTAAGACACACCTATTTATATCTTTTTACATACAATCCCATGGTCCACTGACAATGGGTGGATCTCAAAACCATCTTGAATTTACATAACAAAGGAGCTAAAACCCCTTTTGACTTCTGACTATCTACACACTCCGCATCCACAAATTGTGAAGACTTTACATCTTTTTAACAAAATTTACATCAAAACTTGGGTTTTTAACTCCAAAACTGACCCTGGGGCCCCCATCCCAATAGGCCCCCATCACAAAGATTTTCAGTCGCCCTCGAGTCACTCGATTGGTGTGATGATCTTGTTGCGAATATCCCCAACTCCACATGCACAATTGCAACCTCGGTAGTGCTCTGCGTGTCTACCTGTTTGACCTCTTCTACGAGCTACTCTGTAGCTACTCCTTCCACGTCCAACTTTATCTTTTCTTGTGTTTGTTGCAATCTCGTCAACTTCTCTTGAATGTTGGTGGATACTTTGTAACAACCTGGCCTTAAGCATGACCTCCATCTTTTGATCTGCTTCAACCTAAGCGAGGAGTTGCTTCCACTCCTATAACTTGGCAAGGCGCTACGCTGTAGCAATTGAGCATGTCATCACCCTAACCTTGTCCTACTACTTCTAGAGCCCATGAATCTCTGTATTCAATATCTGCAAGTTTGGTATCCAATGTGGCCATCCCTTCCTTGATGGCGGCTTCACGCTGCTCCCTAACCTTAGGCGGAGTCATAGGTTATAATTTGAGCTGCATCTCTATGATCTTCATATTGAGTTCGAATTAAAATCGCTTAACTTCCACCTTTGCCTCATGTACTCCTGCATCTAATTTACAGATCTTAGCTTCTCGCTGTGTGTCCTCTGGGATGCGCAACTTGGCACTGTTTTGTACGCTTCTGCTACCACGAACTCTAGCCTGGAACTCTGTGCCTGGATTGTAACTTTTTCCTTTGATGCCTACAATTTTTGAGCGAACATCTGTTCATTGTTCATCCTGTATTCTGTTATCAAATTGTGAGTGCACTACTCCTGAGCTCTCAATTCCTCCATCACCCCAGCCTGCAGCGCATGAAGGAGCTCATTGGGGAGCACTACAATGTTCAGCATGATGCTCTTAAGAGTACTTAATATGATTCAGTCATCGGCAAACTCTATGCATAGGGACCCTTCCGATAGAGTAACCATGTGAAGTTCCGATGTCCTGACCAATTCTGTGGCCTGACTCGTCCCCAGTGCCAAGCTTACTTCTGGTGCGCTCGCTTGACCTGCGCCCACCTATATCCTACTAGTTTGGATCTGCAACATGCGTAGATCCTTTTGAAAACTCCCCAGTGTCTTCATGTGCTATTGCTCGAATTTTTGCAACAATTCGGTTCTAGTATCTTGGACATTGTCACCGATCTGATCAAGATCACCGTCCACCAAGATCATGGGACCGACCTGCGTTTTGTCCGAATTTTGCTTCCCGAGGGGATCGTCCTGCTACTCCTGTGCATGATTCCTTAGCTAAAATGGGGTTATTTTCCCCTCATATCCTCCTCCACCATGTTGATACTGTTCTTCCTCCTCTGTCATGGGTGAAGGAGATTTACCACATTTCTGTGATTCGTGTTGCTCTTTCTCAGCCTGCTCCTTAGCGTTGCACTCCTTCTCCATTCGAGTCTTCTCTGTGGATTTCTTCTTTCGTTGTGCAGCCAAATTTTGCGCAGCCTACTTTGTTGCATCCTTACTTTTCTTTTTAGCCGAACTGCTGGCACGCTTACTACTTCTGGCATCCTAATCTAATGGGGTGCACCACTCTGCTGGCTAGCAATTGATCACCTCCTAAATGCCATGATCTGTGCCAAAGTATGGTAAATCATACCATTTCTATTATGGGTCCTTGCATGCCTTAATGTAGACGCGGTGGAAGTTAGCTTTGAACACAGCATATGCTGAAAACGTGCCATGGCTGAACTCTATTTCTAGCTACCAATTCAAGAGGGATTGTATCCAAAGTATTATAGAATAAGTGCACCGACTCTAGCTACAGCTTTGTTCCATAAAATTTAGTCCACTTCACTAAATAACCATGTGGATCATTTCTCCCATCGTATTTCTCAGCCAATCGAATTTTTGGATGACTGAATCGCAACCTCATCATCGTCCTGTAATCTCTCCATTCATCAAAGTCTTTGTGCGTACCCCACCATCATGCGGGCGTAGCACATAGCACAAAATCTAATGCTTGGAAGCAGTGATCCTCAGATACTTCTCATTCAAATCCATCCAGAAACTTGTCTACATCAGTTAAACCATCATAATAGTGTAAGTTTCTTACCTTCGAGGACACACAGTGTAGTGATTTAGTCATCATGTTGCAATGCAACATAGTTACTTCATGCAACCTATTCTGCCAATGCTTTAGTTCTTCATTCGAATCTGAGGTACATGAAATTTCTCGGTTCCATGCAATCCTTACATCAGCTATTGGGTTAATCTAGTCTTGATCTTGCACATTTATTTTATAGATCTGATCCAAATCATCATCACTCTCTTTGTAGTCATTGTTATAGACATTTTTGGGCCCTACAACCCCAAGCATGAAATGTCCATAAATCAAGGGCTCCTAAGTCCCTAAAAGTGTTTTTCTAACCCCTAAGGGAACAAGGTCAACAGATTACAGCTTCTCCTAGAAGTTCTCCATGAAAAACTGCTCAGAATTGGTCAAAACAGGATCATTTCAGCTACTCCACTGACTAAGTGCGTTGCATTGCACCTAAATACACTGTTTGGGTGCGTTGCATTTCAAAAATCCCTTTTATGGGGTGCGATGGGTGAGAAATGACAAATGGCAGTGTCATTCCTCGAGGTGGAGACGCAATGGAAGCTTCCAGAATCTTCTCCTGTGACACTTGCCTCACTGAATTTGACCAAGGATGAGTAAGAGATCATCAATCTCCAAGTGGAAGCAAAAACTACCAGAGGGAAGACACTAATCAAATCACAAGCTGACTCATCCCCCTTACAGATATCTATATATGGATCCCTCATCCCAGAGATCCAGAGGCTGGAATTTTGCATATTGTAAGGAATTGCTGTTGGTTTCTTGAGACAAACATCAGAGTGTTGGGTGATCTAAGCTTTGTTTGAGGTGAAGAGGGGCTTCTTTGCTGGGAGGTTGATGCTGGTTCAGAACAACTGGTTGTAACTCCTCTTGGCTCTTTCTTGTTTCTCAATAAAAGCTATTCAAGTTTTCCTCCATACTCTTGTGTCATTTATGTTTGCTGCATTTGTATGGTCAATTTACATCTGATCCTAGATTGTTTATGATTATAGATCCATGTCTTTGTATAGTGCTATGCTACTGTGATCTTACAGGTACCTTGTGAAGCTGGGCGTGCAAGGGAGTAGGTAGCGAAAGACTATCAAAGAAGAGAGGAATCGAATCAGGAGATTAGCGCAAGACAGAGGTTGGTCTTCTTATTCTTCTCTATTTATAATTCATAAAGGAAAAACGAAAGTAGCTTTTCTCTGTTTGTTTCTAAGGCAGCTGTCACACCTTAGTGGGATAGAGCAGTTCTATATAGACACTTTTCCCTGTAACAAAATGGCGACTCCGCTAGGGAGGAATTAGTTTGTTTTTTTTATCTTCCTTGTTGTCTATTTCATAAACTTAGAGACGGAGCCTGAAGTCATGCCAGGTAGCTTTCAAACTGCATTTGCTATGCAAATTCAAAGTAGATAAATGTCGCTTCAGTCAATCTCCGGGATTTGTTTATGATTTAAACAACTGATTCACAAACTCTCTGATTGCCCTTGTGATAGCTCTTAGATCCTCCTTAGATCTACCCCTGATTGTTGCATTACTGATTGTTTTTTTCTCGGCCAAAACCCAAGAACTGAACTGCAAACTGTGACCCGAAACCCAAACAGAGTCTCATTTCTAGCCTAGCGTAGGTACTGTTCAGAGAATCTGAACTTCAGCGCACTTCCCGAGTGGACAAGCTGCGCTACATTTCAAATTCTCTGTGTTACAGGTGTGCTGATCAGGCTAGGCTCTGTGCAATTTTGGTTTCTGTGATTCACTCTTTCCAGTTCTATTCCTGAATTTTGCTGCCTGTGATCAGTATATGTCTGTTTGAAACCCCTTTTCCTTGCTGTTATTTCGGCTCCTTTGTACAAAATAACTGTAAATGTTTTTTGTGTTTGTTGAGTCATTTTCAGTTCTCCTTTGCAAAAGTAGCATAATCGTACTGTCGTCCTTTGATTTGAAACTATCACAAGTGTCGATTTAGATCATAGGAAAGAGTTTGATTGCTGTTGATGGTCGATTATCCTGTTACTATTGCTTTTGGTTTGAATTTGTAATTTTCTAGTGTCAAGAACAAGTATTCATTTCAAAATCGTAAGGTGTTGTGATCGTCTCCATTTTTTATTTCAGAAAGAAACTTGTTGATATATTTGTCGCTTGAAAAGAAATTCAGATTTGTGCATCAACTTTCTTTTTAGCATTCATATACTAAGAAAGTCGAAAACAAATACATGCATGTGCATTTGCATATAGACAGTCTGATTGGCTTGATTTAGGAAAGTGCATTTAGAGTGTGCTCTTTGCTCTTTGTGAAAAGATTCTGTCTTTCTTTTCCTTAGTAGCTAGGATTTTCATTGCACAAAGAAGATAAAAAGTTTGTTTATCATCTTAGATTGCATTTTAGGAATTACATCTACATCTCGCGGTGAACCTGAAAGGCAAAATTCATAAACAATATCAACTATAAAATAAATTCAATGAATCTAACAATGCTTTATACCTTAATGCACAACATTTAGAAGTCTAGGCTAGGGACGTATTCCAGCGTCGTAAACCCTAGTAACTGTTGTTCTCACTGATGGTTGGGTGATTCCTCCACTTTGAGACGTTAAGTGCCAATACGGACTTGTGCTCCCACGTATCGTCGAGTATATTTTGGGAGACCCCAATAGGCTTAATCCTTTATCCATAGGAATCCGTGTCTGCCGCCCTATCAATCACAATGCACTGAACACAGCATTCAGAAAGATTGACTGCCGTATCGTAAAAAGTATTCTGCAGTTTTGCAATTGGTTTGGTAATCCCTCTACCTAGATTTCCAGAGCAGTCCCTTTCGTTCCTTTTCAGACTCTTTAACAGAAAAGGTCCATCTGAGCACTTGTCACTTCAGGCTCATTAAAAATCGAAGGCGACTAGAGTCGTCTTTTGTTTTTTCTCGACTCTTAAAAATTGAAAAAACAAGTTGTGTCAAAGCGTCTAAAATTTATTTTAAACAGAATATTCATTACACTTTCCTACGTTGATCTTGGGTTGAGAAAATGGAATCCACCAACCAAGGAATTTCCCTTGGAGGAAATCCCAGTCCCTTCTCCTCTTGGGGAGATGTTGGTGCACCCCATATGGCCACAATGTCACTTCCAGGACTGACAATTGGTTTGCCAGTATGGCTTTTCTCAACCTCTGTCGTTCAGAACACCGCAATTCTTGAATATTTGAATCAGCAACTAGACGAGTCCAGAGTTACCCACCAACCTTCTACTTCCTCTAATTCTTGCTCTCCTCCTTCCTCTTCGCTTGACGGGGCTGGTAAAGCCAAAAGTCAAGTACCTGAGAAGAAGAAGGAAAAGAAGAAGAAAGAGAAGAAGAAGAAGGAGCCAAAAGCGAATGGGGGCAAACGAGCGTCGTCTAGTGAAAATCCACACACTGCACCGACCAGGCCTAAATCACCATGTGTCATTTGCAAAGGAGACCACTATCACAGAGATTGTCCTTGCATCCCTCAGATCTTAAGGGACTGGTCTCCTCGTTTGCACAACCCAGTGTCGTCAACCTCTGAAGATCATGTTGAAAACACACCGTCGACTAGTGAAAGTGAAGCCCCAGGACAAAAAGGAAAATATAGATTTCCTTGTAAATTGTGCGAAGGCGATCATGCCGTCCACTATTGTCCCTTCTTAGACGAGGCTAAAAGAGTTTTGGACAATCGTCCGGTTTCACCGTTACGACTTCCTCCTGGACATAAAAAACTCTTGCCGAGTCCGTCACTAGTCGAAAATCCGGCTGGCCCGCTCAAGTGGTCGGCTAAAGCATCTATCATTGAAGACAAACCATCTGAACCCATACCAGATGAAAGTCAAAAGGTCGAGGCGGCAGTTGACCCGGTCTTGCCTTCAGAGGTTCCATCTTTAGATGTTACAATCACCGAAGAGAACAAGGATGACATCGTCCAAATTCCTTTCATAAGAACAGACTCCAACAAACATGGGGACAATTTACCCATTCCTTTACTGCAGGAAGGAAGTTCGTCAAAGTTGTACCCAGGCATCTATTCGGTCCCACCTCCAAGCAACCTAGTTGTCTCCTTCGACTGGAATCAACTAGGCAGACCCTGTTTACCAGCTAGTATACCATTCTGAATCATTGTTCAAATATATAGAATGGTTATGGCTGGTACCATCATAGATGAAGGGGCTTCTGTGAGTATCCTTTCCTCGACTGCTTGGAAAGCACTTGGTTCGCCATCGCTTTTGCCTGAGATGAGAAATCTGACAGGCTTTGATAAAGGAACTAGTGGACCATTAGGGATCCTTCACAATGTGCCCATAGCATTGAGAGGGAAAACCGTTCACGTGAACGTGATGGTAGTTCAAGGACCCCTGGATTACAATCTACTCCTTGGACGAGACTATATTTATTGCATGAGAGCCATTGTCTCATCACTCTTTAGAGTGATGTGTTTTCCGCACGAAGGAAGAGTGGTCAAGCTCGTAGACAAGCTTTCATTTCCCGGATCACGCATAGCAAATAGTCATATACCATCCCTGAATGGTCTTTTCACGCAAGAAATGTCTCAGTCCCCAATACGTCCACCCAATGAGCGCGAGTGATTCGAGGGACATGACTGAAACCCAGGGGGCATGCACCCTGGTCTGCTTCGGCAGGAAAACTTTGGGTATAGGGTAGGTTTCTGCGAGAAAATATGACTAGTCTGTACTCCCGTCCGTGATTGGAAGAGGGGGTTATTCTAGAACAAGATTCTCTTGTCAAAGTTGCGTGAGTGGAGTAGCCTCCTTCACTCACCTTTGTCTATTTCGGTAAACATCGCCGAAGAAGTGTTTTGTTTGCACTGTGAATAGAACAATCTTTGGGTAACCTGTAAGAGGTAGGCCTCTCCCGGTAAAACAAATGTTTTAACGGAAAGAAGAAGGGGTAACCTTGAAATTCTGTTTTATACCTATGGGCATGCAAGCCTTTTGGCGTGCAAGCGAAGAGTGACTATTTATTTTTTAAATTTGTAGGACCTCTAACCCTTTAAACTCGTAGGATTGGTTGTTTCCTAACTTGCATAAAGAAAGGATGTGGGGCAAAACTCTAAAAATTGCCGTTTTATATGAGACATTCTTATCACACGACTGGATTAATCGAGCAATGTTACTGCAAGGTTCAAGCTCGTTAAAAAATAAACCCGCATCGAGCAGTGTTATCGCAAGGTTCAAGCTCGTTAAAAAATAAACCCGCATCGAGCAGTTTTAGCACATAGTTCAAGCTCGTTAAAAAATAAACATAAGCCATGAGAAAATGTTTCCCCCAGTGTTTAAGCTCAGTCACAAAAGAAATGAACCGATCTCCGGTAAATAACCATCATGAATGTAATACTTCAGCCATTAAAGCCTTGGTCGTGTTTGCACCGTCACCTCCACTTTTGCATTGGCCAATCATTCACCTCCATTTGATTGTTTACCCATTTTGAGGAACAACTGCGAAGAGTGATTTCACTAGCCATCCTTGTAACACTGCCATGATTGGAAAATTCCAAACCTTACCTAGAATCAGTTGCTATCCATTGTATCACTCCTTCCTCAAAAGACGACTCTCCTTTAAGCTCTTTTCAACTGACTCGTAAAATATGAAAAGATTGCCGAGCCATTGGCCTCTCCAGCTCGTTAAAGGGACAGGAAGTGCTATCCTCCTCTAAATTTTAATCTTTTTGGACCTGAGGGATTATTACACAAAAAGATCGAGCGCTTGTTTTGTTCGGCTCGTTAAAAAGTATCGAAAATTCAACCCTTTTGTATTGTTTTATACTTTTTTGGACTTAAGGGATTAGATGATGAAAAAGGAATTTTGGAGTTACCTTTACGTCCCTTTTCAGACTCTCTAAAATTGAAAAAGGACCGAGTTATCTTTGTCGTTAAACTCATTAAAAGTTTAAATAGTGACAAACTTGTCTATAGACGAGAACGAGTTTCACTATCGCTAGGCTCGTTAAAACATAGCGATGGGTTTGCCCGAAGGGAAAATTATAGAACAAGCATATGTTATCCTCCTCAAGCTTGACAAAAATAAAGAGGTACTGGTCAGCAATGACTGGGGAAAATTGGGAAGAAAACTTGAAGAAACTTTGTTGGTAGCAAGTCGCTCTTGAACATGACACTTCCGCTCTGTGTCCGAGTCGGGTTGGGTTGTTTCATCACCATGGTCCCATCATACCATCCATATTTGGGGTTAATGCTACCAATCCATCACATCAGTGTCGCCGATATGTTCAAGAGAAGTCATTTAGAGAATTCACCTGTGTCTCACCCACTACCATACATTTATACTCCATTCTTTCATGACCGCCACCCTGAACCTTATATCACCAGATTGTTTTCACTTCCATTAAAATCATTTGCTCCGTTCCGTGTCATTGATGTGGGATTCATTAAGGCCCTCCTGTGACGGGTCACTTCTTGTCGACATTAGCTCATTATCCAAGAAGTTGATCTAGGAACACCCCATTCAGTACTTTGAAGCTTGCATGCCTCAATGGCAAGTTTCTCACTTCCGGCGATAGGTTTACATCAATGGCCTTCGACCGAAAGATTTTGCGTGGTGTTTGACACCAAGTCCTTTATTCACACCACGTGAGTTGTACTACAGTACCTTGAGGGTCATTATCATTATCGGTGATTCCTCTCGCGCTTGTTAACAGTTTACATCATTGGCTGGTAATCAAGCGATGTCTTTCCATGTTCGACTTCAGAACATTTCTCACATGGATCGACTTGTACTTCGAGTGAAGATCGAACGAGATTGAAGACCCCCGATCTAGTTTCATCCATTCAGGCTGCGATATATATTCAGGGAAATAAAGACATCAAATGTACATCATTGCTGCACAGATAATCATCCAATCAAAAGGATGATGGCTCTATCAGAATCATCAGTCTGCACTCAGATGATTGTCTGTCCTATGTACATGAAAATGAATTCATAAAAGCTGAGCATGGGAATTCCCGCCTTAGCTAGATCATGAAAGTATTATGAAGATAATTTATTTTATTGTATCTTATTACAGGTCTCCTCCCAACATTGAAAGAACTTCGGATCCTCATAATAAAGCATTTCACTCGACATCAAAAGATTAACGACCTCATGCTTTAGGGGGAAACTGTTATAGACATTTTTGGGCCCTACAACCCCAAGCATGAAATGTCCATAAATAAAGGGCTCCTAAGTCCCTAAAAGCATTTTTCTAACCCCTAAGGGAACAAGGTCAACAGATTACAGCTTCTCCCAGAAGTTCTCCATGAAAAACTGCTCAGAATTGGTCAAAACAGGATCATTTCAGCTGCTCCACTAACTAAGTGCGTTGCATTGCACCTAAATACACTGTTTGGGTGCATTGCATTTCAAAAAGCCCTTCTATGGGGTGCGATGGGTGAGAAATGACAAATGGCAGTGTCATTCCGCGAGGTGGAAAGGCAATGGAAGCTTCCAGAATCTTCTCCTGTGACACTTGCCTCACTGAATTCGACCAAGGATGAGTAAGAGATCATCAATATCCAAGTGGAAGCAAGAACTACCAGAGGGAAGACACTAATCAAATCACAAGCTGACTCATCCCCCTTACAGATATCTATATATGGATCCCTCATCCCATAGATCCAGAGGCTGGAGTTTTGCATATTGTAAGGAATTGTTGTTGGTTTTTTGAGACAAACATCAGAGTGTTGGGTGATCTAAGCTTTGTTTGAGGTGAAGAGGGGCTTCTTTGCTGGGAGGTTGATGCTGGGTCAGAACAACTGGTTGTAACTCCTCTTGGCTCTTTCTTGTTTATCTATAAAAGCTATTCAAGTTTTCCTCCATACTCTTGTGTCATTTATGTTTGTTGCATTTGTATGGTCAATTTACATCTGATCCTAGATTGTTTATGATTATAGATCCATGTCTTTGTATAGTTCTATGCTATTGTGATCTTATAGGTACCCTGTGAAGCTAGGCATGCAAGGGAGCAGGTAGCAAAAGACTATCAAAGAAGAGAGGAATCGAATCAGGAGATTAGCGCAAGACAGAGGTTGGTCTTCTTATTCTTCTCTATTGATAATTCATAAAGGAAAAACGAAAGTAGCTTTCCTCTGTTTGTTTCTAAGGCAGTTGTCACACCTTAGTGGGATAGAGCAGTTCTATATAGACACTTTTCCCTGTAACTCTCATCATTTGTAAGTTTCGTGTAGGTTTCTGAGGCTGTGCCTTCTTCTCCTGCATCTTAGCTATCATCATAGGGCATTCTTCTATAGTGTGGTCAAACTGGCTACAGTATCGGTAGGACGGGGGTGTCTGATTCTGACACTCCCACGTGTAGTGCCCTGGTGTCCAACAGTTATAGAAAATAACATGTCTGTGACCTCTACCAGGTCCTCCTCTTCCTCAGCCCCGTCCCCTTGCTTGCTAACCTCCACATGCTCCTCTTGTGCCCTGATCTAGAGGCTGAGTTTATGCTTACATTTGGTAGGTAGGCATCCTTTCCATCATTAATTAATAGTTATGATAGTGGCACTCATCATTGCCCACTGATTGGAAAAAATTGAAGAACAACTCTTGTGGTGTCTGAATGACTTTTTAAGAAAATGACAATTATTCGTTACATGTTTTCCAGCCACCTGACAAATAACGCACCATACTGTGGGCCCTGTACTCGATCCTGCTAGAGAATCATACCTCAGGGGGATTGGTTCCCCTCTACAATATAATTTGATAAGATAGGGCAGTGTTCTTTATCATGCCCCTGAATCTTACACTTGAGGAACCAAACTTCCTCGTGCACCTCTTGCCTAGCCTCCTCTTTTTTCAAGCTCTGCAATTCTGAACAGATCTTCTGCAATTGTGAGTGAATTTTTTGAACTCCAAATGTCGCATCATGAATAGGCATTTCATGTAGTCTCATCTCAATTTCAAGGGCTTCCGCTTGAGTTCCAATCTTTTGTTGTGAAAAAGAAATCCTCAGCTGGGGCAGAAGTGAGACTATAAACCACTCACGGTGTTGACCATCTGTGACCTACGTATTAGCTTCATGGATTACAAATTTTAGCCTTTGATATAACTCCCAAGGTGTCTTACCAACCCTCATCATGATTTCCTTAAATCCAACTATTGATTGTGAGTAAGATTTAGGCTTACTAGACTCCTTGTTCAAAGCATCCTTAGTCTCTGCTAGCATTGCTAGAGGATGATAATTACAGTACTTCATATACCACGTCAGCGTGCGATCCTACAGAGCAGTCAATAAGTGCACCTTATTTATGTTGTCATCAATGATCTGTTGTGTAGTCCACACAGCATTCACAACAAACTAAAACTAATCTATATCTTCACTTCCTATACCCCTGAAAAATGACAGCTTTATTGAGTTAGACATGTTGAACAGTGGTGGTGGTGGTGACGGTGTGGGTCAAGGTGTATGTTGTGGAGGTGAGGGTGGAGGGGGAGTGGATGGATGATGTATATATTGGAAAACCCTATCTTAGCAACTAGACTGCACTCTGCAGTGAGTTTTGGGTCATTCCCTCATCATTGCTCGAAGGAGGTCCAATCAATGGGCTATATTCAGGGCCTACTTTTTCTCAATTTCTAAAGATCCGTCAACTTTACGTAGATCAAAACATCAAGGCAATGACATAACCCTTTTCTCACACAAGAGCATCTTAATCTAGGTATTCAAGGATCTCAGATGCTTACCTTGTAGTCCCTCGAAGAAGCGTCGCTCTGCTTCATTGTAGCTGACTGAGGTGTCAACCGTGAACTCTGTAACAAATCCTCCTATAATTTGATTGAGCTAGTGGTCAACAGTGTGCACGATCTTATCCTTAGAAGCTTCCCTCCTTCTCACTATCTTTAGAGTCCACACTATTGGACCGTCAAGTCTTCACCTTCCTTGGATGTCTGCCAACGTAGTTATCCACTCATATAGTTCGATTGGGAAGGTACAAAAGAAAATTTCATGTATTTCTGTGTACAAATATCTGTCCAACCACTTCTATTTTTTCAGGCACGAATTTTTGTTTTCTTGCATTGCAAATTCACGAATCTTCCTAACCAACAACTTCTCAATTTCCTTCTTGGTCAGATTCCAGTGATGTGACATCGCACATCTCCTTATGCATATCCCAGTCCTGACAACGGAACCATTTGTTGGCTTAGTGGGTCCTGAACCAGGTTCATAGTTAATTGCGCCAAACAAGACCCTACACTACTAGCCCATTTGGCATCAACCTATGTTTCCCAGGCTAAAGTCTCACCGATAGTAGTATGGGGGGATGCTAGCATGAAGTTTCTGAATCCAGAGATCAGTGGGATGTCTTCTATTGCCCTATATATGCCTTTGAAAATATCTATAAGCCCTTAGGGCTCGGTACCGCAACTTCCTCTAATGGCCTCTAGAACTTCGCAAAGGTCTACGATAGGTCTTTTCGGACCCTTAACAGATGAATCATACACTTACACACACCATAAAACAACCCTAGATCTAAGTTCGTACAGATCGACTTAAGTATTCAATAAACATAACAAAATGTATTATAATCTTCGTGTAAGTACTTAACATGCATTGTGTACAGTTAGTAAGACTTATTCAATAGAGTCACACATCAATACATCATTATTTCATAAAGACATTATTCCATCACAACATATATCTTAAACATAGATAACATAAGTAAACAAATAAACACAAGAATTTATTCAACAGTCTTCTTTATTTATCTTCAATATGAGGTGACAGACTCAAAACTTCCATGCGCACTCAGTGGCAGTGGTCCGTGCAGTCAACTACAGACTCTACTATAGTCCTCTGTGCACTCAATTGAAAACTCTACTCTAGGCCTCTGTGCACTTAGCTGCAGAGCCTTTTTGCTTCTATCTACCCATTGTTTACTTTCCCTTTTCCTCAGACATAGACATAAGCATCCCTTTAGACTCTCTTAAGACACACCTATTTATAGCTTTTTATATACAATCCCATGGTCCACAAACCATGGGTGGATCTCAGAACCGACTCGACTTTACATAACCAAGGGGCTAAAACCCATTTTTATTTCTAACTATCTATGCACTTCACATCCACAAATTGCAGAGACTTTACATCTTTTTACCCAAATTTACATCAAAACTTGGGTTTTTAACCCCAAGACTGACCCAGGGGTCCCCATACCAACACAAGATAAGAAGGATAATAAATTATCACCCTAGAACTATGGTCCTTATAGTGTTTCAAAAGGTGTGTACTATGGAATACAAATTGGTGTTCTTGGCATATTCTCAAGTGTTAAGGGATAAGTTCCCCTACGGTCTTTGGGTTGATACCCTAGTAGATCATAGGTTATTTACAGAGAGAAACACACATTCCATACAACCATGATGCTAATATAAACAAACTATATGAAAAAGGGGTGCACCTGAAAGTCCTTCATTTGAGAAGATCCAGTTAGGGTTCAAACCCTCTTTGAGTTCCTTTTAGTCCTTCAACCTACAAAACAAACAATTCCAGAAAGTACAGCAGTATATTGACCAAGCATCATAAAGAAATCATCTTCATAACATAAGGAAAGGTAGTTAGTTATATGATTAGAAACAACCATTCACATATGAATTATAACATTGACATCATGAACATGAAGAAGATTTAAATCAAGAACGAGACAAGTGTTTCTTTTATTATAAATAACTAAAGTATAGAAAGGAATGATTTCACCTGATTCGTCCTTTCGTAGGCTCCAAGCGGAACCGTCCTCTGGATTCGTCCAGTCTCAAGCCTTCAATAAACTCCTTCCATGACTTACTCCATGATCTCTCGAGTAGAAGGACATCATCACACAAGGAAACAAGGGTTTCCTGTAAATGGGGGAAGTGTTGGAAGCACAAGGATCTTCAGACCTGCTCAGGGAAAATCTCAACATAGTGATCTTTCTCTCTATTCTCTCCTCCCTTAGGCCTTCCCATTGAAGCCTTTTTATACTTCTCCCAAAGTAGTTTTTTAGTTGGGAATTCATTGGGAATAGTTGGGCCACTGGCACTAATAAGTAATCAACAGGTAAAACCCACGATCTCCACCCGAAATTAAGGAGTTTTATTTTTTTTTAAGTGTTTTAAGACATATATGCAGGTTGGGCATACACAGACCCGCGTACACACACGTTTAGCTCGGGGCAATGTCACGTATAGGGAGTAAAACAATGTTTTTTGAATATTTGGACCAGGTCTGGAAGGAGGGGTTTCCCTAGGCCATGAATGCAGCAACACAAACATCAAGAGTGAGGTTTGGAGCTATAGCAGATGCCCCCTAATATATGAGGTCATAAGGGGTACATGATGGCCGAAATGTATTAAGAAAGTTCATGGAAAGGAAATCTGCCAAAAAATGAGGACTTCACCAGAGGTTAGCCTGCCAAGCCACAAAAGGAGATCAGAAAGAAACACTATCTGAGGCAAGCATACCCATGCTCAGAGAAAGTAAATCATGTCCGCATATCAAGTACAAGTGGATCAACTAAGTATACAAGTATAAAGAACTGGAAAATACATAATGGATCATCTGATCATGATCGAACAAGTACATGTCTGAATATCACATATAAGAATGTCAATGATGCTGAAGAATGAACTGGATCACTGATATCAAAGACCAATCACAAAAGGTACCAAATGAACATGATGGATTAGGATGGTACTACACTGCAAACTCAGGTTCCAACATATAGAATGTCGCCATGAATGACTGCAACATATAATGTAGAGTGGTATCAACTAGCAGTAACAGGAACAACTGTCAAGTGACCTAATGAATGCTGATGCAACCTGAGGTCTTCACCGACCGTCGTGGTACATTTATTCACTATGGGAATAAATGATCTGGATTCAACCATGTGAGAAATCATTTGATTACCGGTCACTGATGTATATCGTTAACAAATGCAAGACTACTCACCGATAATGATAATGAGCGTCAAGGTACCCAGTACAATCTAACCAGTGTGGATAAATGAGCTGAAGTCGAACACCTATAAGAATCTATCAATCAAGAGACAATGATGGTTTCCCACTATCGATAGTGAAGGATCTACCACTAATGACTGCAAACCCCAAGGTACTACCAAATGGACTCTAGATCTTTGCCCTAGAGCAATGTGTCATAGTCGATAGGGAAAGATCTACTAGAAGGAAGGCATTAAGGCATCCTTCATCAATCTAGCGTGAGTGTAACCCGTAGGCCAATAATGTGGAAGGAATCGGACGAAAAAAATGTAGTAACCCGGCCGAAGCACGTTTTCGACGTACACAAGATGTAGCTAGCGCATGACAGAAACCCTCTAAACCAACCAATAATGAAAGCTGACACAGAGGCGAGGTATCCACCAATAGGGTCAAATGGAAACCAAGGTACTGCACGAATCCCAATGTGTAATAATGTAAGCTGATGTCGAACACAAGGGAAACCACTCAGTCAAAGACCCATGATACTTATCGATTTTGAGCACAAGGTGACCTATCAATAATGAAAATAGGGCCACGGTGCGGCTCTAGGGCTATCCTCAGAGCAAGATGTCGTCATCGATAAGGACAAGACCCACCAGCAAGAAGTCAATGGGGACCTTCTCAAACCGGCATGAGTAAAGGACCAATATAGTTGATGTGATGATAGACATGATACTGACAACCAGGGATGGCTGGCTGAAAAATGAGTCAAGATACACCACAGAGAGGCCGACTCAGGCTAACTTCCCTTAAACAAAAGCACGACTCAATGTGACCATGTGGCAGCATATGATGACTCTGTATAAGTTTGTCATGCAGGAGGCATGAACGAACCCTCCATATGATTGGAAGAGATAACCAATCAGGGGAGAACTGACTCAATAACAAGGTTAAGGCATGCCTAGGTCAAACTAAATCCCACCCAAACGGAGGAGACTTTGCTTTGAGTGCCTTGTTCAAGGGTGACACGACTGACTCTAGCTGCCAACAATAAGTGCAGATATTGTCCCGTTCCTACTCTTTTTTTGGAATATATAACTTTTTTTGTCTTTTTCTTTAAGCTGGAAAAAGAATAAAAGAATGCTATAGCACAGTGGAAAGAATGAGTGTTAGTGAAACAAATGATCTAGTTCCTAGGATTGGAACGTTCCTATGCTTAATGCAGGGAGGTGAAAACTGGTCAAAGACACTCAAAGTTGTGTTCCTTCCATGGATCAAGGTGTGTCAAGTTGTAGAAGGCAAGGGCATGCAAGTTTGATTTTGCAGTAGTCATGGTCAAACGTTGGCTTAAACACGAGTCCAAGTGAAGCTAGCTTAAGGCCAAAAGGGTGCAAATAGTCAAAATGCAATGCAGTAGTACAACTCAACACAAAGAAGCCTCTAGGTTATAAGGCGAGAATGAAGTAAAGAAGCGAAGAGGAATGAATCTTCATCATGTAAGTCATGGCGGGACTACAGAGGACTCCCGAGCCTACTCAGATCAGAGCAGCATGGGAAAAAAATGTCAGTAAGGTGCTAACTATGATGCCCATGAAAAGGATGGCTCTACCATCATGTCATGATTTAAAAAAAAAAAAATCGGTCAGTGAAGGTGGCTTGAGAACCATAACATGATGGGATCGACCCTATGGAAAGTGTATCGGCAGATGGAGGCTAGTATGCATAATGCAATGAAAAAATGGCTTCACTAACCTATATGCCAGTAAGAAACGATACCTGCCATGATGGGTCAGCAGTCATGGAACCGTCTCGAAAATGTCGAAAAACATCCAAAATGTCCTAAAAATCAAACCATTCTCGACATTACAGGCTCGCAAGTTAAAAGTTAAATGAGACCAAACAAAATCAAGTTTTGAAAAAATTTTGCATTTTCAAAGCCTATAAAATAGTTTTTGGACTCACCATTTTCACCATTTTAGTTTGAGAGCAGAAGAGTGGAGGAAAAGAAGAAAACTTTTCCATATGCCAAATTCAACCGTTTAGATCCTTCCAAAATCACTAGGTAACCTCTATACTTGTCTTGCATTCAATTGTGACTAGTTTTAGAATTTTTAATTTAAGTTTTACTGTTGAATATTTTGTCAAAAATTTCACTGTGGCATATACGCGGGTTGGGTATATGAAACCCACGTACACGCAGGCCCTACACACAACTGTGTGTAAAGGGACCCATGTATACACCGCGAACATTTCAAACAAAAAAACTAACTGTCTAAAATCATTTTTTCTTCAGCATGCTAGTCACTTGGCGAGAAAGAGAGCATACCATAGTGGATGATGAGGTCATGAATGATCCCAATGCTTTGGATGCCTTACAGGGATGTGGTTTGCTAAAATTCTTCAAAATGCCAAATATGAAAGCAAACACACGCCTGATTGAGATGCTCATTCACTACTGGAGCATCGAGGATGATTCATTTATGATTGACCAGATGCCACTTTAGATAGAAGTGGACAACATTTATTTCATCACAGGCCTTTCCCGAAAGGGACAGGTAGTACATTTGAGGGGTAGGACATGAGGTAGTCTCTTGATCGAGGACTATGTACATATATATTGCCCGGGACATCCAGAGAAGGTTGGAAGTCAAATTCCAATCAAACATGTGGAGAGTCTATTGTTGAGGATAATCTTGTTCACTATAGCTAGAGTGAACGGATTAGATTCTCTGCACCAGGCATCATGGCTAGCCATGAGCTTGGTGGTAGATTGTCTCATCACCGTATTTGACTAGTGTACTCCTCTTCTGGCCAACCTAAAAAGCCAACTTACTTCCATCAAGAGAGGGTAGACCAAAAACTTCGGATATGGGACTATTTTGTGTTCTTTCTTTTTTGAGAGGGTCCCTACACTTCGACCTAGAGCACCAGTTTCAATCAACACCCCACGAGATCCATGAATGGGTAAGTGGGCTGACTTGATGAAACGTCTAGGAGGTGGGGATGTTCCACGGACTACATTTGACGATGACTTCTTCTCTTGGTGCGAGGATCAGATCATTGCCATAGATGACTACCCTTATGCTAGGTTGGATTTCTGAGGGGATACCGATCTGGTATTACCACCGACTGTAGCATGGGGTGACATAGCTAAGTATTTTTATTTTTATGAATTTTTTTTTGTGATTTTTTCAAATTAATGAATTTTGAAAAATATTTTTGAGAGGATTCAATTGATTAATGTGATGATCATGTTCCAGATATTCGGCCGGTACGACCAGATGAGTTCCCACAACACAAACATCATGGCCGAGGGGCCCAAGAGGTAGCTGCAGACATAGAATGGCTGCTACACATAGTTCAGCGACACTTGGTGAGACTCACTGACAGAGTACTGATGGCTATCGTAGAGGATCTTCCTATAGATATGCAGCGTCATGTGGTTGGCATGCCACGTGACTAGGTTTGCACTCTTAGGGAGGCGGCCAATACGATAGTTACCTACTTAGCCATTCATCCTGAGCTGAGGCATTAGTTGTACTGGACATGATTATGGGCATTTGAGTCCCAATTTTTGTATATTATTTTGGACACACTTATGTACACTCGAGATGTTTTGTGATATATATATATAGTTTGACTTTTTGTTGCTTGATTTTATTGTGATGAATGATTGATGTGCCAATTTAATGCTTGATTAGCGATAGAATCAGCTAACCAATTATGAGATTTGGAATGTGCAAGTAATTAATGTAAGTAAATGATCTTTGCAACAACCTCACCCTTAAATACTGGTGATATAACATGGATCCCTTACCCGATAAATGTTATTCAATTGTGACACTATCAATTGTGAATCAAGATAGACTACCAACGAATCAATTTCATAAGAAATGGCTTCGGATAGTAAATTAATGACGGCAGTATACTCAACCATATTATTTGAAGTGGGACCAATGCATACTCCCCTTGACACCATCAATTGACCAGCTGGATAGTAGAGTACCCAAGCTGTGGAAGCGAGGTTGCACCATTGGAAAATCCAAAATAGACCAAGTCATCCATCAACTCCTACCACAGTAGACCGAAAGGTATCGATATCAAAAACTCTTGATGAGATATGTACAAATATACAAAATGTACAAAGAAGCCATTGCCTAGTTACTAAGCAAAGTACTTCTTATGGTAGAGCCTGTCAAGGGGCTCCGCCCACTTTCTCCTAGGGATGTTTATTGGTACAATTATCGAACCAATCAATATACTTCGTTTGGCAAATAACTATGTTGGAGCCAAAGGAACCATACAAACAACGCTAGTCAAACTGAAGGACCTAGATTCGACTTTATGCAAAGGAGGACGAAAACGTGAATAATGATGTAAATCTTCCAAAGGTCGATCTATAGCCATCATTGCTTCGAATATCGCTTCGTCAAATGGAAAAACAATATCCAAGCAATCCAACGCAGAAGTGGAATCAAGGGTCTGAATATGAGCCACATCACCATCTAACTCTTTCTCTAAGGAAGGAGTAGGATGCTTGTCTACAGAGTTATTAGTAGATTCACATCTAAGCTCTGTTGCAGATGCAGAAGATTCTATTTCACCCACCTTGCCATCATCCGATGTGGTCACAGATGAAGATAAGGTTCTAGGATCCAAAAAATAATGAACTTGAACAAACTCTTCCGTAAAGGTTCCTCGGAGGATGAAATTGTATCTATCCTAGCTATAGGAGGGGGAAGATCAAACGTACCCATCAATGAAGAGTACATCCTGACTCCTAGATTCTCAGTAGGTGGATGAGAGTTATCCACTAAGGGAACAGTAGAGTCTGAAGTTGCTCGAGGATCAACTGGACAATAATCCAATTGAGAAACCTTAACGATTTTCCCTTCATGTGGAAAGCAAATGACACGAAAAAGAGTCGAAACAACGGCTTCCATTTCGTATACCTAGTTCCTTCCTAAGAGGAAATTGTAGTCTAGGTTAACCTCGATGACTTCCATTTCAATATTAATGACCTTCCCCCAACACATATAGGAAAGGTCGGGATAATACCGTGTGGCCTATGAGAATGACTATCAAACGCTGTCAATAGGATAGTTGAAGGAACAACCGAAGGTGATCCAATGGCCTTTCACCATGACATAGACATGACACATGTGGAAGCTCCCTCATCTATAACCATCTGAAAAATATTAGTTTTCTGGTAGGTAGACTTTATCTGGAAAGCCATATGATGAGGAAGTCTCTTTTTGACATTATGCATACCAAAAGTGAGAGCTAACAAATTATTTGGATCCACTGCCCCCATTGTTGATAGTAAGGCACTTCTTTGAGTGAGACATGATTGGATCACCTCTAAAGTGGACATAGCACATGGACTCCAAGCCAGATCCTCAACAATCGAGTAATTCTGGGCTGCCCTAATATTACGGTTGATAGTCGCACATTTAGCGGAACCTTTTGGTATCTGTGGTATAGTCTCAACAGGGGGTCGCTCAATATGAAGTGGGTTGGTAGTTTCGGGAACTGTTTTATCCTTGGAAGTTTTGCCTTCACCATAATCATGTGACTGAGTGGCCACATGGACATTGGAATCCATCATGAAAACATTTGATGACTTTCCCCTTCCTAGTTGCCCCCTGCGGAGGTACCAGGGTTTGAACTCGCGCCAGTAAGAAGTTGTTGCCCTTGGGGAAAGGGTTGGTTAACATAGCTTGAGAACTAGAAGTTCCTTGCTGCCCTAACAAGTGTTAAGCATCTTGAATATTGGGGCAAAGATGTGTTAAATGGTCTCCACTGCATAACTTGCATGGAAACTTAACTCTCTTTTTAGACTCATTTCTACCACCACCAGCATTATTGCCAGGATTATTTGCATCAGTCTTCCCATCTTGACTCTTTTTCTTACCTCGTCCCTTCTTCTTCCCATTGGAATTTTTATTTCCTTTGCGGTTGGAAAATTGCACGGCATTGACTGAAGAGGATTGGGAAGACAAAGGGTTAGACGATGTGACCTGGTTGTTAGAAGCAGTTTGTAAAGACAACTGTTGCAGTTGACTCGACAAGTTCACCAAATTTGTGTCTACCAATCCAACGATACCATCCACGTGGGGACCTGGCTTCAACCTAGCTATATCAACCTTAGTCCCGGGAGCATCAGGCAAGATTTTTTGTAGAATCCAAGACTGAGAATAAATCAACTCTAATTGCTGGGCTCTAAAAATAGCTTTCTCCTAAGAATAAACTCCGGACAGGGAGACATCCTTAGAGATTTCATATTGTAAAGATTTCAAAAACCATTCGAGACGGCATTCCGGGGGAATCTCGGCTTTAATAAGCCTCTTTCTTCATCTCCATTCCTGAATGTGGTCAGAAATGTGAGCTGTCGTGTCCTGACGAAAATTAGCCAGAAGTTCAGTTCTGGCATCATAACGGACGGGCAACTGGAAATGATTTAAAAATATATTAGCTAAGTCGGCGAAAGATGTAAAGATTCCCCCTCGCAACTCTATATACCACTTGGCCGCATTACCAGTCAAGGTGCATTGAAAAAGTCTCAACCTAATCGAGTCATCAATAAGAGAATTTGATGATCACCATAGATGGAATGTGGTTACGTGGTGGCCCGGGTCTTCACCACCCTTTCCCTCGAAATTTGGAATGTCCGAAGGGAGTTTTGTTGGGACCGGAGGCCAGGCTGGATTGTATTTGATTGGATCATTTGTTAATTTCGTGAGATCTCGAAAATTCATTGTTGCCAGAAAAGGAAGCCTAGGAGGACCTTGGGGATTCCATCCAGACTGGGTGGAGTTTCCAAAGTTATAAAAAGATTGGCTAGGATTTTGGAAGGCACCAGGCTACTCGAAGTAACCTGTAGAACTAGCTGAACCAAAAGGCAGACCTTGTGATCCAACAAAACTCGGAGTTTGACCAACTCCGGTCGAAAAACCTCCATAACTGGTGAAGCTCCCTCCTAAAGTATTATAAGGAGTCGATAACCCCTGATAAGGATTCCAAGTAGAAGCTAAGGGAGGAATACTTCGAAGCGAACTAACAGTAGAGTATGGCCTATTCCCTTGTTGGCCGAAAAATGGATTCCCAGTTCCCATGCCACTAACCACAGGGTTAGTCCAACCTTGAAGGGGATTATTGCTTTGTCCTATAGCAGAAAAAGGCATAGATCCTATCATTAGGTTGGAATGTGGTATATGACCACTTCCAAAAGGAAAACACTAAAATGAAGCCGATCCACCCATCATGGATGTGGAGGCACTAAATGGAACTGACGAAATACATTGTGAATGGGTGCCAAATGGGAAGAATCCAGTACTAAAAGCATTGGCTTGGGAATTTCCACTCGTAGAAGGAATGGAGGTAGACCCAACTAAAGATGTACTAGCAAAATACCCAAACAAAGATGCAAAGGGGATGGAGATAGTTCCTCCCCCTTGTATTGATGTTGGAGTCTGCATGGTTGTAGCACTTGTGGTAGAAGCCATGCTTCCAGTAGTAGCCATCGATGGTAAGTGTGTAATATGACCTGGACTTGACGGTATATGCGTCAGAGACCCAATGTATTGTAATACTTCTGGATAACTAGAAGGTAAGGGAGAATTCAGAGCCGCTAACGACTCTTGAAATTCTTCTACTTCTATGTTATCTTTCGATTGAAAGAGAATTCGAGAAAGAATTTGAGTGTTCCTCTCTTGTTCCGTGGAAGTACCAAGTCTATTTTGAACATTAATGTCCCTGTGAGGAGTATCAATCCCTAATGCGTTAGCTACCACAGGATGAAACCCACTAGTAGTATTACCTCTGCGCCTTCTAGGAGAAGGCTCTAAACTTGGTGGTGAAAGACCATGAAGTCTTTGAGACCGTGTAGGTGATCAGTCAGCCACTTTGAATTTTTTATTAAGTTCTAGCTAAAGACTCAAGAAAAAAATGAAAACTAGGATAACTAAGAGCATAGAGCACACACTAAAAAGTCCCCAAAAGATATTAGCTAGTCAAACAACTTTCAAGTATTTCTGCTCCAGGTGATGAGGACCAGACACCAAAATACAAGAAAGTGAAGGGGCCTTCCGAAGATAGTCTAGGATAATGACAGCCCAGTCCTACCAGCAAAGGTAACAGAGGAAGTTACGCTGACCTCCTAACAACAACCTGCGCCAGTGCAAGCCCCCAAGCTTTGCAAGGGTGCCCTTCAGTAGTACCATTGAGAGTGATACAACGTCAAACTTAGGTGCCATGGGATTCCCCTCTGTAGCCACCTATGTAGATCCCTAGGAGTAGCAACTAAGGTTACCAACTCATATCAGAAGCCAGGCGGAACAGTCTTGAGGTTAGATCTGACAAGCAAGAGAGGGGGTATTTCTCTTCCTTATCTTCAAAAATCCTCGTGCTTAACTCCCAGATCCGAAGCTTTCCTGGTCTCCCTAACGCTATTGGATTTTCACTCACTATTCAGACACCTATGTTTGATAGTTTAAATGGCCTTGGAGAGTTTTCTCTCCACTCACCTAATCCAAGGCCCTAAAATATCCTAAAACTTGTTTGTGTGTCTAACTTGACAATTATGAAAAGTTTTAGTATATTTTAATTAGCGTTTGTTTTTAAATGGGCTGTTCTTAAGTCAAGGGATAAGTGGAAATGAAACTTGTGGTGTTTTGATGTAAAAGAAATTAATAAAAACCAAACTATATGCAAATGCACTCGTTTTGTTCTTCGATGAAAGAAATTTCTACTAGGTTCAGAGGAACTTCAAAGAAAGAAACAAATTTTTCTTTTCTTTTCTTTTACTCAAGCTTCACATTCACAAAAGTTAACAAAACTATGGATGTCCTAAAAATATATCCAAATTTATCCTAATGAAATGAGTACATGCTGATGCAAGACTTAAGACTACTCTAAATCAAGAAATGAAAGTAACTTTTTTATCAATATGATTTGCCACTTAAAATGTTTAGATGGAATATGAGTTGCTAATGCTCATTTTCGTCTCTACACTAAAAGCAAGTTTCAAGGAAAAAAAATGGACTTTCATTCACTAAAAGAAACTAAATCAAAACAAAGTTCAAGAAAGCAAAACCAAGTTTTTCAAGAAGTTTTCTTCAAAATCAAAAACAAAAATGTCTTTTCAAAAGTGCTCTCAACAAGATTGAAACTTTATGATTGAAAAATCGGCAATAAAACACTTTGCAAGCTAACAACACAACATGGATGAAAACTCAACAAAAAAAATGTGTTTCGAGATGTTCTTAACAATCAAAAGCAACAATAAGATCTTGGAAACAAAGACCAAAAGATCAAAAAGACAATTTCCAAGAAAGTGTCAATCAACAACTTTCGGAAAGAAAGAAAAGTAGATGGTCTCAAAAATGTAGTTTTGACAAGCAAACAAAAAGGTCACCAAAACAAGATTTGACACAAAGATTGAGATCAATCTTCCTGCCCTGAGGAATCAGAGCAGCCAAGATTCCCAGCAAGAAATGTTGTGTGTTTAAACAAAAACGATGATGCTTGAAAAAACAAATAAGACAAACACTTTCCACAATCATAGAGAATTTGAAATCAGATACTTGCTATAAAACTAAAGACTGACATAGAAAAGTAACTGTTTAGGACTAAATCAAACCAGCAGATAGACCTTCAGAAAAAAAAAGATTTGAAAAATCTTGAAAATTACAAGATATACGCGACTATTTCAGTGCATAGCTACGTGTATACACGACTCAACCTAAGGAAACATGCATATACACAGGTTTACTTAAGGAAACATGCGTATATATGCTTCTATAAACTAGAAAAACAACGTATATAAAAGATTTCAAGAAAAAACAAAAAACAGTCTGAAGAAATTGATCAGACTTACAATTCAAGTTCCTACAGGAACAGACTACACAGTAACAACAAGCAAACAGATAGCTGAGCCCTGATTAGCTTGAATAAACCCAAACTAGGAACAACAATACTATTGTCCCTAGTAGACTTGCCAATTCTATTAAGGGATGAATTCCCCTAGGGTTTTTGGGTTGATACCCTAGTAGATCAGAGGTTATTTACAGAGAGAAACACACATTCCATACAACCATGATGCTAATATAAACAAACCATACGAAAAAGGGGTGCACCTGAAGGTTCTTCGTTTGAGAAGATCCAGTTAGAGTCCAAACCCTCTTTGAGTTCCTTTTAGTCCTTCAACCTACAAAACAAGCAATTCCAGAAAGTACAACAGTATATTGACCAAGCATCATAAAAAATTCATCTTCATAACATAAGGAAAGGTAGTTAGTTATATGATTAGAAACAACCATTCACATATGAATTATAACATTGACATCATGAACATGAAGAAGATTTATATCAGGAATATGACAAGTGTTTCTTTTATTATAAATAACTAAAGTATAGAAATGAATGATTTCATCTGATTCATCCTTTTGTAGGCTCCAAGTGGAACCGTCCTCCAGATTCATCCAGTCTCAAGCCTTCAACAAACTCCTTCCATGACTTACTCCATGATCTTTCAAGTAGAAAGACATCATCACACAAGGAACCAAGGGTTTCTTGTAAATGGGGGAAGTGCTGGAAGCACAAGGATCTTCAGACCTGGTCAGGGAAAATCTCAGTAGAGTGATCTTTCTCTCTATTCTCTCCTCCCTTAGGCCTTCCCATTGAAGCCTTTTTATACTTCTCCCAAAGTAGTTTTTTAGTTGGGAATTAGTTGGGAACAGTTGGGCCACGGGCACTAATAGGTAATCAGCAGGTAAAACCCATGATCTTCGCCAAAAATTAAGGAGTTTTAAGTTTTTTTAAGTGTTTTAAGACATATATGTGGGTTGGGTATACACAGACCCACGTACACACGCGTTTAGCTCAGGGCAATGTCGCGTATAGGGAGTAAAACACTGTTTTTTCAATATTTGGACCAGGTCTGGAAGGAGGGGTTGCCCTAGGCCATGAGTGCAACATCACAAACATCAAGAGTGAGGTTTGGAGCTATAACGTCGAGTACACAGTTTTCCATGTTTCATGCTTAAAGAATGTTATATGTGACAAGCTCCTAGTTCAAACATTATTGGTAGAACTTGATGAAGAAGGAAAAATCATAATGGATGTTCTTTCTAGGCCCCTATAATACTATTTATTCCCCCATAACTATTGTCATTGTATCCCTTATTATTATTATTGTGCCCCTATTGTCCCCATATTGTTATTAGTATGCCCCACAAAAACCCACTATTGTTATTTTTGCGCCCTTATGTTATTACTATTATGTCGCCTTGATTACATTGTGACCCCTTAGACTCCTATATATAGAAGGAAGGTTTAGTCATTTGTATCATCCAAGAATTGTTCGTTTGTGTAATGTAAAGGAGGTTGCCCCCTCGAAGAGGCTGAATTATAAGGCGTTGATCTATCTTTCCTATCTTTTTGTGAGCTGGTTTCCTAACATTTGGTATCAGAGCTTTGGACTGTATGGTTTTGCTACTCCAAATAGGTCATCGTGGCATTTTCCCTATAAATTTTTTTCTGTGATGTTTCAGAAGCTAAAAAACCCACACTTTCACCAAAATTGTTCTGAACTTTGGGTCCGAATTTCAGAGCTTGCCTCACTATAATTGTGGAGAAATGATCTAAGGAAGTTGATTTTTTTGCATACTCCCAAATTACATTCCAAATAGGTGACCTGGGGAAAATCATCGTAAACTTTTTTATGAGCATCAGATTGAAATTTCATGAGAAGTTTTAGAAAGAGGATGGTCTGTAGTTTTATGTTTATCAGTTTTAGGTACTGGGGTCAAAATAGTGGCACATGGCACGTCGTACAAGTTCGCTCTACTGAACTATTCTATAATCAGGTCACTGTGGGAGGCTTGGCATAACTCTTCCTTGGAGAATCCAATCTTGATCATACTTACGGGTTAGAAATATGACTCAAAGGCCTACCGTAGTATGACATTTCATATATTTGAGATCTACAGTTACAGATATACAATAGATTCAATATCGAGTTCTTACAAAGTGAAAAAAAGTGTGTAGTTTTTTTTGAATTTTGCATAAGATTGGTTTGAAAAATTAGTTTGAAGGAATTCAAAGGGAATAGTGAAGAATTATTAGCATTAATTAATGCCCCGAAGAAAGAAAATGGAAACACCTAGTAAGCAACCTGAAAGCTCTAGCATGAGTCATGAAGAAGTGGAAGAAATGAAACATGATATATCAAAATTACAAGACCAAGTACAACAAATTTCACTCTCACTAAAGGTAAATGAAGCCAAGATGAATGGTGTAGAAGCTAATATGAATGGCATGTAGGTTAAGATGGATGGTGTGGAAGCTAAGATGAATGGTTTAAAGAAAGGCGTAGAAGCCAAGATGAAATGCATGGATGCTAAGATGAATGGCATGGACGATAAGATGGAAGAATTGAAGATAAATTTGAATAAGTTGCTACAAGAAATGGTCACTAATGGTGAAAGGGTAGTAAAGGAAACTCATGATGAGAACAAATGAAATGTTAATAATGATTTCATAGACTCTAATGTTGGATTGAAGACCCACCATGTTCCAAAAAGTGATATGAGGAAGTTTGATGGCAAGGATCTCGAAACATGGATACTACAGATGGAGCAATTTTTCGATCTCCATAATGTGCAAAACACACAAAAGGTATGTATTGCAACTTTATATTTGAAACCACATCAGTTTGTATGGTATTGATGGCTTTGCTCTCATAAACAAATTGTCACTCGAGCAATTTTTATGGAAGAAATGATAGCACATTGTGAAGATACAAAAAACAACACCTTTTTTAACCAATTGATAAATCTCAAACAAAAGGGTTCAATGATGGAGCACATTCAGGACTTCAAAAAATTGAACATAAGGGTAAAAGATATTAGAGAGGAGCATAGGATTGATGTGTTCATAGGGACTTTAAAGGATCATATCCAACATGAGGTTCACCTTTGGGAACGAGATTCATTGGAGAAGGCATTCAGGTTAGCAAGAAAAATGTAAAGAAAAATTATGGCAATGAGGAAGCCTACCACTCACAGCTATAAAGATGGAAGTGTTTTTGCCCCTAGCCTTCCACAACCTATAAGGTTGACACCACAACAATTGGAATAACAAAGAGCAAAAGGGCTTTGTTACAGTTGTGATAGCAAATACACTAAAGGTCATAAGTCGACTGAGAAGAAATTATTCTACATAGATTGTGAAGAGGAGGAAGAAAAGGAATAAGAAATGTTAAAATAAGAGGATATACTCTAGGAACAAACCCTAGATAAAGAAGAAAATGAATCTAACCATATCTTTTAATGCATTGGCTGGAATTACCACTCCTCAAACTATCAAGATAGGAGGACATATGAAGAAGAAAAAAGTAATAGTGTTGATTGATTCGGGAAGTACCTATAATTATATTCATTGTAAGATAGCAAAGGAATTAAATTTATTTCTATATCCAGCACCAGAGTGTCATGTGATGGTTGCAAGTGGAGGAACCATAAATTTCTCTAGAAACTGCCATAATATCAAGCTATCCATGGGAGAATATGTATTGAATAGCCTAATGCTTTCCATTCCAATGGGTGGTGTTGATGTTGTACTAGGAGTCCAATGGTTACAATCCTTGGGTACAATAACTTTTAATTTTCAAGAACTTTTCATGAAATTTTGTGTGGAAGGAAAGGAAGTTGAATTAAGGGTTATTGCAGGGAAACTAGGAAATATAATCAGCTCTAACGATATGACAAAGCTTCTCAAGAAGGAACAATAAGGTGTAATTGCACAATTATGTTCGCTAGAGGTTCCCACATCGAAATCATCTATTTCTCCAGATATCTAAAAAGTCTTGGACAATCATTCCAAGTTATTTGAGACTCCCAAAGGTCTCCCATATATTCGTGATCATGATCATGCTATTCATTTGATTCTGGAAAGTGTTCCTCCAAACATCATGCCGTACAGATATGCCTATGCCCAAAAGAGTGAAATTGAATGTACGGTTGCATAAATGCTAGAGGCTGGTATAATTAACCTCGTCAAAGTTCTTTCTCTGCTCCAGCAGTATTGGTGGACAAGAAGGATGGATCATGGTGCATGTGTCCAGATTATAGGGAGCTCAACAAGCTCATTATTAAAGATAAATTTCCCATTCCTCTCATTGATAAATTATTGGATGAATTGCATGGGTCAATTTACTTCACCCAGTTGGATCTTCATTTAGGATATCATCAAATCAGAATGAAGACATTCCAAAAACATCATTTAGAACTCATGAGGGTCATTATGAATTTTTGGTCATGATTTTTGGCCTTACCAATGCACCTTCTACATTTCAAGGTTTGATGAATTCCATTTTCAAACCCTTCCTTCGAAAATATGTGTTAGTATTTTTTGATGATATACTAATCTACAACAACTCTTGGAAGGATCATGTTGAACATGTTGACAGGGTGCTCAAACTATTGAAGGAGAAACAATTATATGCAAAAAGCTCCAAATGTTTCTCTGGAGTACAAGAGGTGGAATATCTGGGTCATATTGTATCTCATGAAGGTGTTAAGGTAGACCCTAGAAAAATTAAAGCCATTAAGGAATGGAAAATCCCCACATCCACAAAGCATCTACGAGGATTTCTAGGGTTGATAGGGTATTATTTCAAGTTTGTTAAGAATTATGGGAGAATAGTAGCACCTCTAACAACATTATTGAATAAAGATGCATTTTCATGAACTCCAGAAGCAACAAAGGTCTTCAAACATATTAAAAAGGCAATGTGCCAAGCACCAGTCTTAGCTATGCCAAACTTCACAAAAACCTTTATTGTGGAATGCGATGCTTCAGGAAACGTAATTGGTGCTATTTTAATGCAAGATGAAAGACCCATTACTTTCGAAAGTCATCCAATAAAGGGAAAGTATTTACACAAAGCTATTTATGAGAAGGAAATGTTGGCAATACTACATGCACTTAATAAATGGCGACCATACCTAATGGGAAGCCACTTCAAGGTAAAAATGGATCATGATAGTCTTAAATACTTTTTAGAACAAAGATTATTCTTTGAAGAGCAACAAAAATGGGTCACAAAGATTTTGGGTTATGCCTTTGAAATCATCTACAAAAAAGGGAAGCAAAATGTTGTGGCAGATGCACTCTCAAGAAAGGATGAGGATGTGGAAGCATTGTTGTGCACCATTTCTATTATCCAACCAGATTGGATAAACGAAGCAAGGGAGAAATGAAAGAATGATGAAGAAGTGTGGGCACTCATTCGAAAGTTACAACAAGATCCCAGTACATCTGATACAATTAGTTGGAAAAATGATTAGTTATGGTACAAAGATTGTTTATACCTATGTAAGAATTACCAACTCAAACAAAAGATTGTTATGGAATTGCACACTTCTCCCTTAGGAGGGCACTCAGGATTTTTAAAAACTTACCATAGTGTTAAGAAGGAGTTATTTTGGGATGGCCATAAATCAGATATTAAAATTTTTTTGGTGTAATGTTTGGTTTTCCAACAAAATAAAGTTGAAATAATTAAGACCCTAGTTCTATTACAACCTTTATCCATTCCAAGCCAACGCTGGGAGGTGGTTTCAATGGATTTTATCACAGGTTTACCCAAGTCTGAAGGAAAGAGTGTCAGCACAGTGGTAGTTGACATACTCAGCAATTATGCACACTTTTGTGCATTATCACATGCATTTAAAGCTAGTACAATTTCTATTGCATTTATGTAAACAATTAAAAAGCTACATGGAAACCCAAAGATTACTGTA
Source organism: Pinus tabuliformis (assembly GCA_031772625.1). Lineage (NCBI taxonomy): Eukaryota > Viridiplantae > Streptophyta > Pinopsida > Pinales > Pinaceae > Pinus > Pinus tabuliformis. The sequence continues at coordinate 352,524,567 of CM062805.1, read as the reverse complement.
AGCGATAGAGATCCCATTTTCACTGGAGATTTTTGGAAAGAATTATTTTCTTGTCTCGATACTCATTTAGCTCATAGCTCATCTTATCATCCTCAATCTGATGGGAAAACTAAAATAGTAAACAAATTTTTGGAAGGATATCTTTGTTGCTTTGTATCTGATAAACAGACACAATGGGTCAAATGGTTGCCTTTGGCTGAATGGTGGTATAACACTTCCTTCCATATTGCAGCAAATGACCCCTTTTATGGCACTTTATGGATATCATCCACCATCCATCACATCATATTTAAGAGAAAATTCTAAGGTTCAATCAGTGGAACATCACATCGAGCATCAACAACAAGTCCTACAACTATTAAAGGATAACCTCACATTGGTGCAGAATAGAATGAAACAATAAGCAGATCAACATCGCAGCAAAAGAAGTTTTGATGTAGGTGACTGGGTATTCCTATGGTTACAACCATGTAAACAAATTTCCCTCAAGCAAGCTAAGAAGGATAATAAATTATCGCCAAAGTATTATGGTCCGTACAAGGTGTTGCAAAATATTGGTGCTATGGCATACAAATTGGAGCTTCCTGCAGCTTCTCGAGTGCACCTAGTTTTCCATGTTTCATGTTTAAAGAAGGTTATAGGTGACAAGCTCCCAGTTCAAACAATATTTCCAGAACTTGAAAAGGAAGGAAAAATCATATTGGAACCAGAAGCAGTCACAGAAACAAGAACTTGATAGCTATGAAGTCGATCAATTTTGGAGTATCTCATAAAGTGGAAGAACTTATCTACTAAATATTCCACATGGGAGGATGAGAATTTTATACAGAGACATCAAGAACTACTCAAGCATTAAGGACAATGCTTTTCGGAAGCAGAGGGGCATGTTAGGTGCCTATAATACTAGTGATTCCCCCATTACTATTGTCATTGTATCCCTTATTGTTATTATCGTGCCCCTGTTGTCCCCATATTGTTATTATTATCCCCCATAGAAAGCCACTATTACTATTTTTTTGCCCTTACGTTATTATTGTTATGTCGGCTTGATTACATTGTGACCCATTAGACTACCATATATAGAAGGGAGGTTTAGTCATTTGTATCATCCAAGTATTTTTCATTTGTGTAATGTAAAGGAGGTTACCCCCTTGAAGACGCTGAATTCTAAGCCGTTGATCTATCTTTTCTATCTTTTTGTGAGCTGGTTTCCCAACAGTTCTAGTGTGTTTTCCTCAAAGATGTATGAAAGGAAAGCACTTAAGACTGTGGATGAAAAACAGTCTCAACAATATAAATGGTTGTTAAACATTGTAGATCTGGAGCAACTAATAGAAACAAAACCTGCTAAAGTCCAAATCTATGCAATAATCATAGTTAAGTAGCAGAAAGAAAGAGTAATAACTCTAATCATCTAATGGAAACCAGATATACAAAGTATAGATTTTATTATAACACCTATGAAGGGAACAAATAAATGTTACCAGTCCCCCTCTATGGGATGGGTTCTTGGCTATCCTCAAACATCTTCGGCTTTTTGATAGAGTATCTCTCCTCTATAATGTGTAAACCCAACAAATAGAATGTTTGAGCTCAATGGGAACTTAAATGAGAAAAATGGTGTGCGACAATGAAACTAATCAGAGTTACAGTAGTAAGTGCAACAATGAAAATAATCAAAAGTGAATAATGAATGGAAAACCCTTCTATTTATAACAAAATATTGAGTTATCCTTGAATAATGAGCAATAATAAAATATTATTAACCTCATTCTTGGAATAACCACTTGGAATATTTTATTATATTTGGTTAGGAGGGAAAATACATTTAAACTTTTATTTAGAAATAATAAATAAATAAATGTTTTATTTATCATCTCAAGAAATCGGTTAAGGAATAATAAACAAATAATGAATTATTTAATTATTCCTAAGGGATTTAGTCAACTTTGACAAGTAATAATAATTAATTAGTGATTAATTAATTATTCCTAGAGAAAAATAAGATAATTAATCATTTATCTATTGATTTTTCATAATTGGGTCAAATCTGACAAGGAATAATAATTAAACAATGGTTTAATTAATTACTTCTAGAAGAAAATCAAGTAAATAGTGATTTATTTAATTATTCTTCATGTGTTTAATTATAAATTACTTAACAAAGGTGGTTTATTAAGTAATTTCTCACAGTGAAAGAAATTTTACTATGGTAAAATTGACTTTACATGGTGTACATTGATATATTTAGTAAATTAGGCTAGATGATCCATTTTTTGCTGATAACAGATTGCCCCCCCAATGTACGAGTGAGAAAAACATATGACCAAGGTACGTTGTAAAGACAATCAGTAGAAAATAAAGTGGGGTCAAAGAGAGAGAGAATGAGAGACCAATAGAGCTGAAGTGAAGGAGGATAGGGACAGAGGGGCGAGACCAATGCAATTCTCCTTTTATGTTGTGGTACCAGACCTTAATGAGGCAGGGGGGGCATACCTATACCTACTGAGATAACTTAGTACAAAAATAATGATGCGTCGAGAAACATAAAATGGAGTAATGAAGTACATGCTGAATGGTACATGACACACTGGCATAAGTGAGCCAGAAAATAATAAAATATGTCCCATATACATAATACACCTGGAAAGACATGAGCTGGGACTGAATACAATAATATCTGAGTACATGAGATATAATGGCCCTTCCCTCAAAAAATGGGTGGGAGGGAGTAGAACAATTGAAGAAGCCCTGTTGGACAAGGAAGGGCTCTGCAAAACTGAATGGACAATCTGAAGGAGGCGTGCATGCCATGAACACTTCAATCAGTAGGAACCAAACCCATCAAATCTATGGAACTACATCTGAGACAATAGCATTATAGGAATGCATATGGGCGTGTGGGGGACTACCTAAAGGGCCACCCCCTCATGAGGTCTGAAACATCTCACACACACTCAAGAAGCACTGGTACAATCTGTTGCATCACTGGACCATCAAGTGTATGGATCATGAACATGAAATTATCAAGTCAAAGGGAAATGATGAGTCCCTTTGCTTGATCTAAGGCACCGAATAAGAATGTGATCTGCAACCCACATACAATTCCCTCTAGGCTATTCTTCTGGAATAAATGAGTTGATGTCAATAGAATAGGGCCCATGATAGGTGAGGCAATGAGGACCCTCAACTAAGGCACAAGGGAAAATAGTAATGTCATTGATGAACTGACACCAACGATAATGGAAAAAGTGGGTCTGAGGGATAAACAGACGACTTCCCTTGCCGGAGCATAAAGTGCATGGTTGACCTGGTAGCAACTGACTCCACTCCAAAGGGGATGGGGATAGTATGGTAGGAGGAAAAATGGGAAAAACAGGATGAACGATATGAAAATATGGTTGGAATACTATGACATGATACAATGGGACGTGAAATAGTCTCCATGGATATAAGGGTGACTCATCGTGGATGCTTTGAACAAGGGTGACTCGATGACGTTGCCACACATGTTAGGTCGGGTGGGGACCATGAAAACAAGAGGAAATGATGGTTACTCATGATGAAAATCAGCACATGGTATGACAAGTATTAAGGGAAGGTGGTCCCTAAGGTACATGTGTCGCATATGAAGAAATTCGATTCTGAGAGGCGATGAAGCGACCATTCTTGGAAAAATGACTTCCAGGTGAAGTGTCAAATCATTAAAAAATGAGGAAGACCCATTATAGTACTCAATGATATCTTTCCAACGGTGCAGACTACTCATCAAACTGAGCTACGGTTTGGTCGCAATGGGTGATAGACAAATTACAGATTTTTCTATGAAGGGACGTTTTCCCTCCAATTTGAATTCATTTGCTAAGTGAGTTGTGGTGAATTTGGAGAGGAGTAAGAGCCCCTAAAACTTTAGAGATCATAGTGGACAAACTGACCATTGGTATCGAGATCTGTGACTTTCAGGAAAGTGGCCTTTCTTTTCTAAAGATGGTCTAAATTCTTCTTGGAATGATGGTTCTTGGTGAAGAATTAAGGGAAGAGAATGAACTACTAAAGGAGGTTTAGAATCATCCTCACCCAATAAGTCAAACATGGGAACTATGTGGACATATAATAGAATATTTGAAGATATGGTATCAAATGTCTGTGATATGCAATGTGCATATGGCTCGCCAGAGAGGTCGGTAGGACAAACAATCCAAGGAATGGGAGGATAATCAACCATAGCTAGATCTAGTGGGATCTAGGCTGAGACTTATGTTAATCAGTTGATAAGATGTCCAGGGGAAAACCATCAAGCCCCCAAGCATGGGATACTACCTACAAGCATATGTGATGGACGGGACTAATCTGGTATGCAAAGGTGGGAATGATGCTCCCTAGAAAGAGGAGTTTGTGGAGTGCCATTGTGTTCCAAGTGCTCGAAAAATTGATTGAAGCATCTCAGCCCAACTTGGCATGAGATCCTCCAAAGGATTATAAGGATATCTAGTGGCCTATGTGCCCCCAGTATGCTATCGGCATAATGGATATATTTAGAGTGGTGGACTCCAAATACTTACATGTTTTATGTGATACATAATATGATTATGCATTATTATATGATGATGATGGTTTGCCATGTGATGTGTTTATGGTTGTCTTCTATGGTATACATGTCATAAATTCCAATCTAGAATGTTATTTTCAATGGTATCTAATTATTGGTGTGACTAGGATCAAATGACATTAGGCTGCTGGAAAGTGGTGCAGCAACAACAAAAAACCAGAGAGGAAGATCATTGCAAAAAGATAGGGAGATGGGTGAAAGACATAGGGCAACTGATGGGACCCTAAGGAAAATAACCAAGAAATATTTAACATGAAACTATGGATGGACACAACATATATTTGAAGATTTGAAACAAAAGGGTACTGTTGTGGGGAAAAATGCCTATGCAGGACGATCCTATCCACCTAAGGTGTGATAGTGCCTTAGCAACAAACAGAGACAGCTATTCTGGTTTCTTCCTTTATGAAATGGGAAAGAAGAGAGATCAATGGGCTTACCAGTGTCTTCCGTTTGTCCCTCGATCTAGATCCTCTTCTCCTTTGGGTGTTCACAGCTACTTGCCTCCTCGCAAAACCACAAGAGAATAGCTACTTGCCTTCCTGCAAGATCACAAGAGAACAACTACTTGCGACAAGAGAACAGCTACTTGAGACAAGAGAAGAACACAACACAAAGGCAGATATTCATATTCATAAATGATTCAGGATTAGAAATAAATCAAATACACTAATGCAATCATACATCAAAGATACATCAGTATATAGGAGAAAACCAAGATAGCTTTATTGATAAATAACAAGGTTCAGGAAGAGATACAACCCAGAGGGCTCCAATCCAGCATCTCCTTCCTAGCAGAATGGAATTCCAATCTTCACCTCCCTTCAAAGCATTAAGCACCCAATGATTCCAGTCTCAAACCAACAACAATTCTTTGCAATAACAAAATTCCAGCCTCTGGATCTCATGGAGGAGAGATCCATATATAGATGTTTGGAGAGAGGATGAGTCAGCTTGAGATCTGACTAGTGTCCTCTCCCTCTGTTAGTTCTTGAGTCCACTTGGAGGTTCTTGCTTCCACTTGGAGATTTGGAACCTCTTACTCATCACCAATCGAATTCCCTGAGGCAAGTGTCATTTTGGAAGCTTCCTGGGTTTTGACACCTTGAGGAATGAGCCTGCCACATGTCCAATCTCGCTCAGCACAGGTAGCCAGTGTTGGAGTTGACATTCAGCGCAGGTAGCCAGTGTAGCCATTGACATTCAGCGTAGATGGTCAGTGGAGCAGTTGACATGATCCTGAATTGACTTGTTTTTGAGCAGTTTCAGGTGGAGAACTTCTGTGAATTGCTGTGGTTTGTTAGCCTTGTTCCTCTAGGGGTAGGAACAACATGTTTAGGGACTTTGGATCCCTTAGATTATGGACATTTCATGCTCAATGCTGTAAGGCACAAAAATGTCTATAACAGTTGCCCCCTAAAGTATGAGGCCGTTTATCGGGTGAAATGCTTTATCCATGAGGGTCCGAAGTTCATCCAATTGCTGGGAGGAGACCTGTAATAAGATACAATACAATACATTATTTTTCATACTGCTTTCATGATCTAGCTGAGGCGGGCATTCCCATGCTCAGCTTTATAAATTCATTTTTGTACATAGAACAGACGATCGTCTGATGGTAGACTGATAATTTTGGTGAAATTATCATCCTTTGAGTAGGATGATCATCTGCTGCAATGATGTACATGTCAAATGTCTTTATCTTTCCTGAATATATATCGCAGCCCAGATGGATGAAACTAGATCCGGGGTCTTCAAACTCGTTCGATCTTCACTCTAAGTACAAGTCAATCCATGTGAGAATTGCACTGAAGTCGAACATGGAAAGATATCGCTTGATTACCGGTCAATGATGTAAACCGTTAACAAGCGCGAGAGGAATCATCGATAATGATAATGACCCTCAAGGTACTGCAGTACAATTCACGTGGTGTGAATAAAGGACTTGGCGTCGAACACCACGCAAAATCTTCTGGTCGAAGGTCATTGATGTATACCTATCGCCGAAAGTGAGAAACTTGCCATTGAGGTATGCAAGCTTCAAAGTACTGAAGGGGTTGTTCCTAGATCAACTTCTTGGATAATGAGAAGATGTCGACAAGAAGCGATCCGTCAAAGGAGGGCCTTAATGAATCCCACATCAGTGACACGGAATGGAGCTAATGATTTTAATGGAGGTGAAAACGATCTGTGACATATGATTCAGGGTGGCGGTCATGAATGGATGAAGGATAATGTATGGCAGTGGATGGGACCCGGTTGACTCTTTTCTGAACGACTTCTCTTGAACATATGGCGACACTGATGCGATGGATTGGTAGCATTACCCCAAATATGGATGGTATGGCGAGACCATGGTGGTGTGACCGGTGAATGAAACAACCCAACCCGATTGTGGTACGGAGGAAAAGTGTCATGTTCAAGAGCAACTTGCTACCATCAAAGTTTTCTTCAGTTTCTCCCAATTTTTCCCCAGTCATTGCTGACCAGTACCTCTTTATTTTTTTCAAGCTTGAGGAGGATAACATGCTTGTTCTATAACTTGCCCTTTGGGCAAGCCCATCGCTATGTTTTAACGAGTCTAGCGATAGTGAAACTCGTTCTCGTCTAAAGACAAGTTTGTCGCTATTTAATGATTTTAACGAGTCTAACGACAAGGACAACTCGGTTCCTTTTCATTTTTAGAGAGTCTAAAAAGGTACATAAAGTTAACTCCACAATTCCTTTTTCGTCATTTAATCCCTTAAGTCCGAAAAAGTATAAAACAATACAGAAGGGATGAGTTTTCGATCGTTTTAACGAGCCGAACAAAACAAGCGCTCGATCTTTTTGTGCAATAATCCCTCAGGTCCAAAAAGATTAAAATCTAGAGGAGGGATAACGCTTCAGGTCTCTTTAATGAGCTGGAAGGCCAAAACTCGGCATTCTTTTCATATTTTACGAGTCAGTTGAAAAGAGCTTAAAGAAGACTCGTCTTTTGAGGAACGAGTGGTAAACAGGGTTAGCAGCTGATTCCAGGTACAGGTTGGAATTTTCCAATCACGGCAGTGTCACAAGGATGGCTAGGTGAAATCACTCTTCACAGCTATTCCTCAAAATGGGTAAATAATCATCTGGAGGTGAACGATCGGCCAAATGAAAAGTGGAGGTAACGGTGCAAACACGACCAAGGCTTTAATGGCTGATGAGGTTTACATTCACAGTGGTTATTTACCGGGTGGTGCTTATGTCTATCTTTTAACGAGCATGAATTCCGCGTTAAAACTGCTCGGATCTTGCGTTTATTTTTTAACGAGCATGAACTTTGTGCTAAAACTGCTCGATTTATGGTCAAACTTTGATTTTTTACCACAACTAGTTTTGCTCTTTTCAAAGATAGTACTGCATTCTCAATTGCTGCACCAAACTTAGTTAGAAATGAATAACATTTATTTGAAAATGAGATTAAAACCCTAATATTTTGCTTTGAACTACGTAAAAAGTAATTAAAAAGTGTTTTTACCTCTCATTTTACCATTTCATTTGAACTTGGTTTGTTGGAGCTCTGGAGGTGCCTCTTCCCCCTTGATTTTCACCAGCTGATTTCGGGAGATTCTGTGGACAATTCTCGGCGCCGTCTGGACCAGGTAGGAGCTAAACCCTAGCTCTTTCTTTTCATGGTTTCCTTTTTCCATTCTGTGCCTGTTTTCCTGTTCGCCTGAGCCCCTGGGGTTTTGTTATGGCGCTCTGCCATCAACGGAGGCAGTCCATTCGAAACCTGCGTTGAATGTCAAGCTGCATGAAGGCAGTTTGACCTTCAACGCAAGTGGGACACTAGCCAGTTGCGTTGAGCATAGAAAAACAGCTCTGTTGCACAGTTTTTTGATGAAAATTTTGCCAGTTTCTTATCAAATCCAGGATCTTACTCTTTCTCTTGTTTGTTTTGCAGGGACTTTTGAGCAAAATGACCCTCACATGGCAAGAACGAGAACATGAAGAGGAGGACATGATTGCCCTCCATGACCCTGTCACGGTGAACGCGCTGCGGAACTGTGGCTTGCTGAAGTTCTTCCGTATCTCTAGTATGAGAGCACAGATCTCGTTACTGCAGTATATGCTTGATGCTTGGGATCCTATCAACCAAGTATTCCAGATTAGGGGCAAATCCATGCCCCTGACCATCGTAGACATTTACTTCTTGACTGGGTTGTCAAGGTGGGGTGCCCCCATTTCTTTGTCAGGTTCGGCCCGAGGGAATGACTCCGTGAGAGATTATGTCCGCCAGTATTGCAAGGAAGGTTCCCAGCCGAGCAGAGACGGCAAGGTTGTTATCCGTGAGATTACTGACAGGTCTCTCAGGTCCATTCTGTATACTATTGGTAGGATGGCCGGTAGTGCATCTCTTCATGTTGCCAACAGATCTTATGTGCAGCACGCCTTGGAGTGTCTCCAACCGAAAGTATTCAACTGGTGTGATGCAGTACTTCTTCAGATGAAAAGTCAGTTGAACAAGGTAAAGGACAGGAAGCTGAAGAACTTTGGATTTGGTTCTATTCTGACTACCTTTGCCTTGGAGAAAATACCACTGATGCAACCTCAGTATATCGCACTTGACTTGCCTTCTCCTACCGAGCCACGCATGCAGAGATGGGTTGATCACATATCTAGGCATGCTGGTCAATCTCAGATTTCTTTCACTGATACCTTCTTCAGGTGGTTCGAGTGTCAGGAGATGGTCTATTCCGAGTATCCATACGTTGGTATGGATTTCCGAGGTGATCCGGACTTGGTACTGCCGGATGGCGAACAGTGGGGTGCTATAGGTAAAATCTTCGACCATATTACTATTTACTATTCCTATTTATAATGTCCTTGTGCTTTATTCTATCAAGACTTTAATCAAACTCATGTGTGCATGCAGATGTTGGTCCTGTTCGTCCAGCAATTCGCCCGAGAGCGCCAGTCGCTGCCCCAGCAAGGGAGACTGTTGGGAGAGTTATTCTTCGCGATCTTGACGTGACCGAGACCCTTACAGTTGTGCAGGAGCAGGTTGAGAGCCTTACTCTCGGCATTCCCGATGTGAGGATTGATGAGTTACCTTTATAGTTGCAGCGGCATACTACTGGTGTGCCTAGATGATGGACTCGTCTCTTGCGCATGATTGCACAGGCTGTGACGTGCTATTATGAGCATCACTAGGCTAGGGTGCCCCCTAGCATTTTTGAGTTTTTGGGTCATGCGACCGATTTTTGTCTTGGTTACAGAACATTATGTATGAACGATAAACAGCTTTTTTATATATTTTTATTTTCGGGGTTTATTCTAGTTGAGTTATATGATCCATATGTACAACATTGATGATGTGTCTCTTTTTATAAATGTCGCAAATGTCTATCTAACACATAGTTTGCTAATGAGTCGGTTAATGTGTTTAAGTTCCTGGAAATATGTTGGTATTGAATTAAATCAAACTGTCTTTCCAAAATCTTAGCCCTTAGAAACATGCGATAAATAGCTGGATTGCAGACAGAATATATACCATTGAGTTGTAGTATCACGAGTTGTGAGTCTAGCCTGACGATTAGTCGGCGTATACCATGGGTGATGGCATCAGAGAGGAGTTCTATCAACGCGCTATACTCAGCGATATTATTCGTTGATTGCCCAATACACACACCTCTGAAACTCACTAACTCGCCGCTTGGATCAAAAATGGCCCAGGCCGCGGAGGACAGGTTCCGTGAACTATGACTCGCTCCGTCGGCATATCCCACACATGTCTCAGAAAGGTTCGACATCTGCAATAAATGTAAAAAGGTGGATTACTCGGCCAAAACAAACACTTTAGCGAAAACAAAATACAACAAAAGCACACAGGTTACTATTTAAGCATAGTAACGCTTGAGGTACAACCCATTACGGGGTTGCGCCAGTGGAATTCCGTCATAATCCATTAACTCGTAGGCTCCTTTTGCTAACACTCATTTAACAATATAGGGGCCCATCCATAAAGAATTAAATTTACCTGCTCCCAATTTATCGGATTCTTGGTCATAAAGCAAGACCAAGTCACCTTCCGAGAAGACACGGGGTTTGACATTTTTGTCGAACTGCGCCTTGACTCGTTTCTTATGGGCTTCGTTAGCCAAAGCGGCGTCACGACGAGTTTCATCCAATTGGATTAATTCCAAGAAACAGGCCTCTTCTTCTGAAGTTCTGGGGAGGAGGTCGATTGCGAGTTTAAGGGACGAAATTTCGCACTGGACTGGTAAGACTGCCTCCAGGCCATACACCAGTTGGAAAGGTGTGAACCCAGTCGCATTCTTTACCGATGTTTGGTAAGCCCACAAGGCTAAGTACAGGATTAGGTGCCACCTTCTTTTGTGAACTCCGATCATCCTTTGCAACATACGCTTCAGGACCTTATTGATCGCTTCAACTTGTCCATTGGCTTGCGGATAATACGGGGTAGAGCTGTCGTGAGATAGCCCTAGCTTGGCAGCTAATTCAACCATCATGTGATTGTGAAAATGCGATCCATGATCTGTAACTATAGCCTGTGGTACGCCGAACCTGGCGACTACATGATTGAAAAAGAAAAGGGCAGCTGTTTCACCAGTGTTATCCAATGTAGGCATCGCCTCGACCCATTTGGTAAAACAGTCAACGGTGACTATAATATACCCATGCCCCCCGGTCGAGGTAGGGTTACATTGCATGAAATCGATGCCCTATTTGGCAAAAGGCCCAACAACAACTATTGGCTGTAAAGGTGCGGGTGGTCTTCTGGTTTTGCTATCAAAAATTTGACAAGCATGGCAACTTCTGACTGCGATTATGCAATCTTTGAACATGGTTGGCCAGAAGTATCCTGCTCGTAAGATTTTTTGTGTTGTTTCATATCCAGATTGATGCCGCCCACACGCGCCTGAATGACACTCATTCAGGGCTTTTTCGGCCTCCTCATGGGTAAGGCACCTCCTCAGAACTGTATCGATACTACGACGGTAAAGTGTATCACCAATGATCATGTAGTCTTTAGCTTAGTATCGTATACGTTTCTGTTCAGAGTGAGAGGTGTTAGGCCTGAACTTTGGGTTTGGAGATAAATTATGATATCTCCATACCACTTATTGCTTGCAGATATCAGAAACAAACTCTCGTCCACGATTGATTCTTCGGATGTTTCATCGTTGGACGACGATGGGAGATCGCACAATAATTCTGCGAAAACTAGAGCTTTCTTTGATTTGGATTTTACAAATTCCAGATCAAACTCTTGAAGGATCGCTATCCATTTTGAATATTTGCCCCCCAGCAACTGTCGCGATAGTATATAAGTCATGGGGTTGCAATCTGATAAAATGGTAGTTTTCCCATGTACATCTTAATTTCCCCAGTGGAGTCACCAATATGTTGTGGGGAAAAATGCCTATGCAGGACGATCCTATCCACCTAAGGTGTGACAGCGCCTTAGCAACAAACAGAGACAACTATTCTGGTTTCTTCCTTTATGAAATGGGAAAGAGGAGAGATCAATGGACTTATCGGTGTCTTCCGTTTGTCCCTCGATCTAGATCCTCTTCTCCTTTGGGTGTTCACAGCTACTTGCCTCCTCGCAAAACCACAAGATAACAGCTACTTGCCTTCCTGCAAGATCACAAGAGAACAGCTACTTGCGACAAGAGAACAACTACTTGAGACAAGAGAAGAACACAACACAAAGGTAGATATTCATATTCATAAATGATTCAGGATTAGAAATAAATCAAATACACTAATGCAATCATACATCAAAGATACATCAGTATGTAGGAGAAAACCAAGATAGCTTTATTGATAAATAACAAGGTTCAGGGAGAGATACAACCCAGAGGGCTCCAATCCAGCATCTCCTTCCCAGCAGAATGGAATTCCTATCTTCACCTCCCTTCAAAGCATTAAGCACCCAATGATTCCAGTCTCAAACCAACAGCAATTCTTTGCAATAACAAAATTAATCTTAAATGTCGACTTGTGTACTACTCCCTTCGACGGTTTTATTGTTAATTCAGGAATGATGGGTGGTACAACTTCTGTCGAAGTTGTTGTCGAACTACTCGGTTGATCTTTACCTTTGTCGTTCGACAGCTGCGGATTCTCGTAATCTTTGTTCCTTGTTGAAATCAAAGCATCATTCTGCTGTTTTGAAACCGACAACATAAGCACTTGCGACGGGGAAGCATTTCCACTATCAACCATATTTTGACCTGGATTGGGAAACGGATCAGTTAACACAGCTGAAGTTTTCGGACTCTTAAAGAATCTTTTAATCTCAGCTTTGTACGGACATTCTCTTGTCCGATGATCCTCATCACATATTTGACATGGATAATTTGGTTTCCCTTTCACAGGAGGGTTTGAAGAAGTTTTTTGAGGGGATGACTCACCCTGTTTCTTCTTCTTCCCTTTGTTTTGCTTCTTCTTGCTTCCTGGTTGATTGGGTTCTTTGCCTTTATCTGCTGATATGGCATTTACTTCCGAAGCGAGAATTTCTTCTTTCGTATTTTGATCCGAATTCTTACGGGCTTTCTTAGACGAAGCCTTTGTCGATTTCGCGTTTGCCGTGCCAATCACACCATCGCCGGCATGAGAGTCACTATTTGATTTAGGAGGAGGAGGAATTGAGAATTCCGGTCTAGGGGCATCAGGTATTTTGTCGTAGAGCATGCCATACTGAGTGTATACTAAGTCTAGATGCTGTGCACGAGCAATAACTTGCTCCTCTGTTATGACTCCCCCCTTGGCCACATCTTCCGTTATGGCAGGAAGTAATGACTTGATAAACCATTCAGCTAATAGCTGATCGGGAACGTAAGTCTTCACCATCCTACGCCGACGACGCCACTCATGTATATGATCGGATATATGAGTTGTCGTCGTCTGCTTGAAGTTGGTTAATATTTCCGTTCCCGTTTCATACCTTATCGGTAATTGAAAATGGGTTAAGAAAGTCATGGCTAGGGAGCTGAAATTGTCGAACGAGGCCCTAGGTAATTCAATATACCATTTAGCCGCTGGACCCGTTAACGTCCTCTGAAAAAGGCGAAGCCTTATCGAATCATCGTTCAGGGTGTTCGATGAACACCACAGATGAAAAGTCATCACGTGATTCGACGGGTCTTCGCCTGGATTTCCATTGAATTTAGGAATGTCCGATGGAAGTTTGTGAGGAATCGCTAGCCACCAAGGGGCGTAAGCAATTGGATCGTTCGTTAATCGGTGTAAATCCGGTAATTCTAAAGTTGCCACGAATGGTAACTGTTGATTCAGGTTAGGTGAGGCGTACCCAGGATACGATGGAATCGCCTGAGCAGTAGGCCTTTGCATACCAGCATAATGTAATTGATGTTGGTATGACTGATACGGTTGGTGGACTTGATCACTGTAAAGCGGTTGGTTTTGACCGTTTTGAATATACGGTTGTCCACTGTTCGCAAAGATCTGCTGCTCAGAACCTTGGTACACTTGCTGGAATTGTGGTTGTTGGTATTGCACCAGCCATGGTTGTGAAGCTATGCTCTGTTGTGCTATACTAACCGACGGACCAAGATGTGGGGTAATTGTACCCGTTTGGACTTGTGTCGCCCCACCAGTTGGCGATTGTGGTTGTGTCACAGGGTCAAGCGGCTGTTGCATTACAACCCGAGAAATCTGCGGTTGACATACAACAGGCACCGATTGAACTTGTGACACTGTTACAATGGCTGGCGTTGTCGGGATGTTCGACACAGGTACACATTGTTGCATAGAATACACAACTCTTGGTTGTTGGGGTAGCATAGGTACCCAACCACTTGCCGTAACTCCAGTATAACCTGAATATTGTTGAGAACTGCCGTATGGATATCCTCCTGAAGGGGGTAATGAAAGGGCATACTGCCCCCCATACGGTAGCAACCCGGAACTCAAGGAGATTGTTTGCCCTTGGGGACTGGATGGCCCAAATTGACCTCCATAGGGATCAATTTGTCAAGTCTCAACATAAGAGTCACCGGATATTATTCCGGAGGAACAAACTGGAACAGACCACACTGTCGAAATAGTCCCTGGGTGGACTCCTTCTAGCGGTTGCGAGCTAGTTGGGACAGATGGTATGCCAGCAAACATCGTCGGAGTGACGGCAGGGAGTTCTGTTGTCGCTGTGTCGTTCGACACAGTCCTAGATGTCGACGGTTGCTCAGACATTTTGAGTCTATCCAATAGATTGCCTAGCGATTCTACAGGAACTTCTACTGGTGATGGACTAACTTCTGATGTAGAAGGAAATAGAGTGACCCCTACTCCAAAGTGGGTTGGAGTACTTGCTTGCGGGTCCTCTACAATTTCCTCTATCGCAATCAGACCAGGTGGAAGAGGAAGACCGTCAGGTCCGTAAAAAATTTATGGTGCCAAAGAAGGGGTTGAATCGACAGTGACAGTTGTTTGAGGAACAATACTCTCTGGACCGGTTACCGATGGAACTGGTTCAGTTACACAAGTACTTGTTCTCAAACTAGGATCAGTGTCACTGTCCCTCTGTGGCTGTTGAACTTCTTCAATAGAGGCAGGGTTTCTAGAAATGTTTGGAGTAATCAGAATCTCAAATGTTGTTGGAACACTTGTTCTAACTTTGATAGGAGATTTCGAACCGGTTAAACGAGTTTGCTTTGTCCGTACTGTTTTCGATTCCGGAGACAAAGATGGTTGACTCATAAGCCTCCGCGAACGACGGGGTTTCAATTGACTTTCTTCCACGATTGCGGATTACTCGATCAACTAAAATACAAAAGGGGAAAGTGTGTTTCCGAATTGAATGAATTTTTTAAACGCTTTAGACACAACTTGCTTTTTCACTTTTAAAGAGTCGAGAAAAAGCTAAAGATGACTCTAGTCTCCTTCGATGTTTTAACGAGCCCGAAGTGACAAATGCTCGGATGGACTTTTTTTGTTGTAGAGTCTGAAAAAGGCCAAAAGAAACTGCTCTGGAGTTCTAGGCAGAGGGTGTGCCAAACTTTTCGCAAAACCGCAGAATACTTTTTAAGGTACGGGCGGTCGATCTTCGTGAATGCTGTGTTCACTGCATTGCGATCAGTAGGGCGGCCGACACAGCTTCCTAAGGATAAAGGATATATGCCTATAGGGGTCTCCCAATATATACGCGACGGTACGTGGGAGCACAATCCGTACTAGCGCTATCGTCCCTCAGGAGGAATCACCCACCTTCCACGAGATCGACAGTCTCTAGGATTAACGACGGTGGAACACGTCTCTAGCCTAGACCTCTATGTTGTGCGTTATGTTGCAAAGCGTTGTTAGGTTCATTCAGTTTATTTTAAGTTGATATTTTTAGAAGTTTGCCTTTCAAGGTTCACCACGAGATGTATGATACAAATTCCTAAATGCAGTCTAAATATGATAAGCAAGCTTTATATCTTTTCAACTTTGAAAATCCTAGCTACTAAGGGAAAAGAAAGACACCATATTTTCTCAAAGAGCAATCAGCACACTCTAATGCACTGTTCCTAAATCAAGCATGCAAACTTATCAAAATGAAAATGCACAATGCAGGTGTTTGTTTTCCGCTTCCTTAGTATTGATGCCTACAAAGAAAGCTTTTTGTACAACTTTGAATTTGCTTTTAAATGACAAATACAAACAAGTTTACTTTTTCGAAATTAGAAAGGGTAGAAGAGATTACAACACTTAACGATTTTCGAAATAAACTTTTGTTTCGACACTTTAAAAGAGACAAATTCAAACCAATAAGCAAGAGTAAATGTATAATCAATCTGCAAACAGCCAATGAACTCTCTCCTAAGATCACAATCAACAGATTTGAATCAAGGGCTCATGATGATTATTTCACTCATGCAAAAGGAAAACTGTAAATGATGCCACAAACACATAAAAACACTCACAGTCTTTTTGTACAAAAGGAGGCAGAATTTAAGCAGAGAAAAGGAGTTATCAGACTGGTACCTATGCTGGTTACAGGCTGCAAAAAAAAGAGATCAAAACAGGGCAACAGAGAGCAAAGAACCCCAGCTACACAAGGCAAGACTGGTTCAGCGCAACCTCAACACTGTGGTTTTGACATTCAACACAGGTAGCCTTCACGGGAACTGCGTTGAAATGCAGAATGCCTTCACAGCAGTTGCGTTGAAGGAGAAACTCTCGTTTCTCACAGGTTCTGGGTCACAAATTGCTCAAAAATCAACGGTTTCAGGCCAAATCAGAAACACAAGCAAGGTATAATCAAAGGGATGCTTTGAGAGGGTACTAAGATCTATCACAAAGGATCATCAAGTCATTTGTGAGTCCGTTGTTCAGATCATAGACAAAATCCAGTGAAGGATCAAGGCAACAACTGTCTACTTTGCAGAAGCAGTTCGATCGTTGTTGTTGAGTCTATGAAACAAACAATGATGTAAACACAAATAAAATGACTAAAACAGATCTCCCCAGTGGAGTCGCCAATTTGTTGTGGGGAAAAATGCCTATGCAGGACGATCCTATCCACCTAAGGTGTGACAGTGCCTTAGCAACAAACAGAGACAGCTATTCTGGTTTCTTCCTTTATGAAATGGGAAAGAAGAGAGATCAATGGACTTACCGGTGTCTTCCGTTTGTCCCTCGATCTAGATCCTCTTCTCCTTTGGGTGTTCACAGCTACTCGCCTCCTCGCAAAACCACAAGAGAACAGCTACTTGCCTTCCTGCAAGATCACAAGAGAACAACTACTTGCGACAAGAGAACAGCTACTTGAGACAAGAGAAGAACACAACACAAAGGCAGATATTCATATTCATAAATGATTCAGGATTAGAAATAAATCAAATACACTAATGCAATCATACATCAAAGATACATCAGTATATAGGAGAAAACCAAGATAGCTTTATTGATAAATAACAAGGTTCAGGAAGAGATACAACCCAGAGGGCTCCAATCCAACATCTCCTTCCCAGCAGAATGGAATTCCTATCTTCACCTCCCTTCAAAGCATTAAGCACCCAATGATTCTAGTCTCAAACCAATAGCAATTCTTTGCAATAACAAAATTCCAGCCTCTGGATCTCATGGAGGAGAGATCCATATATAGATGTTTGGAGAGAGGATGAGTCAGCTTGAGATCTGACTAGTGTCCTCTCCCTCTGTTAGTTCTTGAGTCCACTTGGAGGTTCTTGCTTCCACTTGGAGATTTGGAACCTCTTACTCATCACCAGTCGAATTCCTTGAGGCAAGTGTCATTTTGGAAGCTTCCTGGGTTTTGACAACTTGAGGAATGAGCCTGCCACATGTCCAATCTCGCTCAGCGCAGGTAGCCAGTGTTGGAGTTGACATTCAGCACAGGTAGCCAGTGTAGCCATTGACATTCAACGCAGATGGTCAGTGGAGCAGTTGACATGATCCTGAATTGACTTGTTCTTGAGCAGTTTCAGGTGGAGAACTTCTGTGAATTGCTGTGGTTTGTTAGCCTTGTTCCTCTAGGGGTAGGAACAACATGTTTAGGGACTTTGGATCCCTTAGATTATGGACATTTCATGCTCAATGCTGTAAGGCACAAAAATGTCTATAACAGGTACAGATCGGGAAAATATGGCTGAAAGTGCTATAGAAACTTAGACTTCTTACTCAGCTAAAATCCTCCTATAAAGGCGGAAGCATACTATAAGCCCTAAGGGTATAAATTCCACTTCGATGAGTAAATCAGAGTAGATCAATGCCTGAGCAGGATGAGATAGAGGTCAAACAACCCAGCAGACAACTCTCGGTAAAACCTAGAAACAAATCTGATAAAAACCCAGAAATCCTAAAAATTGTAGGTACTGACCTATTTTCGCGGGGATTGCACGTTTTGAGATGAAAGGAGTTCTCTAGACTCTAGGTCTCACTTTTTGGGCTAAAAAGTGTGATTTTTGGTCCTTGATTCTCAGTCTCTATTGCAACTTGTTCCTGTGACCTACGGAAAACACCAAAAAACTTGTGGAAGTAAGAAATTTAACAAATCTAGAGTTAAAAAGCTACGAAACAACATTAAGAGACTGAAAAAGGAAGAAACCCTAAGTTGAAAACTGAAGCTCGCCTAAATTTCTAGATCTGAAGTAAAAAACCAGTGGAGTCGCCAATTTTGTTGTAGTGTTTTCTTTTGAAAGATGTACAAAAAAACACTTAAGATTGTGGATGACAAACAGTCTCAACAATATAAATGGATGCTAAACATTGTAGATCTACAACAACTGATAGAAACAAAACTTGCCAAAGACCCGATCTATGCCACAATCATAGCTAAATAGTAGGAAGAAACAATAATAACTCCAATATCCAAAGGGAACCAGATATACAAACAATAGATTTTATTATAACAGTTGTGAAGGGAACAAATAAATGTTACGAATCCCCCTCTATGGGATGGGTTCTTGGTTATCCTCAAACATCTTCATCTTTTTGATAGATTCTCTCTCCTCTATAATGTGTAAACCCAACAAATAAAATGTTTGATCTCAATGGGAACTCAAATGGAAAAGGTGATGTGCGACAATGAAAATAATTAGAGTTACAACACTGAGTGCAACAATGAAAATAATCAAAAGTGAATAATTAATGGAAAACCCTTCTATTTATAACAAAATATTGAGTAATCCTCGAATAATGAGCAATAATAAAATATTATTAACCCCATTCTTGGAATAACCACTTGGAATATTTTATTATATTTGGTTTGGAGGGAAAAAGTATTTGAACTTTTATTTATAAATAATAAATAAATAAATGATTTCTTTATCATCTCAATAAATTGGTTAAGGAATAATAAACAAATAATGATTTATTTAATTATTCCTAAGGGATTTAGTCAAATTTGTCAAGGAATAATAATTAACTAGTGATTAAATAATTATTCCTAGAGAAAAATAAGATAATTAATAATTTATCTGTTGATTTTTCATAATTGGGTCAAATATGACAAGGAATAATAGTTGAACAATGATTTAATTATTTATTCCTAGAATAAAATGAAATAATTAATGATTTATTTAATTATTCTTCATGGGTTTAATTATAAATTACTTAACAAAGGTTGTTTATTAAGTAATTTCTCACAGTGAAAGAAATTTTACTATGGTAAAATTGGCTTTACATGGTGTACTTCGATCCATCTAGTATATTAGGCTAGATGATCAATTTTTTGGTGATAAAAATGGAGCCTGAAGTAGTCACAGAAACAAGAATCTGACAGTTATAGAATAGGTAAATTTTAGAGTATCTCAGTAAGTGGAACAACCTACCCACTGAAGATTCCACATGGGAGGATAAGAATTTTATACAGAAGAAGCATCCATAACCTACTCAAACATTGAAGACAATGTTTTTTTAAGGAGAGGGGCATGTTAGGTTATTATAATATAGTATAGCCCCTTTATTGTTATTTCTATTGTAGTCCCATATTGTTATTATTATGCCCATGCAGCCCCCATATTTTCATTTTTATGCCCCATAGAAGCACACTAATGTTATTGTTGTTCCCTTACATTGTTATTGTTATGTAGGATTTGATTATATTGTGACCCCTTAGACTCCTAAATATAACAAGCAAGTCTTATCATTTGTATCATCCAATATTTTTAATTTATGTGATGTAAAGGACGTTTCCCCCTCGAATATGCTATTTCTCAAATCGTTTATCTATCTTTTCATCTATTTTGTGAGTTGGTTGCATAACAATAGGGAACAACAACCTGTAGGGCTTGTAAAATTGACTTAGAAGCGATATAAAACAAGGAATTCTCATTTTTAGTAGCAATGGCTCTCTTGCTAGGTAAATATATGTCTGAAAACCACATGACAAATTTAGGAAAGTGATAGCTTTGTGGAAACAAAAATTGGGGAAGGAAGGAATCCCAAAGGGAAAAACCATCACTATGGTATTAAAACCTTTGGAATGTCAAAATTTTCAATTCATAAAGGTAAAATTGACATTGAGTTTCCACAATCTTAGCATCTTAGTTGATTAAAGGCATATCAACATTTTTCATTGAAAAAGAGGTAGGTCAGGCTTTGGATTGGGTTTTACATGTTTCACTCATACTCATAGTTACAGTAGATATGAACCAAAATAAGAGAGTGATTAGTATAATGTTTACATGATTGGAAATATGATGAATCTATTATTTAATTTTTGTGACTTCATTACTATGGTTTGTTGCTTTCAACATAGGAAATCGCCCAATGATCAAAGGAAGCATAACCTTTTCATCGCCAAAGGTCATACCTTTCTTTGAAATTTTTTTAATAAAGTATTTGGTGACAAAATCCTTTGATGTTACCCAAAATTGTGGTGTTAATGTCGAGGGGGGTAGGGAACAAAGTAGGTTTTATGAGGGGAGGTATGCTTTTGATACGAAGCTTCCACATAAATGAAAGTTGTTTTATGAATGCAACTAATAGTGTATCTCCCCCCTAAACATGCAATAAACATTGGGCATGCATCATGGTCCTCTTTTGATCATCATCCATTGATCTATAAGTATTAAAAATAACAATAAGAAATTCCAATTTAATTTGTCCTTGAATTAAATTCTGAATTAAATCGAAATTCTATTCTCATAGAAATTTGGAATAGTTAATTAATTTAAATGAATTATATGAATTAGGAAATTTGAGTTGGAAATCTACCTAGAGTCATGTATAGTGATCCCTAAATTTTAGGGGCCCATGTTGAGTTCTTTTGAGTTGCAATTAGATAACTTAGTCTAACTCAGTTATAGTCAGTTAAACTAGTTCTAACTATTGGAGGAACTAGTAGGAGGTATAGTAGTGGAGTAGTGCACCAATTCATCACAAGTACCACCCCAGTTAACTAAAGATTCACTCATAAATAACTCATGAATTTCAGTCCATAGGAAGACCTGGTTGAGATTAGAGCTTGGGGATAGTGTACTATCATTTGTATAATTTTCCAAGTTGTATAGATAGTGCATGCAATTAGTTGAGGAACTATTTTTGGATTGTGCAGTTATGGAGAGTGGGTTTCCCAATTAAATACAGGCTAACTCTCGCAGGAATTGCGCAAGGATGTAGGGGCTTGGCAGGAAGTAGAATTGGCTAAGTGTTAGCTAAGTGTGGCTTGAGTTGGCTTGTGAGGCAGAGTGTTAGATTGTACTAGTGCAAGAATTGTTTGGATTGAACAAGCATTGTATTTTATTTTCAGATCTTGTGGTTAATGCAATATAGATAGTCGGGGATTTTAGAAGTTTCTTTCCCTAGAGAAATATTGTGTTATATGCAACCGATATTCTTCCTTTTCTGCTTATTTTTTTCATCAATCAATCTTGGTTTCCACTGAAGAGTAGAGTGATATCACATAGGCTGGTGAATCTACATGGTATTAGAGCTTAAGATAGTATAGAAGAGAAGAATTTGAGTTTGTTGTGAAGATGAAATCAAATTTTCAATTCATACTTCAGAATCAGGAATATGGTTTTCTATGGTCTGAGACTTGAGTATCCCTTGGAGGAAATCTCGAATTACATAGGTTGGAAGGACATGATCGAGACAATACTGAAAGACAATGGCCTCAAGGAATTCATAGATCATGACATTCCTAAGTCTCCAACATCAAATGATAAATATCTGGGTGAATGGAGAAAGTGTGTGGAAAAAGTGAGAAGGATTATCTTGGAAGGAGTTGGATATCACATTCTCTCAAGTCTACATGGTAAGGACACTCCATACTCAATGTGGAACGCATTAATGGAACTATTTCAAAATAGAAGTGACCATAGGAAGTTGGAATTGAAGGAAAAACTCAAAAAGATCAATATGGAGAAGGGTGACTCAATTCCGAATTACTTGACCAAGTTCACTCATTGTCACGGTGAGCTCAAAAGTGTCAGGATTATTGTTGTCGAATACGATATGGTGAGCCTATCCCTTCTAGGACTTCCTAAGAGCTCGCATAGTTACCAGGACTTAGTTAATGGGAGGGAGAAGCTACCTATAGGGAATGATTGTGGTTGGATTTGGTACAGGAAGTATTTAGAAGAACACTTAAGACAAATCCCCATCAAAGACTGATGACAAGGAGAATTGTGCCTTAGTGGGTAAGGCAAAGAGATGGAAGTGGAAGTCATCCAATTCTAAATCATATTCTTGTCATGGAGGTAAGAAGAAGGACATGTCGAAAGTCAACTTCTTTCATTTCACAACTTGGGAAATTTTTCCACAAATGTTTTTGTCAAGAAGGTCCAAAAGAATCCCTTAGGAGGAGCGGAACGTGAGGCTCTGGCCTCATTATTCGAACTAGACTTTACCCTCATCAGTTGTATGGTGTCATCGATTATGGGTAGTGTGTGGTACCTGGACAGTGGATCCTCTTTCCACATGACCAGTGACAAATATCTCTTTAGTAACTTGGAGGAGAAGCATCTCGAGATGCATATCAAGATGGGTGATGATGGGAGGTATAACGCTACTAGGCTCGATACAGTTACCTTTTAGAGGGAGTCGAGTTCTCCTCTCACTTTGTGAGATTTTATGTATGTTCCAGGTTTGAAGAAGAACTTGGTATATGTTTCCATTTTGGAGGATAGAGGCTATGATGTGATCTTTAGTAAGCGAAAGGTGTTCCTTCATCACATAGCCATGGGATAGGTGAAGAGGATAGGGATTCGAGCAAAAAATATCTAGAAGTTGGAGGTAGAAGATTATGCTTCCTTGAGCATGAAAGAAGAGAAGGTGAAGAGCCGAGACATCGGTGAGTTGTGGCAGAGGAGGTTGGGTCACTTGTACCATGGTCCTTTGAAGATCATGCAACAAATTTCTATAGTCTTTGCAAGTGTAAACTTGAACAAGTTTACACATGAAAAGGGTTTACATTGGGAAAGTACACCAAGGCTTCTTTTCATGAAAAAGGCAGTCGAGCACAAGCGATCCTTTCTCGAGTCCACTCAGATGTGTGTTGACCATTATCGACAGGGTACATGGCCAAGCATAGGTATTATGTTATATTTGTTGATGATTTTTCTCATAAGTGTTCGATCTTCTTCATGCAAAAGAAAGATCATACTTTTGTAAAGTTTTGTGAATTTAAAGCAATTGTTGAGAAAGGTATTGGCAGGAAGGTTAAAGCTCTTAGGAGTGATAGTGATGGAGAGTATGTGTCGAATGAGTTTAAAAACTTATGTGCATCAGAAATAATTCGATGGCGGTTGATAGGACCTCATAAACCCATAGTAGAATGGGGTTGTTGAGAGGAAAAATATGAGTATTGTGATAGCAACATAGGCGATGTTGCATGATAATGGCCTACCACTACACTTGTGGGCTATGTCATGAAGCACAGTTGTTTATTTGCAAAACAAAAACCCTCATTGAACTCTTGGGATAAGTACACGGGAATAGGATTTTTTAGGGAAGAAACCAGATGCGGGACACTTCAATATTTTTGGCTCATCGATTTACTACCATGTAACCAAAGATGAATGTAAGAAGCTTGATCCAACAACAAGGTTGGGGATATTTTTGGGGTACACTGATAGACCTCATAACTATCAGGTGTACCTCCCGACCAGCAGGATGAAAGTGGTTCAGAAGGATGTAAAATTCGATGAAAAGAAGGCCATGAGATGTTCCCTTGAGAGGGAGCTACAACTTCATGTAGTTGAGGAGCTTGTACCTACTAAGGAGAAACATCAGGATGATGTGGAGTAGCCACATGTAGAGGAGTAGGAGGTGGAGAGACCCACTCTTTCAGATTCTTCCAAGGATGGGAGAAAGCACACCAGAGAGGCTGACAAGTTATTTCATGATGCTAGAGAGAATATGGGAGCACCCACATCACAAAGCAAGTAAAGGATTTCACCTGTGAGGTACATTGGATAAATGGCTCTGATGAGAGGATGTGTAGATACTAAGCCATCCTTTTTTGAGTAAGTAGTGAAGCAACCCATTTGGGTAGATGTCATGGTTGAGGAGTATGACTCCATTGTCAGGAACAATGTTTAGGATGTGGTTCCAAGATGAGCTGACAAGTTAGCGGTCGGTTCTAGATGACTTTACAAAGTAAAGAAAGTAGTAGATGGTAGTGTGGAGAAACACAAGGCTAGGTTTGTGGCTAGATGTTTTTCTCACGTAGAGGGGATTGACTTTGATGCGACTGTTTCTCCTATTGCAAGGTACTCATCAATTAGATCCATTTTGGCATTGTCAACAGAGATGGGATGGAAAATACATGAGATGGATGTAAAGATAGCCTTCCTTAATGGCATGATTGAGGAAGATGTGTATATTGAGCAACTTGAAGGTTTTGAGATCTTCAATAGAGAGTTGCATGTGTTCCAACTCAAACTAGTGTTGTACGAGCTTAAAGAAGCACCATGTGCCTAGTAAACCAGGATCGATAGCTATTTCATCAGGTTGGGCTTCACCCAAAGTGAAGCAGATGCAAACCTTTACCATATTGTGCTTGAAGGTAAACTATTGATTATTGTTTTATATGTCGACGATTTGATTTTGACAAGTGATGATAATTTGATCATGTCTTGCAAATAGGACCTTGTAAGAGGGTTTGAAATGAAGGACTTGGGGCTCATGCACTAATTTTTGGGCATGAAAGTATGGCAAGGTGATAAGGAACTTTTTGTCTCTCATGGAAAGAATGCTAACGAGATACTCAAAATGTTTCACATGGAGAGAAAAAAACCCATGGAGACTCCTCTAGTAGGTAACTGTAGGAAGGAGGATGTTACTTTCGGCGAAGTCGTGAAAGCTACTATTTATGGGTAGCGTGACAGTTCACTGATGTATTTAGTGAACATACCACCAGACATGTGCTATGCAGTTAACCAACTTAATTAAGTGATGGTTAAGCCAACCAAGTTGTATTGGAAGGAAGCCAAACATGTGTTGAAATAACTCAGAGGCACTACTCAGTGTGGCTTATGGTACAAACAGATAGAGGGAGTGAAGCTTCAAAGCTTCACTGATGAAAATTGTGAAGGGTTTCCATTTGACAGGAAGAGCACATCATGAGGGATCTTCAGTATTGGGTTAGTAACTATTCCCCGGTACAACATGAAACAAAGATTAGTTGCACTTAGTTCAGTAGAGGCAGAGTACATGACTATTACTCAAGCAGCTTGTGAGGCTATCTGAATGAGGAAGATTTTGGTTGGTTTGTTTGTTCAATAGATGGATCCAAATGTGATTTACTATGACAATCATAGTTGTATCAAACTCTCTAAAAAATCTTATTTTTCATGATCAGTGCAAGAATATTGATATTTTTTATCATCATCTTCAAGATTGTGTGGAGAGGAGAATTATGTTGTTGGAGTACATTCCCATAGAGGAGAAGGATGAAAAATATTTTGAAAAATACTTTTTCAAGATGCAAATTGAAGTTTCACAGAGATGGGATCTGGGTAGCTGATAATACCTTTCTTGTTTAGAGGTAGTGTTAAAAATAGCAACAAGAAATTCCAATTTTCCTTGAACTAAATCGAAATTATATTCTCATATCAACTTCTGATAGTTAATTAAGTTAAATTGACATAATTGACTTAGGAAATTTGAGTTGGAAGTCTATCTAGAGTCATGTAGATTGATCCCTAAATTTTAGGGGCCCATGTTGAGTTCTTTTGAGTTGTAATTAGATAACTCAACTTAACTAAGTTATAATTAATTAAACTAGTTCTAACTACTGGAGGAACTATTAGGAGGTCTAGTAGTGGAGTAGTGAACTAGTGCATCTCCAGTACCACACGAGTTAATTGAATATTTACTCATAAATATCTCATGCATGTCAGCTCAAAGGAAGACCTAGTTAAGAATAGAGTTCAGGGATAGTGTATTATCAGTTGTATAATTTTTTGAGTTGTACAGATGGTGCATGAAATCATTTGAGGACCTATGTTTGGATTCCACAGTTATGGAAAGTGGATTTCCTAGTTAAATCCAGACTAATTCTCTCAAGAATTATGCAAGCAAGTAGGGGATTGGCAGGTAGAAAAATTGGCTATGTGATGGATTGATATGGCTTGTGAGGCAGAGAGTTAGATTGTACTAGTGCAATAATTGTTCGGATTGAACAAGAATTGTATTTTATTCTCAGATCTTATGGTTAATATAATACAGATAGTCATGGTTTTTAGCAGTTCCTTGCCTCAGAGAAATATTTTGTTGTGCGTTGTTGATATTCTTCCTTTTCTTCTTATTGTTTTCATCGATCAATTTTGGTTTCTACTGAAGACTAGAGTAAATTCTTGTCTTATGTTTTAGCACATCACATAAGCTGGTGAATCGGCATAGTCAAAGAATCTACAATGGCTACATATCTACATCATGGAAAGAAACATGTGTATTATGACAGTGCTAGCAGACCCCCCCCCCCCCCCCCCGTGGGATAAACACCATACATTCTAGGGTTCCTCTTTTGATCCTCATCCATTGATCTGTGTGTGCATATCTACATTGTGTATAGAATCATGTGTATTATGACACAGTTTATTTACAAAGTTATAAAAAAACTTTTGGAAAAAAGTTTATTTAAGTTTTGATTTATGTAATGCTTTATAGAATATAGGTTATACATTATTTATACAAGGTGAAGAAAAATGATATTTATTTGAAAAAAAAAATGAAATTTTCTTTGACAAGAAAATGTTACAACAATCTCCATGATGGCATCATTTCTATCAAGGATACCCATTTCTTCTAACTTCCACTTTGATTTGGTGTTAAATAATACCTATTTCTTCTAGTGTGTGCTTTACCAACAAAGCAATTATTTAATTTACAATAATAAACTTTAGAATTTCACATTAATACATAGCATTTTATTAATATAAAGCTACATATTAATCTTTACAAAGTGCAAAAATAAAATATTCACAATATTTTTTGGAACAATTTTTTCACAAGAAAATGTTACAACGAGGACAATATTGATACATTGATGATTAAAATTTTGATTTTGTGTTGATTTCTTCATTAAAATTTAAATGAGTTGGGAAAAATTATCTATTGCATTGACTAACACATCCTCTCGGTGTCTATGTCATCCTGAGATTATTCAACCTTTGCCAATATCTATGATTCCTTTGAAAAAAAAATTGCCACTATTTTCGTGAACCTACGTGTGCTTTAGGAGAATCAAATCACAACATATTCCATTGAACAAAATAATTTGATGATCCATCCATGTCAGCACATTATGTTGTGAGATTGAAGATGTGTGTCTTGTTTCTGATCAACGATCTGATCTAATCTATATGCCAAGTAGAGATATATGTGTAAAAACCTTCACACACGCTTCAGAGCCATTCACATATTTCATTGGGCCCTTAAGACCTAGTGGTGGTGGCAACAATACGTAAACACCTAGGGAACACAAAACTCTAAAGTAAACATTGCAACTATACGAAAAAAAATTGTTCAAATATAAAATAATACTATAGTGCCATCATTTATGTCATTGGTAGTGACATAGTAATAAAATTTATAATTTTATATTAATACATTGAGTTAATCTTTACAAAGTGCAAAAAGTCAAATATTCATAATATTTTTGGGAAATATTTGTCGAGCAATTGGAATTGCTTGTTTGGCTAGTGCCAGTAAGTGTGTCGGCATTGATGTCAACCAGAACATCATGGATGTATGTAATAGCATGATGTTAGGAAAGACATCATTGATGTCCACTAGGATAGTTTTGATGGCAGTAGATGCCAACAATTATGTGCTTGATGTGTCAAGCTCAGGGGGATTCTTATGGTTGTTACAGTCTCTGGTAGAGAATCACCATAGTAGTAGGTTTATTGGAAAATCCATAAAATGATGAATATGGTGGTTTAGAGTCCCATGGATTTCGAAGTCTGTGGTAGATAACCACCATATTAGCAAGCTTATTGGAGAAGACATAAAATGATGACTATGGTGATTGGGAGTCCCATGGTTGTTGCAGTGCTCCATACAAAATCATCATAGTAGAAGGTTTATTAGAGAAGCCATAAAATGATGACTATGGTGGTTGGGAGTCCCATGGTTGTTGTAGTGCTCTATAGTGAACCATGATAGTACCAAGCTTGTTGGAGAAGCCATAAAATGATGGGTATGATGGTTGGGAGTCCCAAACTTTGGATGAGATTCTACCTCAAGAGATCAGCTCAGATACTCTTGGAGTTAGAACATTTGGCTCATGATTAGGAAGAGCTTTTCAACAATATTTCAAAATAAATGAATGGAAATAGGGATCAAAAGTTATTGATAACTAAAGTAAGGAGCTTGAATCCCTTAGAAGTAAGGCAAATTTCAGAACCAGAGAAGAAGGTCGAATTTCAGAACCCCAAATTTTGAAGGGTCAGACTCTCGAGACTTTAGGAGGTCAAAACATCATAGGTCAGAGACTTCGTATATTTTATTTTTGAGAAATTTTTAATATGATATCAGGGAGTTGATCCTCAGAACTTTGGTACCTATGAAAGTTGGTGAATATCAGAGTAGCGCTAAATATTGGAGCAGGCAAATATCGAAACCTCGAACCTTCAATATTTTGTAACTTCTTGTTAATTGAGTTCTTATGGAAGTGCTAAGAGGTATAGGGATTAGTGGCTACAAAGAAAATACTTTTCAAAACCATGGACCAATGGACCCTTTCTCTCTCCTCAGCCAGAATTCATGGCCCTCAAGATCTAACGGTGGCAAATGACATCACCATGATGTGCCTGTACAGAGGACACACGACAGTCAGATTCAGGAGAAAATCCTAGTGACACATGTCACCACTAAGGAGGTGCCACATGGTTTGATGACGAGAGCATGATGTCATTCAAAAAGTACATATTAAAGGTTTGGATTTTGTAAGTCTTTTGTAATTGCATTTTGGAGAAATTTCTTATATGTGGAGCTCTTATATGTTTTTTGTTTGGTCATAGAGACCTAAAGAACCAAGGGTTTAGAGTGATAACCCAAGGAGATAGGCCCCTAGAAGAATAATGAAGGGCTTAGAATTTAAGGGTTATGCTGCTCATCACAATATTCGGTTCCATGGAGGAAAAACAATAAGCTGCAAAGCAGAAGGGGCTAAAGGTCAGGATCAAAATTTCTTTATTTCGTGAAAACTTCCTTAAAATAGTTATTATATGTGGGATCTATGAAATTCTAGTACAGAGGTGTGTGAAGCCATTGATCACTACACCTAGTCCCATGCAGGAAAAACAATAAGATGAGAAGAAGAAGGGGCTAATGGCCAATCATAATCTCATTATTTCAATGGAGTCAATGGTGACTGCCATAGGAAGGAGACAGTGATAGAGAGGACCACAGTTGCATAGAATGAAATAATGGAGTCTGTCATGAGTTGAAACAAGACATCCTTGATCTTTCTTGCATGATATAAGGAATTGAATGAAGATTAGAGCCTCAGGGATAGGATATTTTTCACAGAGAGTGTAGGTTCCTTATTGGATTGTGTAGGTTAATTGAGAATTCATGTCTCAGCATGGGAACACTCAAGTTCCATTCTCATGTTTAATGTAGTGATAGAATTGAAGCAAGATATGCAATAGTAGGATGGAGTGCTAAGTGAAAAACTACACTCTAGCAACATGAATAGCAAAGTGATGGATGATAGAGATAGCATCGTTCATTTATTTCAGTGAACCAAAACCTAGCATAGCTGTTGAGCAACTCGGGAGAATGAAGCATTATGGCTAGTGAGTTGTGTGAAGAGCTCTCTGGGTGTGTGTGCACTGTTGAGGAGAGGCTGAGTGGGCCTATGTTGTAGAGAGAGGCAAAGAATTCTTATGCGGAGGAAAAATTCCCTGAGTGTGACAGAGCTATTGTGTGAGGCCGAGAGAGCTTGTGTTGCTATGTGAGAGGCTGCGAGAGCATGTGAAATAGAAGGGGTTGATATC
Organism: Pinus tabuliformis; assembly: GCA_031772625.1. Lineage (NCBI taxonomy): Eukaryota > Viridiplantae > Streptophyta > Pinopsida > Pinales > Pinaceae > Pinus > Pinus tabuliformis. The sequence continues at coordinate 352,494,045 of CM062805.1, read as the reverse complement.
TTAATGCATGTTGTTGAGAGAAGAGGGACGAAAGAAAAAGTATGGTGTTATAGTGTGGATAGAGTGTTGTGTGGGTTGTGTATTAGTGAATGTTGTTGAGTAGAACAATGGGTTACTACAGAGTGAGAAAATGACAAATATGTTGCATGGGCTAAGGGCTGAGAAGAACAAAGAGTTAAAAACAGGTATAGAGCCTACCAATTATAGTGAGTAGTAAGTTTCCTTATTGAGTTTCAATTGAAGCCTACATCAGGAAGTTGGTGCTTCCATCTCTAGTGGGTGTCCAAAGAAAGATTGGGGGTTGGTCGCTCCTATAATTTGGTGCTTGCATAAATTCGAGCTACAAGTTGGTGCTACAGATGGTTCTTTTGGCAGGCTAATCATGTTTCTATAAAAGGAGGGAGTTCATACTTCTTGCTAGTGGGTGCTAGAAAATAATCAAAGAGATTTGGTACTTCATGTCCGTGTTGGCTCACAAACACATTGATGTAATAAAGTACATGCTCCTATTTTTACATCAATAACAACAACAAGCTAAGGTGTTGATTCATATGGTTGTTGCTATGGTTTTTAATGGATTCTCTCATTTAGTGGATGCCAAGTTTGAATGAGTAAAGGAAAATTTGTAGAAAATTTTAAATTAGCCTTAATACCGGTTCAGCCCCACCTCTCAGTATTAACATTATTTCCAACAATTGGTATCAAAGCAAGGTTCCTTCAAGAAAATCTTAATTTCTAGAAGGTAGATCAAATGGAAACAATGGCTAATCAAGTCTGGTTAATATCGAAAGGAGTTCCATTTTTAAACGTATCAGACTATGAGATCTGGAAGATTAGAATGGAAGCCTACTTGATGGTAGTTAATGAAGAGATTTGTTTGTCTGTGATATATGGAGAGAGGAATGAGTTCAATATAGAAGCTAAGGAAATAATCATGAAAGGGTTTTCCAAGCTAGATGCTAAGGAAGTAAGGCACTTAGAGATAGCAAAGGAAATGTTAGACAAATTTTAATGTACGTATGGAAAATATTGCAATGTGGCTCAAGAGAAGGTCAAGGAGCCTTGTTGCTTAAGTAGTGAACCAGAACGTGTAGCTCCTTGTGATAAGAAGAAAAGGAAGAAAAAGGAGAAGGCATATAAAAGGAAAGATGCTATAAATATTGAAGATATTTCTTCTTGTGAGAAAATTGTTGGTCTTCACTCTAAGGATGGTGAAGAGAAAGACATGGATGAGAGGCCATGTGACTTAGCATGTACATTATTTATTTTGATAATTGTGAAGAGATAGGTCACTTAGACATTAGATGTACATATTCCTTTTTTGAAGATAAAAATAGTCATACATCTAGTGGTTGTGAAGAGAGGCCTATATTTGTAGCAATAGCCAACGAGGATATCTCAAAGGAAGAAGTCATATCTAGTTGTTCTCATGCGTAGGAGAAAATAAGAGTACCCCTAGTAGTGATGAAGAATGGATACAACTTAGACCCATGGAAGATTCCATGGACATAGAGATGGATCTAGATCTCTGTGTTGGCTCCGCTAGCAAATCTCATAGTGAAGAAAAAGATCTATTTTAGGAAGAAGTTAATCTCTGCTATAAAAGAGATGAAGGAGTTATCAGAAGAAAATCTCAAGAAAAATAAGAATTTGCATGAGTATGAGCTTGAGAATGAGAATTTGAGAAAAAGAATAGTTTATCTAAATGCTCAACAAGAAGAGGCTAGCAAATTGAATGGGAGGCTAACCATTCAGCTGGATGAAAGAGGAGATCACTGTGAGAGACTACAAGCTGAAGTATTCTCTTTGAGACATGATATAAAAAATAAAAATATAGAAGTGTCTCAACATCAGAACCATGGGGAGAGAAAGAAAGTCCTGGATGAGATGCTTTCCAAGAAAAAATCCCCTCTCATCAAGGCTGGATTGGGCGTCAAAGAAGAACCAATATCTAAGGAGGAAAAGGTTGAAGGGTCAACCACCCACGTAGAGGAAGTTGAATGTTTGAACAATAACAAAGGAAAAGAAAATGTTAAACTTTAGTAGCAACAAGAGAACAAAAGGAGGCAACATAATGGTAAGCAACAAAAATGATGAGAGCAACAAAAGAGAGCTACAAGGTTGCAAGAAAGAGTGCAAGGAAGTAATTGAAAATGCCATAGATGACACTAAAAGAATAAACAAAGGTCCTTTCCCCCTCAAGGACAAAGCCCTCAAACAAAAGGTATCTTCAGTCCTCAAAAGCTATTTTATGGATATTGTTTTTCTTGCAATAATTTTGGACATAAATCCATATACTATAGATGGAAAGCAAGAAAACAAGATATCTTGGGTAGCAAAAACCCAAGAATGCACAAACTGGCCAGGAGTAAGCATGTTGGAAGTGATAGGAGTTTTTGATAAGAATGTTGTCAAAAATAGTAACTCCTCTGCCTCATTATGGTTCTATTTCAAATTCTACAATTGTGGTAATCTTCCGTGCAAGAGAGAAAGTTGAAGATACGAGAAGAAATGGAAATCTTCTCAATATATGCATGCAAATGTAGTAGTTCAGGATTTGAATATGAGAAGAAATAGTGGAGTAGAGGAATACAATTTTCTCTTCAGTCTTAGTGTCAAAAGGAAAGATGAAAATGTGTTATCTTGAGGGGGTTAGACCCAATTTTAGAGTTAGTTGAGCTAACCAAGTAGACCGTAATCTCACTTGAGGCGATGTTGGGGGATGTTGGAACCAGGTTTCCACATCAAAAAGGATTATGGAGTGTGTTTCTTGACTTACAAATATATTCTTGTGCTACACAATCTTACTTAATACTATACCAAATCTGACCTATCCATAAAAAAGGACTAATTCATAGATCTAAAACTTTATCTACTATGCATAAATCAATGGACCTTAACTGTAATTAGTTGAAACGACATTCAGATATGAATTCTGATCTTATATTTTATTGTACAACACAAATGTAAATAGTAATCACATAAAGTAAAGTACAAAATGAAAGTACATCGTTCTGCCTTCAAAATATTCTTTATTATCTTCAGATCTTCATAATTACAATCCTTCGTACCCAGTGCACACAAATGTAGCCTTACTAAGGTATCCACACACACAGCTACAGGAGCCTCCCCCTTCACCTTAACATAGAAATATATGATGATTACAGACATAAAAAAAATCAAAACATATCCATGAATTAATGCCTTTGAATTACGAAGGTAACCCTTTATATACCCATTTCTCTTACAATACCATAGTCCGCAAACCATGGGCAAAACTGAAAACATACTGATTAATCCCATCCTTTTTCAAAATAAGGAGGTTTGACCTACTCTAAATCCCCTATGACCCCTAAAAACTGTGTGAAGTGTGTTCCACTCCACAAAATATGGGCTTTTTACAAAACTTTAACAAACCTTTGACCTAAGGGTACCCTACCCAACAGGCCCCCAACACAAAGATGTGACTCGTCCTGAGTCACTAAGATGGTATATCCTAAATATTAGCTTTGAGACAGTTGTATGCATCCGTCAAAGTTTGAAGTGTCTCTGCACACTACATGGCAGCCTGTCATACTTCCTCTACCAACTTCTCTATCATCAGCCCCGCTCTCACCAGACTGATCATTCTTTGCATCTGCCTTATGATATTCAAATTTCTCTCCACTATCTATGAGAGCTAAATTTCTTCGTTGGCCCATGGCAGGATCGGCACTGAAATTATCTGCTCCTTTCACCGCAACTCATCAATCTGTCCTTGCAAAAACATTCCGTTTTGGAGACAGACAAACTGTTGGCCCTCAATTTTGGTCATTTTTACCTATCCTAAACACATTAATTTTCCACCATATTCCATCCTATTTCACTTACATATGCTTCATTTTACTCTTATTTTTCATATTCAGGTAACTAAATTAAGTTTTTCAATTTTAAGAATTTTTTGTAAAAATTGGGTTTTAAGAGTAAATTTGGACTGCATTAAAAATTCACGTAATAGCTATGTTAAAGTAATACATGTAGTAATAGATGGAGGAACACGTATTAGTTTCGTGAAACTGAGAAAACATAGACTCGGTCAACGTTGGTCAAACTTGACATGTCCTTCATAAATCCCTATTGAAAAGGGGCAGAATACTATTTTTTGTGATTTTTCCTAAGTTTGTGAACCAAGCTTGATGAGTTGGACCTGTATGGATGTGTTAGGATAGATAAGACTGTTAGAACCATTGTAGCGAATTTTGTTGATGATTTTGTTATTTAAATTGAGTTTATGAACCATTCATGTATGTAATTTTGTATTTAGACTATTGAAGACTCTTTGATAATTTGAAAAATACTTTCTAATGTTCTAGTTGTTTTTCATGCTCTGGATATTTTCATAAGTTAGCTGTATTTGAGAGTTCTTTAGGTGTACAAGGCAAGGTTGGAGGGCCCCCATATCAAGCTAAGAACACTTTGAATAAATTAGGATAATTTTAATTTCAGTATTTCTTGTTTCAGATTTATGATTCAGTTATTTAGATGTGTTATGCTTTTTGTATGATTTTTGGATGATGTTAGTTTAAAGTAAAATTTTCATATGAAAGGAAAAAAAAGAATTTAAGTTAAATTCTCTTTCTATCAAGTTATGAATCATAGCTAAAATCATCCTTTTTTCCTTTCTAGTATTATTTCTTGAATTCCAGTGTTTACTTGATGCAATGGTAATGTTATTGGAGAAGAACTATGAGGAAGGACAACAAAGACCTCATAAGTTAGGAGCTTCTTCTCTTGCTATCTACACATTACAAACCACTTCTCTTTAGTTTCTCTTCTTGGGGACAGTACTGTGAGGAAGGACAACCAGGACCTCCTTATTTAGGAGCTCTTCTCTTGCTTGCTGCATTTTGAACTAGAAACTTTTTAGTCTTTTAAAACTTAGAATATATTTGTATTATGAACTTCCTTCGATATAGTAGCCTTGCCTTCCTAAATTGCCTTCACCTGAAATCCATATACTTTGGACATGCTTCCAAGTCTACAAACCCGGATTGACAAGTAAAACACATGTGTTAGTTTACTTAGTAAATTGACCTTACATTTTTGGTGTTGTTGCAGGGGAAGAATATTGAGAGTTAATCAAAATAGGAATCTTTAAACAAAAACATTATAAAAAACAAAACAAAAAGAAAAACATAAAAAGTAAATAGTATTTTTCATTATGATCATTTATTCCTAGAACAAAGAGATGAAAAGGGTAGATACACAAACCAAAACCCCCCAACTACTAAACCATTGGTAGAAGCAGGACTACATCCATTTGAAACAACTGCATCAATTGCTAGAAAATCAACTTTGGAAGATTTAGAGGAAAAACAACGTTCAATAAAAAGGTTAATTCTTGTTGAAAAACAAACTTTGTAGGTTATGAAGTTAAGAGAAAACAAAAATACATAGGAACATATTCCATAGGAAAACAAAGAGAGATAAGAAAACCAATTGATCAGCCTATTCTTGAACAAATAGATCAACCTATCTTTGAATAAATAAAACAAGTTGAATATCAAGTTGTTATTGAAACATTTGAAACTGATGAAAAAAATATGGCAGAAGAAGGGCAAGGATCTAACATCCTCTCTCCCGAACAAAAGTTACAATATGAAAAGCAACAAAAATAATGGAAAAAGAGAAGAGAAGAAGAGGCAATAAGAGAAGTAGAAAGGAAAAGAGAAGAATATGCCAAAATTGAATATGATCATAAGAGAAGACAAGAAGTAGAAATAGAAAAATGATGAAGAAGCTGCTTTTGGATTTCCAGTTCTAGATACTAGATAAATTCTAGGAGAAGAAGTAAAAATGAAGAATATTCCACCTTTAGTTTTACCAAATTTCTATGGAATGTCTTATGAAGATCCTGATTCATTCATGTTTGAATTTGATATCTTATGTAGAACTTATGGTTATACTGATGATACACATAAGCTTCATCTTTTTCCTGCTACTCTTAAAGAAGCTGCATTAAAATGGTTTATGGGATTACGAGAACACTCTATTACTTCTTGGGAAGAAATGAAGAAATTTTTTCTTAAGAAATATCAAGCCTATTGTAGGCCTAGAGATTCAAAATAAGATATTTTTAGAATGTCTCAACAAGAATATGAGAGTTTGGAAGAATATTTAGAACAATTTCTTTACAACCTGCAAAAATCCAAACAACATTCTCTAAATCCTGATACCATTAGAACATTTTTTCTCAAAGGAATACGAGATGAGTATCTTGATATTCTCAATGTGATGGGTAAAGGAGATATTTCATACTTACCATTTGATGAAATTATTGAATTATGTCAAAAGTACTCTAGAGGTAGAGCCAAAATAAGAAAAAGAGATATAACTTCTAGAGCTTCTAAATCAGCAACAGGAGGAGTGACAAAAGTAGAAATAAGGAATTTGTTAGAAAAATTTAAAACAAATCTTTTGAGCACCTTAGGAACACAAGTTGATGTATTAAAACCAAAGAATAAACAACAAGAACAAGAACAAACAATGTCAATCTTTTGTCCTAAGTGTAGGAAGAAGCATCTTTTACGAGAATGTCCTTTGGATAATATACATGTTTATGGACTCTGTATAGAAAGTCATGTTACACATGATTGTCCAACATTAAAATAGTTGCAAGCAGGCCAATTAGAAGAAAATCAAAGAATTTATTATATCGCACCAAGAAGAGCTTAGAAACCACATTTTGCAGGTACAACTCAACAGTTTCCTCAACAAATTCCCCAGAATTTTCAGTATCAAAATTCATGAAATACTCCTATGCCATGGAAGGTTTGGCCTCCTCAGCAAAACTGAAACTAACCTTCACAAAGTTGGCGAGGATATGCTTATGTAGCCTAACCTCCCCAACAATTTTACCCTCAACAATATCAATCTTATCCCCAACATTCATATCAACAGCCATATCCTCAATAATCATTCCCATATGCAATTCTAGTAATCCCCTCAATCAAATCCATTCACACAACAATCAATTCCTGCACTAACTCAACCTCATTAGCTTTAGTTGCCTTCTAACCAATTGCCAGCCAGACCAACTCAATTACAAGCTCATCCAGTAGAAAATCTGAGTAACAGAGTGGAGAGGCCAGCCTATAATGTGGAAGAAACAACATTATTTCCTACATATGCTATTCTTCCTATTTAAGACATCGGCCAGCCTATAATGCGGAAGAAACAACATTATTTCCTACATATGTTATTCTTCCTATTTAAGACATCCACTTGAGGTTAGGAAACGTTCTACAAAAAGATTCTGCACCAATCATAGAAGAACAAATTGAAGAAGGAGAAAAATCTAGAAAGTTTAATCCATGGAATGGAATTCAGAAAAGAAAAACTATTATGACTTAAACACCACCTTTCCCAGAAAGGTTAGTTGATCATAAAACTTCAATTTCTCTTCCTGAATTTGATATCATGGATGAATTAAAGAATTCTTATGTCAAAATTCCTTTATTGCAAGCTATCAAAGATATTCCAATTTATACAAAAACAATAAAGGAATTATATATTAAGAAAACTGGTAGAAAGAAAGGAGATCCACCCACAATTCAGATCATTGGCAAACTGGTTAGTCTCATGTTTGCAAAAACAACAATTGAAAAATATATTGATCCAGGGTTACCTATGGTTACCATTTCAATCAATAATTTTTAGTTCCTAAAACTTTAATTTATTTAGGAGCTACTATAAATGTCATGACAATAGAAACTATGAAGTATTTAAAAACGGAAAATATTTGACCTACTACTACAATTTTAGAATTAGTAGATAGATCTAACGTTGTACCCGAAGGAATACTTGAGGACACCATTATTTATTTGGATTCATGGAAATATCCTGTATACTTTCTAATCTTTCACCCAAAAACTAATCTAGGAAGCCATCATTTAATTCTTGGCAGACCATGGTTAGCCAAAGTAGAAGCCTTCATTGGATGCAGATTAGGAGGCATGATTATAGCACATGGAGATGAAATGAAACATATCACACTCTATCCTCCTCCTCAATATCCTTCTTTATTATCATGGCTTAATGATCAACAGGAAGAAACTCTACCTATTTTAAGCATTAATCAAGCCTTTAATTTTAGAGAAGAAGAAGAAAATGAGTATTTAATAGACCTTTTTATCTTAGAACCTAATATTTATGAGCAGCTATGAATAACACAATATGATGTTGCAAATCATCTTCTAAATCAATGTTTTTAGGAAAATTGTACTATTCAATCATTACAAAATCCATTTGAAAGCATTTTTCGTTTCAACTCAATTACCAATTCTCAAAGAAAAATCATTGAAATTAATCCTTGAAAGAATTTAAATATTGGTAATAGTCTACAATCATCACAATAACAATAGGTAATTGCATTATTAAAGAAACATTCGAAATATTTGCTTGGGATGATACAGACATGCAAGGAATCCATCCAAAAAAATGTATCCATCACATTTACTCAGATGAAACAATCAAACCAGTAAGACAACCACAAAGAAGAATGAATCCAATGATGAAGGAGATAGTGAAAGAGGAGTTGCAGAAACTATTACAAGTAGGATTTATCTACCCTATTTCTGATAGTCAATGGGTTTCTCTGTTATTTGTGGTGCCAAAGAAAAATGGCAAATGGAGAATATGTGTAGACTATAGGGAACTGAACAAAGAAACATTTAAAGATCATTTCCCACTACCATTCATTGATTAAGTACTACATCCATTACCAAGGAAAAAGTTATTTTCCTTTCTTGATGGATTTAGTGAATCAAATCAAGATAGAATTAGAAGATGAGGATAAAACTACATTTACTTGTCCATGGGGAACATATTCTTATAATGTTTTACCTTTTAGACTATCTAATGTGCCTGCTACATTTCAAAGAGCAGTCTCAGCTATCTTTGCAGATATTATACATGAATGTGTTGAAGTCTACATGGATGATTTTATTGTTTATGGAATTACATTTGATGATTGTTTAAACAATCTTAAAAAGGTTCTAAAAAGATCCATAGAGACAAAATCATCTCAACAACGAAAAATGTTTTATGATGTTAACTGAAGGGATAGTTTGGGATACCACATTTCTTCTTCTGGAATTAAGGTAGACCAAGAAAAGATACAAGTTATTGTAAACTTAATGCAACCAAAAACAAAGAAAGAATTAAGAAGTTTCTTGGGATGTGCAGGATACTAAAGAATATTCATTCAAAGCTTCAGAAAAATATCTTTACCCTTGTTAAAATTACTTGCAAAATACATTGAGTTTTAATGGACTACAAATTGTTAAAATGCATTTGAAAAACTGAAAGAGAAATTGGCTATAGCACCCATTCTCAGAGGACCAAATTGGTCATTGCAATTCCACATATCCACTGAAACATCAGAAACAGCTATAGGAACATCTCTCGGACAAAAAGAAAATCAGTTTAACTCTACCATTTACTTCATAAGAAAAAATTTAACTCCAACAGAATTAAACTATATAATAACTGAAAAAGAAATGCTAGTTGTTGTGCATGCAGTCAATAAATTTAGGCATTATATAATAGACTATCAAGTATTTATTCATATAGATCATTAAACCATTAAATATTTAATGAAAAAACAATTACTAATGGCATAATTACTAGATGGCTGTTACTAATGGAAGAATTCAGTATCATTGTTGTAGATCAACCAGGAAAAGATAATCAAATGATAGATTTTATGTCAAGACATAATTCTCCTGATGATCTTACCCCTGTTTTAGACAATTTTTCTGATGGGAATTTATTTGCTATAATAGCTAAAGTGCCATGGTTTGGAGATATAGAAAATTATTTATCATATGGAATATTACCATCCCATTTCACTAGCAAGCAGAAAAGAAAAATAACTAAACAGAGTGTTGGATATACATGGGTCAATGGTGACCTCTTTTATACTAATCCTATTCTTTTGATAATAAAATGTGTAAGAGAAGACGAAATTCTTGATATTCTAAAACCATGTCATAATGAACCATGTGGTGGACATTTTGCAGATAAAAGGACAACATGTAAGGTGCTAAAACTTGGCCACTATTGGCTAGCAATTTTCAAAGACTCAAAGACCAATTTCAAAAGATGTGATAGCTGTGAAAGAACTAGAAGGCTTGTAATATGAGAGGAAATGCCATTGAAACCACAAGTACTTATAGAAACATTTGAACAATGGGCTCTAGAATTTGTGAGACCTATTAACCCACCTTCAAATGGAAATAAGTACATCTTAATATGTATAGACTATGTTACAAAATGGGTTGAAGCAAAAGTAGTGGTGCAAGCAACAGAAGAAACAATTGTTTCTTTCCTCTTTGAAGAAATTTTTGTAAGATTTGGAGTTCCAAGATAGATTGTTACAGACTAGGGAACAATGTTTACTTCTAAACTTGTCTGATATCTTAGAGAAAAATATAAAATAAAGGATAGAAAGTCTATTCCGTATCATCCACAAGAAAATGGACAAGTGCTATATAATAATAAGGTTCCAGAAAAAATCATGACAAAGAAAATAGAAATGAACAGAGAAATTGGTCAGATAAATCGAAAGATGCATTATGGGCATACAAAATTACATGGAAAAATACTAATGGATTCAGTCCATATGAACTAGTATATGGTAAAGAAGTTCTGTTACCAATCAAATTTCAAATTCATACATTCAAACCTACAGGAAAATTAGGATTGGACCTGTCAGAATCTCAACAACAAGTGCGTATGCAACTGAATGAACTAGATGAGATCAGACAACAGGCAGTTGAGCATGCATCACTAGTATAGCAACAGATAATCAAATGGCATGACAGATTTATCAAAAATAAAAAATTTCATAAGAGAGACTGGGCACTTCTTTTTTACTCTAGGTACAAAGATTTCAAAGCTAAGTTCACCACTCATTGGCTTGGGCCATGTGAAATAGAATAAATCTTCGACAATGTAATAGTCAAGACAAAAACAATTGATGAAGCAGCAATTTCATTTCTAGTCAATGGTCATAGACTCAAATTTTATAACAAACCTATCAATAAAGAAAACTTTCTGAACAAAGTCTCAAAGGAAAACAATATGGAACTATTAGAACAACATATTAATATTCCTTACCTATTTCCCGAAGAATAAAAATAAAAAAAGTTAAAAAATAATAAAGGAGTTTGGTTGTGAAAATCCAGGATACAGGCATAATACAAACTCGAATTGATATCGGAAAACCAACTTGTTTGGTGAATCTGAATTCTCTTTTATGTTTTTCATTTTTATTTTTACAGGATCATCCTTCAAAATTGAAAGACATGAGGACAAGTCTTAAGATCAACAATGGGGGGGAAGATTCATAATAAATCAATGGTTTAATATCAAGAAGTTGTACTACATAAGGGACCTGAGACATCATAATAAACCTTTATCACTAAGGGACCTAAAAAAAATCAATATTATATAAAAAAGGAACTTGATTATTCATTTTTCAAATCAACATCAAAGGTGCCTATGAAGCAGCTACAAGCATCTATCTACAGTCCAATATCGAAAAGAATTCATTTTAAGAAAATCAAGTGTTGACAAAAGAGTTAAAGAATTGACAATGAGTTCTCAAGAAAAAGGAAAGTACTGTAAGTTTAAAGCATTCTTAAAGCCTTTGATTTTGAAATTTTTTCTAAGATTGATAACTTAGTTTAAAACTTGAATATGCAATAATCCTAGACATGTACATTCTATCATTTTACATTATCCTACATCACCCTACATATTCATTCTTTTCATCACTTAACCATACATTTACATCTCATTATTCAACCATATCATTTGAAATTTTTTACCAATATTGTTGCCCACATCTCTTTTGAATTTTTTTTTGTTGCATTATGGAAAAATTTCTCTATACAACTAGAAGGATTAGTTTATGTATCTGCAAAACAAGAACAAGGAGTTAGTATCATTCTAAAAATATAAATCAAATTTGATTTGAAATTACCTAAAATTATGGTCATTTCAAAATCAAATACATAATCATATGATAAAAACGAACAAAGTTGCAATGATAAAAACATGAATACGCAACATGCACATAATTATGATGTATAAGCAAACATAGTGCATGCAATATGAAATCATAAGATAAGGTCCTAATGGTCATGAGTATTCAAAACTCTAATATACAAACTATGATGCAACGTTATAGGACATAAAACAAGTGTTGAAGTAGTGTACAAAGGATAGCACAGTGATAAGTAAATGAACCATGCTGCATTAACACAAGTGGTAGCCAAAATAAAAAATGGACAAGACAGTTAAACAATGGAATGGTCAAAAACATTTCAAAGGTATGCTTTGCATATTCTCCTTCATCATCATAGCCAAAATCAACTCAGAGTCAGAGAGAAATACTGTGCATTCACGCACTGCATAACAAAGCCCTGATCAATGGAAAAAACACAGAGAGTAAAGGTAACTGCATAGGAGAGAAACCATGTGTCGTGGATAGATTGTGTGAAAGAGAAGCATGGAGAAATTGAAAGAGAAGCGTGAAGAAATAAGGAGAGAAGAACCCCAAGCAATGTGGAGAAATAAGGAAAGAAGAACCATGTGTTGTGTGGATAATTCAAAGGAATCTTGTTTGTTTAGGGAAGGACAAAGCGATTGAGATTTCCTTTGCACTGAGCTCTAACAAATTCCACAAATTACACAAAGAAATCCTCAATTGACACAATGACTCCCCGTGATAAGGTAAGCGTGAATTCCAAAGACTCCTCCACAACTAAAATGATTTTGAAAAAAGTTAAACTTCATATTTTGTTTAAGATGTGTCACAATGAGAGAAAAATATGACCTCAGTTCTGTATTTTCAATGCTTTGTCATCTTCAAAATCCTCTTCCACCTCTAGAATCCACAATTTTTTGAGATGTTAGAGAATGAGTTTCATTCAAACTATATGTTTACACAACAAAGAAAACTCATTAATAAGCAGTTTCTACAAGTTTTCTACAACTCTTCATGTAGTTTAGGTATCAGAACCACAATTTCCTCATGAAAATTTTGTCAAAAAATTTGCACAGTGAGTGTCATTTCAAATACACAATACACAGTTTTTGAAACAGAGAGGTATTTTAATAAATTTTGATGGCAAAATTTTGCAAAAGGAGACAAATTTAAATACGATTTGCAAAACAATGAGAGATTTTCCTTACAGTGGGGATTTTTGTTTTGGGTCTTTCACATGGTCAGGATTTTTCTTCACTCGGATTTACATACAAAGGACCTTGTTTCGATATTATTTGCAGTAGAAGTCAAGGAAATTAATTATTTATAAGCAAAGGAAGTAATCTCATTTCTTTTCACAGGTAAGGAGATATGGTAAGTGCACTTATCAAGATTATTATTGCATGAATAAGGAATATTTTTCTTGTTATCTTCATAATGAGATTATTTACTGGGCAAGGTTTTATAAATTGGTATACAAAGAATATGCAAATGGAAACAAAAATTGAACCCAAAGACTTCAAAGTAGAAAATTGAAGGATGCAGTGGAGAAATTATTCCAACTAGGACTACTGGAGTTCCTTAGGAAATTTAATCGCCACATTGACAGAATCACACAATAATTCATAGAAAATTTTGAATATGGTCAAACTAAAGTAGGTGAACTTCATATACTAGTGAACCCAACTTTTATATCTCAAGCATTAGAACTTGCTTTAATAGCAGAATAATATCACAAAAGTTTACATTTTAAGGAGAAAGGATGGACCCTTTTCCTGGAAAAACAAACGAAGGGGGCCTTTGATAGGACAAAAGGAATTTTAAGAGATTGGTTCATAGAGGCATGGTTAGAATTGGTTTTGATCATCCAAAAATATTTTACTTATGACAAGAGACATTGTATAGTATACCTTTACCATATAAAATGGCTTCAACATATGAAGGGAGACTGTAAAATCAATAGTCCTTACTTCTTTTCGAAGAGCTTAACTAAAATGATAGAAAATGTCAAAAACAAAAAAGAAACTAAAGAAGTTAATATCTATCATTGTGGGTTAATCAAGAAACTTGTTGAGTATCAGGCAAGGAACAAAGGGATACTTTGGAATGATGTTTTCAACAAACATCACTTTGAAGAATAGATAACAGGGAATGAAGAAAGGCTTGAGCAATTACATGTCATGAAAAGTATCATGAATTATCCTTTATGCCCTGGGACAATTTTGAAAAAGAAGCAAGATGGTGTTATGATTGAGAAACATAAAATGGTTTTCTCTATTCCTAGGAGATCAAGAAGAAAATCACAAGAAGAACCAAGAAACGAAAGGAAAGACCCAGAAATCGAGATTATTGAAACAATACCTCAACAAACCTCAAAACAAATTGATGAGATCATACAGAGATTGGGGGAGGAAGTTCTAGAAGAGCCCACATAAAAATTCTCTTATTTTGAGGATTATTGGGTAGGAGCCACCTCATCCCATTCATATGCCAAGGAGGCAAGGGAACAATCTAGAGAATTACATAATGAGGAATATCTGAAGAAAATAGCAGAGTTGACATGTGAGCTAGACGACAGCAAAATCATCGAAAGACACTTCAAGAGGGAGAACAAAATGTACAAAGAAAACAACAAAAAAGATGGTTCTCTATGGCACAAAGTATTTAGAAAGAAGGCAAATACTGATAATTACCTTCATGCTGATTCACACCACCACCCAGCTAAAAATATCAGTGTTCTTCAAGCCCTCTTCATTACAGCCTGTAGAATATTATATGAGATTCACACCAAAGAAGAGATTACTTACTTAAGAAAAGTATTTAAAAGATTAGGATATAATAATAGAAACATCATCAAAGCCATCCAAAAAGCCAAATCTGGAAACAAAAAAGACAAATCTGAAAATCCACCAACTACTAATGCCTACCATCCATATATTCATGGAGTCACTAACAAGTTGGCTAAAGTTCTCATGAAAATTGATATCAAAACCTCATTCAAACCCATGATAACTATTAAACAGAGAATTAAATAGGACAAGGAGAACCCAGAGCACCTCCAATAGAAAGGGGTTTATATGATCAATTGTTCTTGTGGGGAATACTATATTGGGGAAACATGAAGGTCTATCAAGATTTGGCTTAAAGAGCATAGTGTAGATATCCGGAATGAAAGAACTCATTCTTAAGCTTTTGCAGATCATGTAGGCAAGACAAACCACCATATCTGCCTGGAAGAAACAAAGGTCATTACCAATGAAAAACATCATTTTAAACCTAAAGTGCGGGAAGCACTTGAAATCATCAAGCACCCACACAACCTCAATAGGGATGAAGGCTTGGAAGTTAGCAGAAATTGGATCTCCCTTCTCTCTGATAATGAATAAGATTCTCTCCCCTTCACACCACCTTACCATTGTTCATCATATCCGCACCTATGGCACCTAGTCCTCCCATTCTCCCCTATATCATATTGCCTCTTATCCTAAAAATTCCCATAGCACCCATTCATGATCCTTCCTTGTGAATTTTATTAGCTCCTCCTATTTTGAATCCCCTTCCCTGACTCAATCCTTTGTTAAGCCATCCCTACACCCCTCTCTTATCCCTAATAAGAATAACATTAAGTATTATTGAGTAGTATTGCTTATATAGCATGATTAGGAATTAGGTATAGTTAAGACTCATATTAAAACATATTATCAATAAACTAATAACATAGGTCTGCAAAAATTTAAAATTAAATATTAGTAAAGTAATAAAATTATTACTACTCTTCAATTAATAAATGATAAATCAAAAAGGATTTATAATTTTAAGTTAAAGAAAAATTATTAAAGAAGTAAGAAAAAATTATTACAATAATTTTGTAAGGAAATTCTTATCAAAACATAAGTTTAGTAATGATAGTATCATGTTTCATATTCATTGAGCATAAAATAACTTACATTATAATATATTAGCCATTAATTAAAGCATTAATTCATAAAAATCAATTAATTAAAATAAAATAGAAAAACATAAAAGAATTATAATCAGATAAAAATATAATTTATTACTCAAAATAATAAAAAATGAGTTAGAATAAAAATTATGTGATTATTCATCTTGAGCTAGTCGGCTCCCCACTTTGGCAGCATATCATATTTATAAGCCCATTTTGCTTCTTTATAGAATCAGTCCCGAGGATGAGTCTTGTTCTAGAATTGAAACATAGACATAAAAATGAATACTATGGAATATCCGAGCTCACAATCTCAACAACAACATAGTCAAAGAAAATAAGAAATTGAACAAGAAAATAAAAAATCTTGAAAGTCAGAATACGCTCATTTCGAAACAAGCCTACAGATGGCTAAAGGAGAAGAAGTTATGGCAATATAAATATGAAAAACAAAAAGTAAAAACTGCCATCTACAAAGTAGAGGAACATGAGGGCATTGATATTCTACTTCGAGCTACACAGGAAGAGGATACAGGTTCAGATAAATTAGGGGCATCATTACTCATAAGGTCCAAATGGAAGAAGTAAGCATGAGGCCATGCTTGAACATCAACAAGGGGGAGATGTTGGCCCTCAATTTTGGTCATTTTTTCCTATCCTAAACCCATTCATTTACCACTATATTCCATCCTATTTCACTTACATATGCTTCATTTACTCTTTTTTGCATATTCAGGTAGCTAAATTAAGTTTTTCAATTTTTAGAATTTTTTGTAAAAATTTGGTTTTAAGAGTAAATTTGGACTCCATTAAAAATTCACGTAATAGCTCCATTAAAGTCATATGTGCAGGACACCTGGGTGAGAACTGAGCACATATTGGTAAAGCTTGGGAACCATGGATGGAGGAACACCTATTGATTTGGTCAAACTGAGGAAACATAGGCCCGGTCAACGCTGGTCAAACTTGACTTGTCATTCAGAAATCCCTATTAAAAAGGGGAATACTATTAATTTTTGGGATTTTTCCTAATTTTGTGAGCCAAACTCGACGAGTTCAACCTAGATAGATGGATTAGGATAGATAATACTATTACAGCCATTGTAGCAAAGTTTGTTTATGATTTTCTTATTTAAACTGAGTTTATGAATCATTCATGTATGTAATTTTGTATTCAAAGTATTTGAGACTCCTTGATAATTTGAAGAATACTTTCTAATATTCTAGTTGTTGTTCATGTTGTGGATATTTTCATAAGTTAGTTGTAGGTGATAGTTCCTTAGGTGTACAAGGCAAGGTTGGAGTGCCCCCATACCAAGCTAGGTACACTTTGATTAAATTACCATAATTTTAATTTCAATATTTCTTGTTTCAAATTTATGATTCAATTATTTAGATGTGTGATGCTTTTTGTGTGATTTTTGGATGATGTTAGTTTAGAGTCAAATTTTGATATGAAAGGACAAACACGGATTTAACTTAACATCTCTTTCTATCAAGTTATGAATCATAGCTAGAATCATCCTTTTTGCATTTCTAGTATTATTTCTTGAGTTCCAATTTTTACTTGATGCATTGGTAATGTTATTGGAGTAGAACTGTGAGGAAGGAAACCTAGGACATCCTAAGTTAGGAGCCTCTTCTCTTTCTATCTACACATTACAAACCACTACTATTTAGTTTCTCTTCTTGGGGGATAGTATTGTGAGGAAGGACAACTAGGACCTCTTAAGTTAGGAGCCTCTTCTCTTGCTTGCTTCATCTTGAAGAAGAAACTTTCTAGTCTTTTAAAACTTAGAATATATTTGTAATATGCATTTCCTTTAATATTGTAGTCTTGCCTTCCTAAATTGACTTCACCTGAAATCCATATACTTTGGACATGCTTCCAAGTCCACAAACCTGAATTGACAAGTAAAACACATGTGTTAGTTTACATAGTAAATTTACCTTACATAAACCCTTGCACAGGTGCTAGGGTATGTGTCGTCACTTTGATTTCATGAAACTATTGTTGCTGCCATGAATCTTTTCTTGTCCCTTCTGTACATTTGGTTCCTCCTACAACAAGGTCCATATCTCCATAGTGTCTTCAAAGATCTGGCTACAGTCCTTGACTGTAGTAGCTATATTCTCCATAGAAGCCTTGATATCTACTTCGTGTTAAGTAAACTTGACTCGGGATAGAGTCAAAAGAGGTGTTAAACAGTGATTGTTTTGGGGTGCATGGTATTGTGCACCCATGGTATTCTGCTCGTGGTATTATATGTAATGGAGCCTATAAAAGGTTGGAGGGACTTCATTGTAATGCAAGGGCCTGGAGGTGAGCGATGAAGACTCACTTGGCCGGATTGGCCAGGGTTTTGGCCAAGGATAATGAAATTTCATTATGATCGGGTTTTTCCCCAGATTTGGGGTTTTCCTAGATAAACATATGTGTTTATGTGTTTATGGTTGTTGCCGGTTATTTTTATATTTGTTTCTCTTAGTAATTCTCCGTAATTAATTTGTGTTCTTGGGTAAATTTCTTAACAATTGGTATCAGAGCCATGGTTGAGAGTTTGGGCTTCGAATGTATGCCTTTAGTGAAGGATTTATTTTAGCCCAATGGATAAAAGGATCAGCGCAGAAGTTTTTTGTTATTGCTTGTGAGATCACCGTTGAAAATGGTTAAAGAGATAATTGAATTTATATCTGGTATGAATATGGATCAATGATGTGGTCAGGGCCTGCGTTGAAGGACTGAGACGGGCCATCGGGCTTCAGATCTGATCAATTGGATTTCTGCATGCCTAATTGCTTAATCATATATGTATCATCTGTTGGATTGATTCCACATGAAGAAGTTGAAGGATGAGAAGCGTCGACAACAAAGTCAAGGATTCATCTCAGAATTTAAATGCAGTTAAACTTGGCAAGAAGGCAGCAAAGAAACAAAACAAGGATACCAATTGTTGGGTATATGACCAAAGTCCCACATTGACTAGAAGTGGGAAGGATCATGGGTATATAAGGATGGACAAATATCTCCATTGGTATGAGGCCTTTTAGGGTAAAGCCCAAAAACAAATCCATGAGGGCTTAGGCCCAAAGTGGACAATATCATACCATTATGGAGATATGTGGTGTCCAGAGTCCTTACAAGTGGTATAAGTGGTATCAGAGCCAAGTTTGAAGTTAGCCAAATCCTCGGAATGCCGAATGAAGGTGGTGAGCCCCGGTAAGCTCGTGGATGAGCTCGGTTAGAGCAAGCTGTCGAGACAGGTGGTGCTTCCATGTAAGGCGTGTGCTTCCAACGCATTGGAGCGGAGAATCTTGGTTGGTAGAGAGGGGAGAATCCTATGGATGGATAATCATTTGAGGGGAGGCTCGATGGTCCTTTGTTCGAGGGGAGGATTGTTGGGTATACGACCAAAGTCCCACATTGACTAGAAGTGGGAAGGATCATGGGTATATAAGGATGGACAAATATCTCCATTGGTATGAGGCCTTTTGGAGTTCAGTCCAAAAGAAAATCCATGAGGGCTTAGGCCCAAAGTGGACAATATCATACTATTGTGGAGATATGTGGTGTCCAGAGTCCTTACACTTCGCGTTGCTCACGAACCTCTATTGGAGCTATCAAATGTAGGCTCATCTACAACTCCACGATCTGCATTTCCAACTCAAATTTGAATTTTTCGACATACACCTTTGATTTTTTTACTGCTGCCACAAGATTATGAAGCTTGTCTTCAGGTGTTGCCTCTGTCTGGATCTAGAGTCCCTCAACTCATTGTAAGATTTTGAGATGGACTCTTCTACTTGCTACTTGTGCACAGTTGCCTCATCACTATCCTTGATGACCTGATTCTTATCCTCAAACATCTGTCAGTTGTCAATTTTCAGATCTTTAATTACCAGTAGAGTGCGTTGCTCCAATATCTTTAGTTCATCAATGACTCCCTGATGTAACTCCTGCAACATTTGAATGGTGAGCGCTGCAATATTGAGACTCATATTTTTCTAGTGTTACATACACTCTCGATCTTTGGTAGTTTCAATGTAGAGCATCGCCTGGTAGTTGCACATCCCGGAGCTTGAATGTGATTACTATTGTATGTGGGCTGCCTTTATTTGTGCTTGATGGTACTGTAATTGCTTGAAAGATGCTCGCTTGAACCTCTAGCTCCTTGAGGCCCTGATTGTTATAGCACCATTTATCACCCTTGGTATTTGTGATGATTGGTTTATGTCCTAGGGCAACCCCTCCTTCCAGAGATGGTCCAAATATATTAAAATTAGTGTTTTATTCCATGTATGCTACTTTTCCCTAAGATAAAAGCGTGTACACGCGGGTTAATCAATACCCAACCCACGTATATGTGTTAAAACACTTAAAAAAATTAAATTTCGTTAATTATGGGTGGAGTTCATGAGTTGTACCTATTGATTACCTCCTATTGCCCGTGGCCCAACTATTTCCAAACTAAAAAACTAATTGGCAGTAAGCTATAAATAACATGGAGAGAATTCACCTGAGTCTTCTTCTTCCGGCTCCAAGCGGAACCGTCCTTTGGATTCATCCTATCCCAAAAAATTTCTTGAGGATATTTATAGCAAATTATGCCCAGATTACCAAAGGATTTATCTGTTTGCTTAAGAAAGGAGTTCCATCTTTATGGGATGACTTCGTGCAACGATATTTCGATGCGTTGAAACAGGAATTGATCTCTGTTGCATTGTTAAGTCCACCAGATTATGGCAGAGATTTCCTTTTGTATCTCCCCGTAGCAGAACAAACCATCTGTATGGTTCTGGTTCAGGAGGATGATGCTCTCAGTGAGCATGTAATCTGCTAGTTGATTTGAGGTTTAGTAGGACCTGAGCTACGTTATTCTCCTATCAAGAAATTGGCCTTGGCAACTGTCCATGTTGTCTAGCGGCTTCATCATTACATTCTGCTACGCAAAACATTTGTCTTAGCGGTTGTCAATCCTCTTTAGTTTGTCCTCAGTAGGCGAGTGATTGGGGGCAAATATAATCGATGGATTGTTATTTTGTAAGAATTTGATCTCAACTTCTTCTCAGCCAAATCTAAGAAGTCATTGGTTTTTCTGGAATTAATTTTAGATCTTCCTTGTGAGGAAGCCATTGTTTATGAGGAAAATTTCCCCAACAAACATTGATTCCTCATTTCTTCGCAAGATCCCTAGTATGAATATATCATTATATATCTCCAGAATTCGAAGTTCCCACCCGATTTCTCCAAAGATGAGTGTCAAAAGTTATGTCACCTTGCCAGAAATTATGTCATTGGTGATACATTATATTGTAGAGGGGTTGACTCAATCCTTAGGTGTTGCTTAACTTTGGAAGAAGTAGAGTTTGTACTTAATGATTGCCACAATGGAGCTTATGGCGGTCATCAATCAGGGCTTGCAACAACCCATAAAATTTTGCATGTAGGCTACTTTTGGCCTTCAATTTTCAAAGATTGTATTGAAGTGGTCAAATGTTTCCACCCTTGTCAACTCTATACTCAGAAAATGCACGCACATCCAGCTCCACTTTTTCCTGTTATCACTGTCGATGCATTTACAAAGTGAGGCATTGACTTCACTACTTGTAATCCACCTTCGGCGGTGAATCAAAAGTATATCATTGTGGCCATAGGCTACTTTACGATGTGGGCTGAGGCCATGCCTACTTACAAAACTGATAGTGAAACAACAACCTTGTTTCTCTTCAACTAGGTTATTTCATGATTTCGTATCCCAAGAGAGATTGCCACTGACCATGGCAATCGCTTCCAGAATCAACTGATGACCAAATTGGCTCTCAAGTTGGGCTTCCGGTAGGAGCATTTGTTCGCATATTATCCTTAGGCCAATGAGCAAGTTTAAGCTGTGAATAAGTCCCTTAAGACTATCCTGCAAAGGACAATTAACAAAAATTGATCCAATTGGCACATCATGTTGTACCCGGCACTCTGCGCATACAGAACCTCGGTGAAGACTACCATGGGTTTTACTCCTTTTAAATTAGTTTATGGGTTGGAATCTATTTTTCCTATCGAACATGAAATTCCATCCCTTAAGCTAGTTGTAGAGCTTATTCCAGAGACTTCTAGTCTCGAAGAATGCCTTGTTCATTTGGAACATCTCAATGAGTAGCGTCGAGATGCCATAATAAATGAAGCCCATAAGAAAAGGGTTAAAACTTAGTATGATAAAGTTGTCTGTCCATAGGATTTTTCTGACGGTGACCTTGTCTTAGTCCATGATCAAGACAAAGACACCCTGGGGACAGGCAAATTCAAGTCTATGTGGTATGGTCCCTTTGTAGTCAAGCGAATTTTGGGAAAAGGGGCCTATGAATTAGTTGATTTTCAAAGGAACAGGCTGGAAGAGCCCCAAAATGGGCTCTACCTTAAGAAGTATTTTGCTTAGGTTCTGGTTGAGAAATTGCTTGTTTGTATATATTGTATTTTTGTACATATTTGTCTGCCATTTTGTGATATCGACATTTTTTTATTTGCTTTGGTAAGTGTTTATGGATGATTCAATATTTTTTGGATTCACCGATGGTGCTAGTTAGCACACTCAGAATCTTGCTTCCACAACTTGGGTGATTTATTATCCATTTGGCCAGTTGATGGTGTCGAGGGGAATATGTATTGGCCCTACTTTGAATAACATTACTGAATATACTACTGTTATTAATTTACTATCCGAAGCAATTTCCTATGGGATTGATTCGTTGATAGTTTATATAGACTCACAGCTCATGGTGTTGCAACTAAATAACATTTATCTAGTTCGTGATTCTTATTTATATCGCCATTTTTTGAGAGTGAGAATGTTGCAACGATCATTTATTTATATTACATATGTTCAGATTCCATGATCTTAGAATTCATTAACAGACTCTCTTACTAATCAAGCATTATATTGGCATATTAATCATTCATCAAATTAAACAACATCAAAAAATTTGAATCTATATCTATATATATATATATATTTCATAAAATCACCTGTATATAGATAAAGTGTTCAAAAAATAATATACAAAATTGGGACAAAATGCCCTCAAAATTTGTGTCCATGCCCATAATCATGTCGAGTCATACATCAGTCTGTCTATCAAACCGGCTTAGGATGAGCGGCTAAAAAGTTAACTACTTCATTGGCTACACGTCGGTATGTAGACCCAGTCCGATGGTACCCCTACCACACGGTGCTGCATCTCCTTAGGTAGATCATCTATGGCTATCATAGGTACTTGGTTAGTCAGTCTCGCCAAGTTTCTCTGAACTGCATATAGGACTCTCTCTATCTCAGCTGTTGCCTCTTTAGCACCTCTTCTGTGATGCCTGTGCCTCAGAAATCCATGTCGTATCATTGGACCCACATCTGGAACATGGTCATTTTGTCAGTATTTTGTCTCATCAAAAATATTTCTAAGTTCATTTCATATTAAAAAATCTTAAAAACATTAAAAATTTACAAAAACTTAATAAATTGCTACCTATGTCTCCCCATGCTACATTTGGTGGCGACACCAAGTCTGGGTCTCCTCGGAAATCCATACCATCATACGGGTACTCATCAACTGCAATGATCTATTGGTCCCACCAGGTGAAAATCTCATCATCAAAATTCGTCCTAGGCACGTCCCCGCCTCCAAGGCGTTTCATCAAGTCAGCCCACTTGACCATCCACGGATCGTGAGGGATGCTAATGGAGATAGATACTTTCAGTCGTAGCCCAGGTAACTTCTCGAAGAAGGATGAGCATAAGATAGTCCCATGTCCAAAGTTCTTTGTCTGACCCTTCTGAATAGAGATCAACTAGCTCTTCATGTTGGTCAGAAGAGGCATGCACCAGTCAGAAACCATGGTAAGGCATTCCATTGCCAGGCTCATGGACACTCATGGTGCCTAATGCAATGAAGCTGATCCATTTACCCTTGTAGTGGTAAATAGCAGAATCCTCAGATATAAGCTTTCCATGTGTTTGATTGGAATCTGACTTTCAATCTTCTCTGGGTGTCCAACACAGTATATATGTATATAGTCTTCTACTGAAAGACTACTTCTTGTCCTACCAGTCGAATGTATGACCTCTTCTCTTCGGGAGAGACCTGTAATAAAGTAGATGTCTTCAGCCTCAATCCATAGAGGCATCTAGTCTATCATGAAGGCATCATCCTCTGCACTCCAGTAGTGGATTAGTAGTTCGAGTAGGCGTGTGTTGGCTTTCATGTTTGGCATTTTGAAGAATTTCAATAAGCCATAGCCTCTCAATCAGTCTAGTGCATTTTGATCATTCATTACCTCATTATCAATTGTGGTATACTCTCTTTCTCTCCATGCGATGGTCATCCTCCAAAAAAATTGAGTTTCAACTGTTAGCTTTTGTGTTTAAACTTTAACTCACGTACATGCGGGTTCCCTTTACACACAGTCACGTGTGGGGCCATCATATACACAGGTTTATTACATCCAACCCATGTGTATGATGAGTTGGATTTTTGGGCATATATTCCCACGTTCAAAACATTAAGAAAACATATAAAAACTATCACAAAACATTACAAGCATGATTTGAGGGTTACCTGATAACTTTGGTACGATTTGAATGGTCCAATTGTTTAGAGGAGAGCTTGCTCTTTTTTTATCCATAGCTCTTTGCTCCAAACAGAAATGAAAAAATTGTGAGTCCAAAAGTCATTATGTAACTTTGAAATCGCAAAATATTTTTTCAAAAATTGATTTTTGTCTCATGGATTTTTTGACCCGTCGGCTTGGATTATCAAGAGTGGGTTGTTTTTTCAGGATATTTTGGAGAATTCTTTAGGATGTTATTTTGGTCCCATGACCACTGACCCGTCATGGTAGGTATCATTCACTCACTGGCATATAGGTTAGGGAAAACCATTTTTCCATTGCATCTTGCATACTAGCCTCCGTTCAGCAATACATTAGCCATAGGGTCGACGCCATCATATCTTGGTTAGCAAACCATTTTCACTCGCCGATTTTTAAATCATAATGCAGTAGTAGAGCCATCCTTTACACGGGCATCTTGGTTAGAACCTCATTGACATTGATTGCCCATGCTGCCATACTGAGTAGGCTTGGGAGTCCTCTTTAGTTCTGCCATGACTTATGCATCGAAGACACATTCTCCTTTCTTCTGTGCTGATTTATGGCCTTATACCCTAGAGGCTTCATTGTGTTGAGTTGTACTACTGCATTGCATTTTGACTATTTGCACCTTTTGGCCTTGAGCTGAGTTCACTTGGACTAATGTTTAAGCCACTTATTTGACCATGTCTTTAGCAAAATCAACCATGCAATCACTTAGCTTCTGCAACTTGATGCATCCTTTTACCCATGGAAGGAACATCCCTTTGAGTGTCCTTGAATAGTTTTGCCTCCTTGCATTGAGCATAGGAATCGTCCCATCCCAGGAACTAGATCATCTGGTTTTTTGAAACTTGTTCTTTCCACTATACTATAGCATTCTTTTATTCCTTTTCCAGCTTAAAGAAAAAGATAAATATATATATATATATTCCAAAAAGAGTGAGAATGGGACAACATTTCCATATTTTGTTGGCAACTAGAGTCAGTCGTGTCGCCCTTGAACAAAGAACTCAAAAGAAAGTCTCTCCTCCATTTTGGATAGGCTTTAGCTTGACTTAGGTTCACCTTAACCTTCTTATTGAGTCAGTACTCCTCCGATTCGTTACCTCTTCCAATCATATGGAGAGTTTGATCATGCCTCCTGCATGACGAACTTATATAGAGTTATTATATGTTGCCATATAGTCATCATTGAGTTGTGCTTTTGTTCAAGGGAAGTAAGCCTGAGTCGACCTCTCTGCGGTGTCTCCTAACCTATTTTTCAATTGGCATCCCTGGTTGTTAGTATCATGTTTGTCATCACATCAGTTATATTAGTCCTTTGCTCGTGCTGGTTTGAGAAGGTCTCCATTGACTTCATGCTGGCGGGTGTTGTCCATATCGACGACGACATATTGCTCTGAGGGCAGGCCTAGAGTCACACCCTAGCCCTATTTTCATTATTGATAGGTCACCTTGTGCTCAACATCGATCACTATCATGGGTCTCCGACTAAGTAGTTTCCCTTGTGTTCGACATTAGATTTCATTATCACACATTGGCATTCGTGTAGTGCCTTGGTTTCCATTTGACCCTATTGGTGAATTCCTCACCTCTATGTCAGCTTTCATTATTGGTTGGTTTAGAGGGTTTCTATCGTGCGCTAGCTACATCTTGTGTATGCCGGAAACATGCTTCGGTTGGGTTACTACATCTTTTTCATTCGATTCCTTCCACATTATTGGCCTACGGGCTACACTCGCGCTAGATTGATGATGTATGCCTTAATGCCTTCCTTCTAGCGGATCTTTTCCTATTGACTACATATCATTTGCTCTGGGACAAAGATCTAGAGTCCATCTAGTAGTACCTTGGGGTTTGCAGTCATCAGTGGCAGATTCCTTCGCTATTGACAGTGGGAAACCATCATTGTCCCCTGATTGATAGATTCTTCAAAGTGTTCGACTTTAGCTCATTTATTCACACTTATTATATTGTACTGGGTACCTTGACTCTCATTTTTCATTATCAGTTAGCAGTCTTCCGTTTGTTAATGGTATACATCAATGACTGGTAATCAAACGATTTCTCACATGGTCGACCTCAGATCATTTATTCCCATTGTGTAGAAATGTACCACGATGGTTGATGAAGACCTCAGGTTGCATCAGTATGTTTTGGTTCACTTGTTAGTTGCTCTTGTTACTGCTAGTTGACAACATCCACCATATATGTTGCAGTTATTCACAGTGACATCTTATATGCTAACCTCCGATTTGCGATGTAGTATAATTTTATTGCATCATGCTCATTTGGTACTGTTAGGATCAATTTTTGACATTAGTGATCGGCTTCATCCTTCAGCATCATTGATCGTCTTCTTATATGTGATATTCATACATGTACTTTTTCGATAACGATCAGATGATCCTTTATATACTTTTAGTTCTTTATGCTTGTATACATATTGGATCCACTTGTACTTGATATGCGAACATGCTTTACT
Source organism: Pinus tabuliformis (assembly GCA_031772625.1). Classification (NCBI taxonomy): domain Eukaryota; kingdom Viridiplantae; phylum Streptophyta; class Pinopsida; order Pinales; family Pinaceae; genus Pinus; species Pinus tabuliformis. The sequence continues at coordinate 352,466,948 of CM062805.1, read as the reverse complement.
TTCTTTGGGCATGGCTATGCCTGCATCAAATATCATTTTCTTTCTAATCTCTTTTGATGGCTTGGTAGGTTGAATTCTGGTGAAGTCCTTCTCAGTTTCAACAATATTCTTTCCATAGACTTAATAAATTTCGGCCATCATGTACCCCTTATGACCTCATATATTAGGGGGCATCTGTTATAACACCATTTACCACCCTTGGTATTTATGATGCTTGGTTTACGACCTAGGGAAACCCCTCCTTCTAGACTTGGTCTGAATATATTAAAAACAATGTTTTATTCCTTGTACGCTACTTTTCCCTGAGATAAAAGCATGTACACGCGGGTTAGCCAATACCCAACCCACGTATATGTGTTAAAACACTTACAAAAATTAAATTTCCTTAATTATGGGCAGAGTTCATGGGTTTTACTTGTTGATTACCTCCTATTTCCTGTGGCCCAAGTGTTTCTGAACTAAAAAACTAATTCGAAGAAGTATACATAGACTTCTATGGGAAAGCCTAAAGGAGGAGAAGAGATAGAGTTATTCTACTAAGAATATCCCTGGCTGAGTCTAATGAATCCCTGGGCCTCATGCACTTACCCAAGATTCAAGAAACCCTTGTTTCCTTCATTATATATATTCTCCCTCTTGCTTGAGATATCATGGTGTTGGTTATGGAAGAAGATTGTTGAAGGCTAGGATAGGACGAATCCAAAGGACGGTTTTGCTTGGAGCTAGAAGAAGAAGACTTAGGTGAATTCTCTCCGTGTTATTCATAGCTTACTGCAATAAAAGAAATGTTGTCTTGTTTCCGAAATTAACTTTGTTTATGCATCAAATTATGTTATAATTCATATATGAATGTTGTTTTGATGTATGATCAATCATTTGTTAATATGATATAAAGTCAAATTTCATTACTATGCTTTACTTCTACACTGCTATGTATGTGCCAATTGAATGATTTTCAGGTATGAAGAGCATCAGGAGTTGTAGAGTGCCTAAACCCTATGGGACCTACTCGAACAAAGGAAATTTGAGTACGGTCTCTCTTACATAGTTTGTTTATATAAGCATTTTGCCTGAGTTGTATGAGTGTTTCTTGTTGTAATTTGCTTCTGCTCTATTGGGGTTCTAACCCAAAGCCCTAGTGTACTTATTCCTGTAACACTGTTGGAATTCTATCAAAAATAATTTATATTGGCCTTCAATGTTCTCCCACATGTCCTCCATGATAACTCGGATTGTGTCTCCAATCTCCTCGATGCCCCCCTCAATGAGGACCATCAGTTCTATGCCAGCAGGTCTGTCTGATTTTTTCTTTTTCCGCACTCCCAGAACACTTGATTTCCTCCTTTTAACTATGAATGTGATCCAGATTTAAATAGGAATGCAACAAATTACAAAAATAACCATTGAAAAAAAGATGCATTGGAAATAATACTTCATTTAATTAATGTAAAATACTGAAATATGCTTACAAACAGAAATGGAAATAAACCAGCTAGGGCGATGGTAGCTTATCTCTGAGAAGAGATGTGGTGGCTACATGCCTGTGAACTATGTTATAATGAGGCTAGAAGGCCTATTTATTGTTGAGAAATAATGTAAAACCCTAAACGTTCAAAAACCTAACCCTAGAAGATGAAATTCCAAACTATGGGCCTCGTTTGGGTAAATTGGTACATCAACTTCCCGGGGTCGTAACTTTGGCATACGATCTTTATTTGACGTGCACAATATCTCGTTAGAAATATCCGACTGAGAGCTACAACTTTGGGAAAGGAAACATTGGTCCATGGAGCCATGTTTCTCCAAGTTTTCCCAAAAAATGTCGTTTGGGCCTCAAAACGGCTCAGGAAGTTCAGGACCAGAAAAACTGCTAAAAATAGTAAATTGTGCTATAATTAAGGAAACTAAAAAGCATAAAGAAACAATGGTGGGGGTCTAAGTGGACTTGGTGGGTGGCCACCAATATCCACCGGGATCATTCCTCCCCCCTTAGGAAGAAATGGTCCCCATTGCGTTGAGTTCCTCAATGAGATGAAGAAACTTCTATTGAACTTGGTCCAAGGTGAGCCACTTGCCCTGGTGAAGGAGTTGGTCTAATTTGACAACTCAATACAATTGGATATTCTAATGGCGAGTGTGCTTGATCTGTGTGTCCATGATTTGATCAGTTGCATAATGTTCCATGCAATTTGAATTTCACTCTGTGGGTGTGAGTTGTTCTGCAATGTCAGATGTGTCTAGTAATGGTGGAAAGTATGGCCAAAGGTGGTCCACATTGAACACTGGGTGCAGGCCAACAAATTGGGGAATGCTGAGGTCAAATGCATTGTCTCACATATCTTTGGTAATGGTGTAAGGACCATATCAGAATGGTCTAAGTTTCCAATAGGCTCCTGTAAGGAATTCCTTTTGCAAATGCAACTAGACATTGTCTCCCACCTGAAACTTGTGTGGCACAAGATGTTGATCATGTCGCTACCTGTGCTTGGCATTTGATTTCTCCAGAATTTCATGGACTTACTAGCGAATATGTTGGATGTACTCAATGAAGTTTTTCTCCTTATCTACTTTGGACTGGACATGAGTCGAATCTGCGTGAGTAGCTGCAAATGGCATGGCCACATTAATGGGACATAGTGGCTGGAATCCCATGCCCACCTGAAAAGGTTGTCTCCAGTTGAGTTGTGGAGAGCCTAGTTGTAGCTATGCTAGACATAGGGGAGGCTCTCATCCCATGTGCGTGGATGCTTTGAGTTGTACACGCACATAATGTGTACGATCATCCTGTTGACAACCTCTGTCTGTCCATCAGTTTGAGGATGGAAGGCTGTGGACTTAGTGAGTAATTTGGTGTCCAACATCGACCAGAAACTGGACCAAAATGTACTGAGGAACCTGCTATCCAGATCGGAGATGATAGACTATGGGATCCCAAAGTGTACCCACACTCATTCAAGGAAGCATTTAGCAGTGGCTTCTATTGTGATATTCTTCTTGCAGGCCGCCATAATGGCCATCTTCGAGAACTTGTCGACGACCACAAAAACATAATCATTTCCATTCGTAGTGGATGGGAGACCTGACATGTAATCCATGGAGATGGATTCCCAAGGTCGACTAGGGGTAGGCAACAGGGTATAGAGGCCTTGCTTCTTGATGGTCGGTTTAGCAATGGTGTAGGCACTGCATGATCTGATATACTTCCCGACAGCCTGTTGAAGATTCAGCCCATAGAAATACTTCTGCAATACTGCCACCATTTTGTCGACCCTGAAATGCCCAATACCCCGACTGTAGTGTGCTTCCCAAATAATCTTGGCACGCTCACTTGAAGGAACACAAAGGTGACCTAGGTAGCATAACACGACATCCTGAAGGTGAAAATTGGGAACATGCTGACCCTCCAAGAGTGTCTCGTATGTCTGACCGAATTCTAGGTCGCTTTTGTAGAGAAGTGGCCAATCGGAAGTCTCGTGCCCACAAGAGTTGAGCATGCTGGTTAACGCCATGATCGGTGGTTGACTAAGGGGATCTGTAACATTATTGGTGTTGCCTTTCTTATACTTTATATTCAAATGGAATTGTTGCAGGTATGTGGACCACTTCTGATGGCAATCATTTTACAATTTCCCTTGGGTCTGTATGAACTATAGGGGTCAGTGGTCCATGTAGATGATCGTTTCCTTCCCCAAAATGTAATGCTTCCATTGTCGGCAAGTCTGCACAATGGAATGCATATTTTTGTTATAAGTTGGATACTTCCAGACTATGTCTGAAAATGTCTCACTGTGATATGCCATTGGATACCCGTGTATGAGTAAGGACTATCCCAATAGCATAGTCAGAGGCATCTGTCCTGACCTCAAATGGTTGTTGCAAGTCTGGTAATGTGAGCACTGGTGCCGAGAAGAGGTGATATTTCAACTATGTGAATGCCTTCTGTTGAGATTCAGACCAAAAGAATTTTACTTTCACTCCTCCCTTGGTGACTTGACTCAAGGGCCAAGTGATATGAGAAAATACCAACACGAACTTGCAGTAGAAGTTGGAAATACCTAGAAAGTTGTAAAGCTCTATCAAAGTGGTTGGAGATGGCTAATCCTGAATGACTTGGATCTTGGCTGGATCCACAAGCACCCCCTTTTCATCAATAATGTATCCCAGATACTGAACCTGAGTCATGCCATAAGTGCATTTCTCCAAATTGGCATATAACTTGTATTGCCGCAGTGTTTGGAGAACCTATCGGATGTGGTGGAGTTGCTCTTCCCAAATTTGGTTGAAGATCAGGATGCCATCCAAGTATACCACTACAAATGAGTTGGTGAATGGCTGCAAGGTATCATCCATTGGCCATTTGAAAGGCATAACCAACTATTCGAAAAGGCCCTCCTTAGCTTTGAAGGAAGTCTTCCACACATCGGAGGGTTCGATTGGTACCTGGTGATATCCTGACTTCAAATTGATATTGTAGAAATATTTTTCCCCCTTCAGTTGGTCCAGGAGGTCATCAATCCATGGGATCAGGTACCTATTGCGAACAGTGATCTTGTTCAGCACCCAATAGTCAATATAGAGTCTCCAAGTCCCATCCTTCTTCTGTACCAACATGATTGGGCTCCCACAGGGCGATGAACTCGGATGGATGTGGCCTTTCTGTGGTAGCTCCTGAATATGCCTCTTTATTTCATCATTCTTGAGAATGAAGCACCGATAGATTGGTGGATTGGGCAGCGATGAACCTAGGGTTAGATCAATGGAGTGCTTGACCTAACAGTGCAGAGGAATTCCTATAGGGGAGGTGAAGATGTCCTCGTACCCCTCCACGACCTTTTCCATCTGTAGTCGTCATGTGGAGGGGCCCTTTCTGGAGGTCGTGGCCACCATCTTCTTCTTTCCTTGAGGGCGTATCATTAGGAAAACAAATTTCCAGATTTTGGAAATGAGCTTACTGCATTGTTTTGCAGTAACCAAAGAGATGGCAGTAGGCGGTGCTACCTCCATTATCCTATACAACTTATTTCCCAAAGTAACAATAATATCACGGGGCCTTGATTCATACATAGCATTTCACTTCCACAAGTATGGTTTTGCTAATAATACATCACAAACTTCAAGGGGAGCAATGTCACATAATACCTCATCCGTGAAGGGCTTGATGTTGTATGGAAGGTGACACTGCTGGCTCACGCGAAGATCTCGTCCTTGTTGATGCCACCCAATGGTGTATAGTTGTGGATGTGCTATGGTTGGTAAGCCCAACCGATTCACAACTTCTGCCAAAATGAGGTTCTTTTGGCTCCCGCTGTTGACAGCGAACTATAGCGGGGAGTCATTTACCCACATCTAGGAGTGGAGCAGATGCTCCTCCTCCTCTGGATATTCGGGATCCTCATTTTGGATCTTCATGGTGGCAACGGTGGCATTGGGCTCTGCATCGATAATCTGCTTCCCTTTTTCATTCCCCTTGTCAGGTTCTGACTCAGAGTCATAATATGCATCTTATTTTTAAACCTTTAACTCGACCACCAGTGATTGCTTGGCCTGACACTCACTTGTCTTGTGAGTGGAGCTCTTATGGAACTCACACCACTTTCCCGTTTCCTTTTAAGGCTTCGCAATGTTGTTCTTTTCTTGCAGCTTTGGTGGGTTGTCTTCGGCTACCATGCCTTGGCCTTGTCATTTGTTCTGTGGTTTGGGAGCACCTTTCCCTTGCTTTGTAATCGCAGATCCAAAGTCTCGCTTCTTCTGTTTAAACCTTTTCTTGACCTTGACGGCATATTAGTATGTTGTGTCAAGCAGGGAGATGTTTAAGAATTCTATTTCTTCCTGGATGTACTTGTGCAGGCAGCCACGGTATTTGAGCACCAAATGTTTCTCCAAATCCTTGATACCCAACTTTATGTGAAGGGTATGGAAAATATTGGTAAACTCTGGCACATCTTGGTCCCTTCCCTGCCACAGCATGGTCCACTTTATGTATTGATCCTCATAGCTTCTGATAGGGTAGTACTACTCCCTAATGGCATCGCGAAATGGATTCCAAGTGGGTGCGGCTAAAAATAGTGAGCTTGTACATTCATCCTTCTGCTCACAGTAGGTTTCCCACCAGTCCTTGACATGTGGGGCTACTTTGAGAAGAGCGAAAATAATCTTTTCCCGACTGGAAAAATCATGAACATAAAAATAACCTTCTAGCAAATTTAACCATGTATCGATGACATCTGCGTCTATCTGACCCTTGGATATGGGGATTTCAAAATTAACTTGTATCTTAAACAAGCTAGGGTGATGGTAACTTATCTTTGAGAAGTGATGAGGCGGCTACATGCCTCTGAACTATGTTACAATGAAACTCGAAAGCCTATTTATTGTTGAAAAATAATGGAAAACCCTAAACATCCAAAAACCTAACTCTAGAAGATGAAATGCCAAACTATGGGCCTCTTTTGGGTAAATTGGTACATTGACTTCTCGAGGTCGTAACTTTGGCATACGATCTCCGTTTGACATGCACAATATCTTGTTAGGAATATCCATCCGAGAACTATAGCTTTGGGAAGAACAACATCGGTCCATGGACCCATGTTGCTCCAGTTTTCACAAAAAACATTGTTTAGAGCCTCAAAACGGCTCCAGAAGTTGAGGACCTGTCAGGCGGAAAGAGTCGATAGTGCGGACACAAATCAACCTCCCTAGGAGCCTAAGACTCTCTAGTGACAAACAAGACAAACAAGAGCAATCCTTCTCTAAACATGAATTTACTATATGGGAAATCAAGTGTTTAGATCCTACCTGTAATCCAACGCTGTTGTAGCAGTCCAGCTCCGCTAATCCAGATGAGCTCCTCCTTCACTTTGAAACCTGCATCCACTAACAATCAAACGATTAAATAGCACTTGATAATCTCATAGAATAAAACATATTTAACACATAGACCAAGGAGTACATGAAACAACTCATAAATAACAAGTTATTGAGAAGAATGGACTCATTTGCATTAATAGGAAACAAAAGGAACAATTACAACCTGAGCCTTGGTGTTGTGCAAGTCCCTCCCAGGGTCCATCAAGAGTTCTCCTTTACTTTGACAAAGCTCACCCACTTCCAAATAGAACAAGTAAAGATGACAATCTCTCCTCACAAGCTTCTAAATGGGAGTCCTAATTCTTGCAGCATCTACCCTTAGAAATGTTTAGCTTTTCAACCTCTCCTCCTTCTGGCCCAATGCCTGTATTTATAGTGCTCAAGAGGAGGTTAATCAGGTCCACCATCAATGGGATAATCCCCTCTTTGGATGGGATAGCTCCCTTATTGATGGGATAAGTTCCTCTTTGGTAGGAGTGCATGAACCATCTGGAGGTGCTCAATACACGTCGAACAACCTTCTAGAATGCTCTAGAAATGACCACAAGTAACTTTTTAAAGATGAAGCTTGCGCATTTTGACCTTTACAGGGGGACGCACCTGCCCCTTTACATACAGAGCATCCAAAGACGCAGCTTTTGTGAACATTGGGTGCGTACCCGCAGGTAAGGTTGAGAGAACCTACGTACCCAGAGATAAATACATTTATAAAGACTTTCTCTCTTTTTGGACTTTGACATGGAGAGCAGAGGCATAAGACTTGCCTAAGAGGATAGCATGACTGTTGATAGAGCCATACTAACTGTAAATAGCCATGGTGACATTTTTTAGTGTAACAGATTGCCCCCTAAAGTGCGAAGCCTGTAATAGATTAGGGTTTTGTATTATCTAAGAAGGGTGAAGCGCTTTATCATTTCAAGGATTATCTCGTGGAGAGCCTGGTCAGAACCTGCAATTTTCAACACAAAATACATGTATAAGATTATATCATCACTGAGGTAGGCATTCCCATACTCAGATCAAAACTTTAACTAACAGACTAACTACTCTGATATAGGAATGATCTTGCAGTACATCATAATCATAGACTTTTGTAGACATAGTATGGGCGCAGCCATCTGTTTATGATTAGTCTACTTAGATAATGAATACAAAACTCCTCGCAGCCTGGATGGTGGAAACTAGATCCAGGGTCTTCATTTCTGCTTCCTGAATTAGTACGATTCTAGCCATGTGAACAAATGAGTTGATGTCGAACATGGTAGAAACCACTTGATTACCAGTCGATGATGTAAACTGTTAACAAGTGTGAGAGAGACCACCAGTAATGTCAATGGTTCTCAAAGTACCCAGTACAATCCATGAGATGTGAATGAATGAGTTGATGTCGAACATTTCACGGAATCCTTCGATCGAGAGTCAATGATGTAAACTGACGTCAAAGGTGAGAAACCTGCCATTGATGCATGCAGACTTCAAGGTACTGATGATTTCTAAGTCATCGCTCTAGATAATGTGCTGATGTCGATAGAAAGCGACCCGTTGCAGGCAAGCCCACAACACGAAATCATTTGTTCAAGTTGAAGAAATGTTGCTGTAAGGACTGACTCAGGGATGGTCAAATGGATGACAAGTATTTTGCAGATGAAAGTTTTGCTTGCAGACCTCTTGAACACATAACAACACAACAGATGGCTTGGTGACGAGTGACTCAAAGTTAATCCCCGGAACCCGGCTGAAGACTTTCAATGTGGTTTGATCAACTGTGAGGTAAAAGATTTCCCAACCCAGGTGAATGAAAAGTGTCGTGTTCAAGAGTGGTAATAAAGTTTCTTCTGAGACAAAAGGTAACAAACAGGCTCATTCTTCTCTCTTTTCCCCCACCATTTCTGGCAAGTACCTCTTTATTTTTAACAAGCCTGAGGAGGATAACATATGCTTGATTATAAGCTCATCCTTCGGATGAGGCCAACCTAGTTTTGATTCGAACCCTAGGAAGGAGTGGTTCGTTCCCATTTGTAATTGAACAGGTCCTTTACTGTGAAATGTTTAACGAGCCCAGTATAGGAGAAACTCGACGTTTTTCAATTTTAGAGAGTTTGAAAAACTTAAGAAGACTCCAAGTTGAACTTTTTCGTAGATTTGTGTCCCTCAAGCCCGAAAAAGTATAAAATAATACCTGGGGGAATAGCTTGATCTTGCGACCAAGGAGTACTTTCATAATTAGTGCCACTGACCTGAAAAGTAAAAAGCGATCAAGGACACGTCGTTTTATTTCCATTATTGAGTTTGAAACGACAAAAACCCGGCAATCTTTTCTTGTTATTACGGTCAGAAAAGGGCTATAAGGGGACCGTCTTTTAATTCCGTTTTAACGAGTGTAAAAGAAACGCTCGGCAATCTTTCCATATTTTAGGAGTCAGAAAAGGGCTTAAAAGATGACTCTGAGGTTTCACTTTTTCGTAAGTTTTAACGAGTTCGAAAAAGGGATAAAAAACAGAGAGAAAACTGTGCTTGATGCCCCCTAAGTAGTTTCATTTTTACACAAGCTTGAAACAGAGAGAAAACTGTGCTTGATGCCCCCTAAGCGTAACTGCTAGAGCGCATGCCCCCCAGCTTCATTTCATTCAACTAAGTACAATCTGGATGGAATGAAGGTTCATGTACGAGATCGTTTGAAAGACTCGACCTAAAACTTAAAAAACTGAAAAAACTAACCTAAATATACAACTTAACATTTACGAGATCTAGTCAAACTCTCGATTCAAGTAGAGGAGGATTTGTTTCATTTTTTAACGAGCTTGACACAGGAAAAGAACTATGCTCGGATTCGGTTTCATGTTTACGCAAGCTTGAAACGAAAAACTATGCTTCTTATAAGTTCACATGCCCCCGGCATAATGACGCAAAACGAGGTACATGCCCCCCAATCTTCATTGCATTCAATGAGGTGGATGGAATGAAGCTTTACTTTCAAGATCTTGGAAAACCTTGTGGGAGTTGCTTCATTTTTTAGTGAGGTTGACACAGGAAAAGAACTATCCTCAAAACCCTTGTTTCATTTTTTAAACGAGCTTGACACAGGATAAGGAACTATGCTCATAACTACACTCTACAATCTACCTAACAAAAACTCTACTCTAAAAACCTTGATTCATTTTTTAATGAGCTTGACACAAGACAAAGAACTATGCTCTAAAATCCTTGATACATTTTTTTAATGAGCTTGACACAAGATAAGGAACTATGCTCATGACTCCTTATTTCTTTTTTTAACGAGCTTGACAGAAGACAAGGAACTATGCTCTAAAATCCTTGATTCATTTTTTTTAATGAGCTTGACACAAGATAAGGAACTATGCTCATGACTACTCTCTACAATCTACCTACTTAACCTACCCTTGTTTCATTTTTTAACGAGCTTGACACAAGACAAGGAACTATGCTCAAAAAGTTCGCATGCCCCCAGGATAATGATGCAAAGCGAGGTACATGCCCCCCAGGCTTCATTCCATTCAACCGGCTGGATGAAATGAAGGTTTACTTTCAATATTTAACTTTGAAAAGGGAGTTGTTTCATTTTTAAGCAGGTTGACACAAGAAAAGAACTATCCTCATACCTGATTCATTTTTTAACGAGGTCGACACAGTAAAAGGAACTTTCCTCGTCACACTGATTCATTTTTTAACGAGGTTGACACAGTAAAAGGAACTTTCCTCGAACACGCTGATTCATTTTTTAACGAGGTTGACACAGTAAAAGGAACTTTCCTCACGCTCCTTGTTTCATTTTTTAACGAGGTTGATACAAGAAAAAACTATCCTCGTGCTCACTGATTCATTTTTTAACGAGGTTGACACAGTAAAAGGAACTTTCCTCGTACTCACTGATTCATTTTTTAATGAGGTTGGCACAGTAACAGGAACTATCCTCAAAACCCTACTTTTTACAATCTACCTATATAACCTAAAACCTACCTGATTCATTTTTTAATGAGGTTGACTCAGTAAAAGAACTATCCTCATGCTAGCTTGTTTCATTTTTTAACGAGGTTGCTACAGGGAAAAAACTATCCTCGTACACACTGATTCATTTTTTAACGAGGTTGACACAGTAAAAGGAACTTTCCTCACGCTTACTGATTCATTTTTTAACGAGGTTGACTCAGGAAAAGAACCGTCCTCATGACAGCCTGTTTCATTTTTTAACGAGGTTGATACAGGAAAAAACTATCCTCGCCAGCCTATTTCATTTTTTAACGAGGTTGATACAGGAAAAAACTATCCTCGTTGCATCCAGTTTCATTTTTTAACGAGGTGGAGACAGGAACAAACTATCCTCGTGGACACCTGTTTCATTTTTTAACGAGGTTGGCACAGGAAAAGGAACTGTCCTCGCAACTCCTTGTTTCATTTTTTAATGAGCTTGACACAAGACAAGGAACTATGCTCATGACTTCCAATTTCATTTTTTAATGAGGTTGAGACTAGAAGAAACTATCCTCACACACACTGATTCATTTTTTAACGAGGTTGACACAGTAAAAGGAACTTTCCTCACTCACTGATTCATTTTTTAACGAGGTCGACACAGTAAAAGGAACTTTCCTCACTCACTGATTCATTTTTTAACGAGGTTGACACAGTAAAAGGAACTTTCCTCACTCACTGATCATGGCTTCCAACTGGAAGAAAGACATGTCAATGGACATACCTTGATCATGGCTTCCAAGAGGTCTTCATCTGATGGAAGAATACTTCTCGGAAAGGAACACATGTCAAGAGACTCAAAAGGGATAAGAACATCGTGTTCAAGTAATCCCATAGAGTTTTCCATGTCAATTACCGGATCTAAATCAACAGTGAGAGGCTCACTTACATCGGTAACTGAAAACATGGGACCAGTTGCCACATAATTAACCCGTGGCAGGGTAGATACCACTTTAGAATCAGGAACATTTAGGGTTGTCATATTATTGGTAGTCGAAACAAGACTAGGGAACGAAAGCTGGTCTACAGTCACAATACTGCCATTGTGAGGGAAAGACATCACGCGAAAGAGTGTCGATACGACAGCTTTCATTACATAAACATAGTCTCGCCCAAGGAGTAAATTGAAATCCAAGGTACCTCGAACTACCATAAGATCAATAGAGACAGTTTTACCTTCCAAGGTAATAGAAAACTTAGGAAGGATCCCTAAAGGTTCACTAATGGTTCTGTTAAAAGCTTTCAGATTCTGCGTAATAGGCGCAAGCTGAGGGGAACCCAAAGCTTTCCAAACAGTTGAGGATAAAATACTAACAGAAGCACCTTCATCTACCTGAGTACGATGTATGTCCCTACCACCAGCCTTGACAATGATTTGGGAAGGGATGGAGGAAGGAAGACGGGGTTCTGTCAGTCTATTCCAATCAAAGGAAAAGACCTCAGTGCTTGGAGGGGGTTCTGTGGAAACAAGTGAAATGCCCCCCGGCATAGAAGAATCTGATGTAACAAGAGGAACCTGAGCGGTATGAAGTTCACTCTCTAAATGGAAAGTGGGATCCACCGAATGTGAAATGGAATCGACCACTTGATCAACTAATGGATCATCAACCTGAGTGATATGAGTTTCACTCTCCAATGGAAGAGTGTGATCGACTGTACTTGAAATTAGATCAATCACTCCGTCAGTTGACGGTAGGTTCGGAGAAAGTTTACTGTAACCAGTTGGAAATTCTTTCTGTGGAACAGTAAGGTTTTCCAACAATGTTGAGGCTTCATCCATGTGAGGGCAAATGTGAGTTTGATGACTCCCTTTGCATAACTTACCAGGAAACCTAACTTTACCCTTTTTCCCAGGAACCTGACTATCACTGGTTGATGGATCAACGGAAAGTTGACGAGATTTTTCTGACCATACTTCCAAGACCTTTGGAATACCAGGACAATTGACAAGGAAGTGGTCACCCTTACAAAGCCTGCAAGGGTATTTGGGTTTACGGTGCATGTCGGAATTTTCCTCAACACAACTAACACTTACAGCCGTGGTTGGTTGGTTGACTTCTTTCTTATCTTGCTTCTTCTTCTTCTTCTTCTTCTTCTTCCCTTTCTTCTTCTTCTTAGCCTCTTGGTTACTAGCATCAAGGCTTTTACCAGGCGAAGAGGAAGAAATGGAGGAAGAAAAATTAGGCGAAGAAGGTAAAGGGTCAACATAAGGTTGGTGATGTTGAGATGGTGAACTCTGTTGAGGTGAAGCATCCGGTTGAGATGGAACAATTGGAGTATTTTGGGCCAACGAAGTTGAAAATAACCATATCGGTAATCCTATTGTGAATCCAGGTAATGACAAAGTAGCCATATAAGGAGGACCAACATTTCCAAAGTAAGGAAAAGTACTAGGATTCTCGTTAGGAGGGGTTCCTAGGTTGGTAAATTCCGGAACATTTGCCATTATATTCAACTTCAGTGAATTTTATTAACAATTTAAAACTAAAATTAACAATTCACAATTCACACTTAACAACTAAAATTCACAATTCACACCTATGGTCTCTAAAAGTAAAAACAAACAAATTAACACGCGCTATCAAATCTAGGAGTCAAACCATACACAAACAGTAACCTTCCGGACCGAAAACACTAGTTGGGGATGAAATCCAACATCGCAGAATTCAGTACAGAAGTGGCGGGTGGAACAGTTACCCCGACAACCTGCTTAATGAATAGACTGGACCAAGTTCCTCCACTTTAACCGTCTCGAGTGAAGTGAACCCCCCAGAAAATCCAAGTGAGTCTAGCCGACGTCCGCTCCAGGTACAGTGGGATCTTCCCTCCACCGTCACCTTGGGTAGAAACCTAAAGATAATGGTCACTAAGGTCACCAACAGCAACAAATGCACCTGGGGGAACAGTCTACACTCCGACAGCACGCAAGGGCAGAGTATCAAGCTCAATCCCCTTGCCGGCTCCTTGACAATAATCCAAGGTTTACCGACAAGTGACCCCTGGCTCCTCGACAATGGTTAATCCAAGGTTTACCGTTTGTAATGCGTGCGTGTCTGGCGTCATTCCCAACGAGGGAGGATTGATCCCCTCACTGGTTCGGACATGAGCTCGTGCTTCTCCTTTAAGAGGAGCTTTCCCAGAGTACAAATGAAACAATTGGATTTATCCTACCACAAGATGAGCTACTTGTTTGGTTTTGCTGTCTTGGAGAGTTAATTACTCTCCTACTCCAAGACACTAGCCTGATCTATGTTGGTGTTTCAGAGCCCTATAAATGTAAAAATTACTAGATGAATTTTAATTAAGCGTTGTGTTATTAAGGCTGCTATTGCTCAAATGGGTAAATGGATACGAAACCAATGGTGTTATGACCCGACTCAACTGAATGCAATCGAATATGATAATGTAATCTTTTCAATTCGATGAATCCTAACTAAAGTAAGGAGAGAGTTTCCATTCACTTCCAACAATGCAAATAATTGATCACTAAGAGAAAATTTAACAAATTCTCTAATGCACTAATTTCATCAAGAAAAACTAATGCAAATCAATTCCAAACCATTTTTTTGTTTTTATTTTTGTGTAAATTCAAATCAAAGAAAGCTGATCTAAATCTACGATTGATTTTTCAGAATGTAAACTATGCAATTGTCATCTAAGCACAATTCACTTGAAAAGTATGCAAATGTAATCTATGCACATTTTTCATTAATATTCTGAAAATGAGAATTCTAATTATGCAAATGTGATCTATGCAAGAGAATTCTCAAACACAAGATGATTCTAATGTGATCTAAGAACCAATCAAGTGCAAGTCGAGAAAATTGGGTGAGAGTTCCAAAGATCAAAATATAAAAACACTCAAAGGCGATTAACACTCATACGCAATTTAGCCCCCCCCCCCCCGCCCCCCCGGCGAATGAGGGGGAAATTTTTTTGCAAAAACAGAAGCAAAAAGATGCAAAATTGTGAAAAGACTGAGAGAAACCTCCAAGTAATGACCAAAGGAAAACAAATCAAGAATTTCTCAAAAAGAGACTCAAGACACCCAATTGATGAAAGCTTAAAGCAGGAATGCCAATGAAACAAGCTTAGGTGAAGATCTTTGACAGGAGACTAATGGATCTGGGCAGTAAAAACCAAGAAAAAGCAAAATCTAAGAGAAAAAATGCAAAAAATGGAATTTTCTTAAATTTTAGCAGGGGACGCATGCAACCTGTTAAGACAGGTGCGGGCCCGTTCTGTGCACACAGCGACAGTGCATCCAGGGACGCACTGTGCAATACTCAGAGGGTGCGTCCTACTGGAAAATTCAAGAAAAACTAAATTGAATCTAACCCTAAGCTAACCCACTCAAAAACAAAGTCAAAGAGCCAAAAACCAGAAAATAAATCAATTTTCTCAGAGCAAAGTTCATACAAAGGAAAATACTTTCACATCATTGGATTCCCCAGCGGAGTCGCCATTTTGTCAGGCGGAAAGAGTCGATAGTGCGGACACAAATCAACCTCCCTAGGAGCCTAAGACTCTCTAGTGACAAACAAGACAAACAAGAGCAATCCTTCTCTAAACATGCATTTACTATATGGGAAATCAAGTGTTTAGATCCTACCTGTAATCCAATGTTGTTGTAGCAGTCCAGCTCCGCTGATCCGGATGAGCTCCTCCTTCACTTTGAAACCTGCATCCACTTCCAAATAGAACAAGTAAAGATGAAAATCTCTCCTCACAAGCTTCTAAATGGGAGTCCTAATTCCTGTAGCATCTACCCTTAGAAATGTTTAGCTTTTCAACCTCTCCTCCTTCTGGCCCAATACCTGTATTTATAGTGCTCAAGAGGAGGTTAATCAGGTCCACCATCAATGGGATAATCCCCTCTTTGGATGGGATAGCTCCCTTATTGATGGGATAAGTTCCTCTTTGGTAGGAGTGCATGAACCATCTGGAGGCGCTCAATACACGTCGAACAACCTTCTAGAATGCTCTAGAAATGACCACAAGTAACTTTTTAAAGATGAAACTTGCGCATTTTGACCTTTACAGGGGGACGCACCTGCCCCTTTACATACAGAGTGTCCAAAGACGCAGCTTTTGTGAACATTGGGTGCGTACCCGCAGGTAAGGTTGAGAGAACCTGCGTACCTAGAGATAAATACATTTATAAAGACTTTCTCTCTTTTTGGAGTTTGACATGGAGAGCAGAGGCATAAGACTTGCCTAAGAGGATAGCATGACTGTTGATAGAGCCATACTAACTGTAAATAGCCATGGTGACATTTTTTAGTGTAACAGGACCCGAAAAATTGCTAAAAATAGTAAACTATGCCACAATTAAGGAAACTGAAAAGTTGAAAGAAACAATGGTGGGGATCCAAGTGGACTTGGCGGGTGGCCACCAATATCCACCTTGATCAGAATGGGGAATATACCTCCTAAGTGTCAACAAAAGGGTCTTCACCACCTTGATCAACACCATTGGTCACCTATTCATCCTACTCAGCTACACTCTCTATATCCGGCGTGGTGTCCTTCTCTAGATTGATTGTGACTTTCTCAGAAACCTTCTTGTTACCCTTCTTGGTTAGTTGCTTCTTAGTCCATGCACTTGAAATATCTATCACCGATTGACTGGCACCTATTGGTTTTGTCACTACTCCTTTTGTTAGTGGAGTTAGTCAATCACTTGGTGAGTTTCTCACCACTTCCGCGATGTCATCATTAGTGAAAAAGAATGGGAGCTTGTACCATACCTCCTCTAGGTCCTTCTTGGCATGGATGTGTGTTGAAATTCAAAATTACCCTCTCCTTGATAGCTTTTCTCACTCCTTTCCCTTGCTTTTCCATAAGATTATAGATCCTAATCAATGATAAATGATAGGTTTTGTCCTAAGGAAGGCATTAAATGATTGAAATGTTATATTGTTATGTTTTTTCTGTTTGAATAATTTTTTGCAAATTAGCTATAGAACGCAGCCTATTCTGCAGCTAACTATGTATTCCACACTTACTTCCATGGTTTGGCAGGTTCTAGGTGTCAAATGAAGAATTCGGCCACATGGGAATCTCTAGAATCATCTCCACATGGATTCTATCCTACTCACTCAGCCTAGATCGACAAGAAAGCAAGCTCAAGATCATAGTCAAAGGTGGAGTCAAACATATGATACCCAGAAGCAATAGGACTTTTCGTCTGTTCTTTCATGGTTAATCAATAAATCTAACAATTTTGTTGCAAGCATTAACTCGGATTAGCCACCTGTGTTAACGGTTTTGTTGCAAACATCTCGCTTGAATTTAAGTCACCTGTAGCTAATCAGACATTTACACAGTTCTGTTGTAATACGTATGAGCCACCTGTAGCTAGTTTTCCTCAAAGACAGTTATGATTATTTCCTTTTAAATACTGGTTGTACAGAACCGAGGGGGGTTTGAAGAATTTTATGTATTAATTTCAGACATTCAGCTTTGTATTTTGGACTTCATTATTTTCTATAATATAAATCGTGTGTTGACCAATGATCGTTTAAGAGAGCATTTTTAATTAGTTAGCAGCTCAACCTAAGTAGTTGTAGAGGGCCCCTACACTGAAGGAGGTTTCCTTTCCATTCGTTTTCTATTTAGTTTTAATTTCATTATTTTCTTTTAGCAGTATTTCTAACTTAGGTTGATTTATTTTAGTTTTGTTCAATAGCATAATGTTAAAACTCAATTGTGCAGTCTTGTTCTTCCAACACATTTCATGAAAGGAAACGATTTTGTTTCTAAACAGAGTAAGGTTGAAGTAATGAGAATGTCTAGCTTACTCACTATTTTGTTATTTATTTTCTAGGAAAAAGTTGTCAATCCACTGCGTTAATGAATGCTTTTAAACACCATTTCAAGTTAATACTCATCCTAAACTAAATTGTTAAACATTCACTTCACATAATGGTTGAAATCAATCAGTTACCTTCTGCATGTTTCATTTAGTTGTCTAGATCATAAAGTACAGAAAGTTGCTTGTATTCCATCTCAAGAAGGTTATATTTCCAAATTCAAGTTTAGAGTAACTAGAAGTACATCAGTTGATTTCATTCTCTGTATTTATTTCAACATGCATTACAACTTCACCCCTAATTCTAAGAAATAGATTCATGACTTAGGATTGATGATGAGATATTATAGATGCTTTCTTTTTCCTTTCTTTAAATTAGATTTTGACTAGCTTCAGCTCTTTGTTCACCTTTAGGAAGTTTAGATTCACTTAAGTTTCTCACAGTTGAGATTGTACATTATTAGGAATGAAAGAACATAAACCCCCAAAACAATATAAAAATGAAAAACAACAAAGTAAGAAGGGTTAACTAAGCACATATAGTGCACTACACTTCATCAGCTTACAAACCTCAGTTGATAATTTATGCAAGCAATTTAGGACACTAAATTGACTAAACATTTTGGCGTCGTTGCCGGGGAAGTGTAAATTAGGTAACCTTATCTCTTAGATTCAAAAGGGCATTCCATTAGAACATGGAATGACACGAAGAAAGTCTTTTTGGATAGGTATTTGGATTATTGCATGCCTACCAATCATAAGGATGAAGTGTTCAAAATGATGCGAAAAGAGGATGAAAATTTAGAGGATTTAATTGAGAGATTCAACAATAACTTGAAAAGAGCAAAGATGGATAACTTAGATGAAGATACCTTAAAAGCTCTTCTATCAAAAGCCATTAGAGATGAGTGGATAGATATCCTTAACATGGTGGGGATGGGTGATATCTCTCAACTCCCATTAAGTGACATAGGAGAATTATGTATTCATCTCTCAAGAGGAAAATCCAAAACTCGGAAAGGTCTAAGAGATCATTCTCTTGTTATAGTGAATAAATTTGCAACTGGATTAGTGAGTAGGGAAGAAATTGGGAATATGCTTGAAGAATTCAAAACAGATATTCTAGGGAGGCTTAGTGAGCAAATAGACACCCTTCAGTTACAAAACAATCAGAAAACCGAGGCTGATGCTTTAGCTATTTTCTATCCCAAATGCAGAAAAAAACACGCTATAAGAGAATTCCCTTTGGATTCAAAAATCATAGAGACTTGTGTGACTTGTTTAGAAAGCCATGAGACCAAGGGTTGTCCTTCAATTAAAGGTCTTAAGGCTATTGTTCAAGAAGAAACAACTCCAAATTCAACATAATCTCTTTGCTTTGTCTCTAGAAGACCTTGGCAAGGGCCATAGAATCAGGGATTTGACAATGAAATGTATCTTCAGCCCCCACCAAATTGGAATTCTTGGCAGCAACCTTGGCCTCAATCTCAATCTCAATCTCAACCTTGGGCTCAAGGAATACAAAATCCTTATGGAAGATTTTCTCAATATTATCAATATCCTCCATCATATCAGAATTATCCTCCCGCACAGATTCTACAACAAAATCAGCAACCACAACTTCAAAATCCAAATCCTGAACTTCCACTACCATTCACACAACAAATTCCACAACAAAAGCGGTAACCTCAACTTCAAAACCAAAATCCTCAACTCTTACTACCATTTCAGCAGAGACCAAATCAACTACTTGCCCAACCATTACCAAACCCCAACAATAAATATCCTCAGAATACTTACATGGTTGAAGGACAATAATTTCAAACTTATATGATCACTCTAGATCTCAATGATGTTCAACTATGATATGGTAGGATATTAGAAAAACAAAAGCCTTCTGTAGTTATTCGGGAACAAGACAATTCTAAGGAAGATTTTGTACAACCCAATAAATTTTTGAAGGAACATCTCTCCAAAACCAAAATACTAAAAATGAAAAATGGAAAGAACCAATGAACTCAACTCCTATAATTGAGCAACCAGTATCTACTTCTGCACCTCCTTTTCCTGAAAGATTAGAAGTTGATAGAGGGGTACAAAAGCAGATTATGTTGCCTAATTATGATTTTCTAGATGAATTGAAAAATATTTGTATCAAAATCCATTTGTTACAAGCCATTAAGGATATTCCAATTTTAGCTAAAACAATAATGGAGCTAAGCATAAAGAAACCAGAAACAAAAACAAAAGAAACAAAAGGAATTCACTTGGTAGGCATAATAATAGACATAATGATGGGAAGAATTGCCATACAAAAATATGTAGATCCAGGAAGTCCAATTCTGAAAACACATATCAATGGAGTTGAAATTCCGAATACATTAATTGATTTAGGAGTAGCTATAAAAATCATGAGCAAACAAACCATGGAACAACTCAGGCTTCCTAATCTTCTTTACACACCTACATTACTGCAATTAGCAGATAGATCTGTAATCAAACTAGATGGTGTGTTAGAAGATATTTCAATGTCCTTAGATTCTTGGGAATACACTGTTGATTTTATTATCTTAACCCCAAGAACAATCTAGGGGGACATCCACTTATATTAGGAAGACCTTCGCTCACCATAACTAATGCTTTCATTAGCTATAGATCTGGTGACATGTATATTTCTGATTGGAATTCAACTAAGAAATTCACTCTATATCCTCTAGCAAGAACAATCACAGAAATAGATGACAAAGAATGGATTGATGATGAAAATGACATTCAGCCTCCCTTTACTATTTCAGACATTAGTGAAGATAGTGAAATCTTGAATGTAATGGAAAATTTTGAGTCGTCTCCAAAATATGAACATGATCAACTCCAAGGAAAATCAAATATTGAATATTTGTCATCTAGGCAGATGTCTCTTTATTCTATGGAGGAATTTGGTAGCTCTGCAATTGAAATCTTTTTGGGGAGAACATTGAACATAAACAATAACTTGGAGAAACTACAATAGGAAAAGCTAATCAAAACATTACAACAACATTCTTTTGCATATGCATGGGAATATATTGACATGAAAGGAATTAGTCCTAAGACTTGTATACATCACATCTACATTGAGGAAAATTGTAAACCTATCAGACAACCTCAAAGAAGGATGAATCCAACTCTTAGGGAAATTGTGAAAGAAGAGTTGCAAAAATTGTTGAACGTAAACTTCATTTACCCAATTTCAGACAGCCAATGGGTTTCCCCCTTAGTGATTGTGCCTAAAAATAGTGGTAAATGGAGGGTATGCATTGATTATTGAGAATTGAATAAATCTACCCTTGAAGATCATTTTCCTTTTCCCTTTATAGATCAAGTGTTGGATACATTAGCAGGTAAGAAGTATTTCTCATTCTTGGATGGTTTTAGTGGCTATAATCAAATTCAGGTGGCAATTGAAAATCAAGATAAAACCACATTTACTTGTCCATGGGGAACCTATGCCTACCGAGTACTTCCTTTTGGATTATGTAATGCACATGCAACATTCCAAAGATAAGTACTAGGATTTTTTTCTGATCTAATACATGATTGTGTAGAGGTATATATGGATGACTTTATAGTCTATGCGAATACATTTGAGGAAGCTTTAGAAAATTTGGAAAAGTTTCTTAAAAGATGTAAGGAAGAAAACCTTTCACTAAGCCATGAAAAATGTTTTAGGATGTTTACAGAAGGAATTGTTTTAGGACATCACATTTTAGGAGATGGAATTAAAGTTGATAAATCTAAAGTTGAAGTCATCTCTAAATTATCAATTTGAAATTGTCAAAAGGATGTTAGAAGTTTTCTAAGATTTATAGGATACTATAGAAGACTTATAGAAAATTTCACTAAAATAGCATCACCACTCTTCAAATTACTCAACAAGGATTGTGAATTCAATTGGAATCATGATTGCTAGTTAGCATTTGAGACTTTAAAATCAAAAATTTCTGAAGCACCCATCTTGAGAGGTCCAAATTGGAAACTACCTTTTCACATTTCAACAGATGCTTCAGATACAGCTTTAGGAGTTGTATTAGGACAAAAATATTTGATTCCCTATGCCATCTAATATACAAGTAATAATTTGATTCCCACCGAGTTAAATTATACTGTAACTAAAAAGGAATTTTTAGTTGTTGTTCAATCTATCAATAAGTTCAAACATTATATAATAGGCTATGAAACCTTTGTTCATACAGACCACTCTGTAATTAGATACTTAATGAATAAACTTATTACTAATGGCAGAGTTACAAGATGGCTATTACTCTTGCAAGAATTCAATATTACTGTGCTAGATAGACTTGGAAAACAAAACATAGTTATTGATTTCTTGTATAGAATCCAAAATATCAAAGATGACACTCCGATTGAAGATATGTTTCCTAATGAATATCTTTTTGCAGTGACTACTCAGACCCCTTGGTTTGCCGATATTTCCAATTACTTAGTCACGAGTAAATTTCCTTCACATTTGTTTCCTAGAGAGAAAAGAAAAATCATTCAAGTAAGTGCAAGATACTCATGGATTACTAATGAATTGTATAAAACAGGTCCAGATCTCATGATCAAAAGATGTGTTACGGAAGATGAAATGTCTGAGATTCTTAAGGCATGTCATGATGAACCGTGTGGTGGACACTTTGCTGACAAGAGGACAGCCTATAAAATCCTTTCTTTAGGATATTATTGGCCATCCATCTTCAGAGATGCCAAAGAATATGTCAAGAGGTGTGACAACTGCCAAAGGGTACGAAAACCTGCTTCTTCAAATGAAATGCCAAAACAAATTCAGGTACTCATTGAACCTTTCAAAAAAGGGGCCTTGGATTTTGTTGGACCAATTAATCCCCCATCTAAGAAAAGGAAATATATACTAGTATACACTGATTATGTCACTAAATGGGTAGAGGCTAAAGAACTACCTTTTGCTAATGAGAAATAGGTAGTTAATTTTTTTTTTAGGACTTCTTCACTCGTTTTGATGTTCCAAGAGAAATTGTGACAGATCAGGGATCTCAATTTACATCTAAATAGTGAAGAGTCTTGTGGAAGATTACAAGATCAAACATAGGAAATCTATCCCCTATCATCCATAGGCAAATGGTCAAGTTGAATCTACAAATAAGGTGATTGAAGGAATTCTCACTAAGACTGTGCATCTACATAGAAGAGATTGGGCAGAAAGGCTTCTTGAAGCCTTATGGGCGTATAGAACTACATGGAGGAACACAACGGGACATTCACCATATGAACTTGTTTATGGGAAACAAGTCCTGTTCCCTATAGAGTTTGAAATCAAAACCTTCAAGATGGCAGTCCAATTAGGAGTGGATTTATCAGAGGAACAGAAACATAGATTGGAGCAACTCAATGAGTTTGATGAAATTAGGCAAGATGTAGTTCAAAGAACCAGTATAGTCCAATAGCAAAGGGCTAAATGGCATGATAAATATATCAAGGAGAAGAAGTTTCAAGCAGAAGATTGGGCACCTTTGTTCGATTCAAAATTCAAAGATTTTCAAGGGAAGTTTTAAACTCATTGGCTTGGGGCATATGAGATTGAAGAAGTCTTTAATAGTGAAGTAGTAAGCATAAGGACAATAGATGAAATAAAAATACCTCTTCTTGTGAATGGTCATCGATTGAAGATATATCAGAAGTCAATTTCAAGAGAGGAGTTCATTAAGATTTTCCAGAATAACTCTGAAATGAAGCTAGTGAAGAAGAATGTTTCTTCTCCACTAACTTAGCCTTTATCTTTCCTAAAATTAAAAATTAAAAAAAGTTAAAAAAAATAAAATAATAATAATAAATAATAATAAATTGTATAATTTTGAAAACCAATCATTGATTGGCATACTTATACTGAAAATACAGGGTGAAAATCAAATATTTTTGACATCCTATATTTTTCGCTTCCTTTCTGTAATAAGTAGTGACAAAAAGCTACATTCATTTGCAGTTCAGATTCTGCAAATTCATAGTCTCATTCCATCTCGTTATGTTTTCCTTTTATTTTACAGTTCTATTTCATCTCAGTGTCATATTTCATTTACATTTTATTTTTATAGTTTTACTCCATCTCACCCTATTTCCCATTTTATTTTTCATTTCATTCCATCCCACTATCATAACCCATTTCAATTTCATTTTTACACTCATATTCAATAGCCATACTTCACTTTTCCTTATTTTCACATTCTGCAACTAATTTGATTCTACAACTACAACTTACTTATCAACTCTGGCACAATTTTACAACTCACAAATAAATCATGAATGTAGGAAATTGAAAAATCTATTTTTGGAGACCAAACATGCTAAAAGTTACCTATGGATCAACACCAAAAGATTTATCAAGTAGAAAGGTTAAGTTATAAAGGTAAAATGAAAAATTTATTTCAAACAGCAAGTTAAAAACATAAGGCATGTATAATATGGATAATCGTATGTCTCCTTAACTAGTCATCATTTGATTTGATTTCCACTTCATCATACCACATCTCCGCCACATCTTCCATACTTGGTACCAAATGGTCCATAATAACTTCATCATACCACATCTCCACTACACTCTCCATATTTTGTACCTAAATGGTCCCTAATAAATCCATATGTTAATGATCATGGCTACAATGTGACTAACTTGTCCACGTCTCGCCAAACCCTCACCATCTATTTATTCCATGCAAACCCGTAGTTCTTTTTCAGCATACTCACAGTCAATCCATATCATAGACCAGGAGAGTAATTCTGAAGGTGAAGAAATTTTGTGAAACAGAATCCATGGGACTCATTGTTAGGACAGAGCCAGTGGGAGCGAAATATATGTAAGGATATCCATAACTCAAGGAAATGTTGTAGAAGGCTGGATGGCTCAACTTCATTGAAAAATTTGATGGTTTTCGCAAAGAGATCACAAAATCTTTCACTAGATCATTTGATTATACAGAAGTAGAAATTAGAGACATTAAGTTTGCAGTAACAAAATCCTTCATAATAGAGGCTACAAAACTTCCAAGACATAGTGGAAGATGGTTCAAAAACAAGGAATTCCATAGTGAATCATGGAAAATAATCCTCAGGAACCCAGGTATGTGTTTAGAAAAGGATTTCCTATTTCAGCACTTAAAAGTAAATGGAGAAGCATGCTTTTGATATTATAGAAATTTATTACCTATGAGGGGAGATTCAGGTGCATGTATGTCTACCATATACTTTTATTGATGAATTTTCTAGAAAATGGAGAAATAAATCTTCCTTTCTTCTTGCTAAATAGTTTAAGAAGGATGGCTTCAAATGTACAAAAAAAAAAATTGAATTCATCGACACAACCATGTACCATCATGGGTTGGCAAAGATACTGGTTGAGTTTCATTTGAAAAGAATAAGAGACACTTGGGAAAATTTCCTGATAAGAAACTATTTCCGGGAGGCACCAGAGTCACCCGAAGAAGGTAATGTCAGAAGGAGTAGGAGAAAGAAGACTGATATAACCATTCAAAACAAACCTGAATCTTCATTACAAAAAGATGATGAAAAATTAATCTCTGAGGAATTGACATAAATTAGGAAAAAAATCAAGAGAAAAGAAAAGATAAGAATGGAGAAAAAGGGTACAAAGGAGGAGAACGTAAGTCCTCTACAAATTAGAAGGAGCTCTAGACTCTGAGGTATGGTAAAGAAGATATCATCAAAGGGGATGGAGTTCATAAATTTAGAAGAAGAAACCCCAGTACCATCTCCTGATAATGTTCCATCTGCACACAGTCCTCAAAATTCTCCTGAACAGTATTTCGAAGGCAACCCCAGCAGAAGATCTCTAGGCATAGACCCAGTGCAACAACAAATATATGACTATATAGAATCACTGGAGAAGAAAAGTGCCTCAATGGATCTAGAATCCTCTATCAATCTAGAACCCTCTTTCAACCCACAATAACCTCTAATTAACTCTCTCAAAAAGGAAATGTATGAAATAGAGATATTAAACAGACATATCAAGAAAGAAAATGAAACCTTGAGGGAACGAAGTAAATTGGACAAGGCTATTCATGATAATATAATTTTACATCTAGGACTGTGGTATAAGAAGAATATGAAGTTGAAGAGGAAGAATAGAAGCTTGAACATAATAGTCATCAACCTTAAATACATGCTTCTTATGAAGAAACCCAGAATGGAAGTCAATTCAAAGAAGAACAAAAAACGAAAATTGGATGTACTAGTAGAAGTGTCTGAGCAAATGCAATAGGGAAGAAGAATTCACATTTTTGGAAAATTGCTTGAGGACATGCAATGATTTTGCAGTGGGGGTATGTTTAACTTCAGAATTACCCTCTCCTTGACAACTTTTCTCACTCCTTTCCCTTGCTTTTCCATAATATTACAGATTCCAATTAATGATAAATGATAGGTTTTGTCTTAAGGAAGGAATTAAATGATTGACATGTTATATTTTTATGTTTTCGCTATTTGAATAAATTTTTGCAAATTAGCGACAGAACGTAGCCTATTCTGCATCTAAGTGTGTATTATGTAGCTACTTCCATGGTCTGGCAGGTTCCAGGTGTCAAATGAAGAATCCGACCACATAGGCATCTCTAGAATCGTCTCCACATGGATTCTATCCTATTCACTCAGCCCAGATTGACAAGAAAGCAAGCTCAAGATTGTTGTCAAAGGTGGAGTCAAACATATGATACCCGGAAGCAATAGGACTCTTCGTCTGCTCTTTCATGGTTAATCAATAAATCTAACAGTTTTGTTGCAAGCTTTAACTCGGATCAGCCACATGTGTTAATGGTTCTGTTGCAAACATCTCGCTCGAATTTAAGTCACTTGTAGTTGATTAGACGTTTACACAATTCTGTTGTAATATGTATGAGCCACCTATAGCTAGTTTTCCTCAAAGATAGTTATGATTATTTCCTTTTAAATACTAGTTGTACAGAACCGAGCGGGGTTTGGAGAATTTTATGTATTAAGTTTAGACTTTCAGCTCTGTATTTTGGAATTCATTCTTTTCTATAATATAAAGCATGTGTTGACCAATGATCATTTAAGAGAGCATTTTTAATTAGTTAGCAGCTCAACCCGGTCAGTTGCAGAGGGCCGCTGCACTGAAGGAGGTTTTCTTTCCATTCATTTTCTGTTTAGTTTTAATTCATTATTTTCTTTTAGTATTATTTCTAACTGAGGTTGATTTATTTTTGTTTTGATCAATATCATAATGTTAAAACTCAATTTTGCAGTCTTGTTATTCCAACACATTTCATGAAAGGAAACGATGTTGTTTCTAAATAGAGGAAGGTTGAAGTAATGAAAATGCACCGTTATCTAGTTTACTCACTATTTTTTTATTTATTTTCTAGGGCAAATTTGTCAATCCACTGCGTTAATGAATGTTTCTTAACACCATTTCAAGTTGATACTCATCCTAAACTAAATGGTTAAACATTCACTTCACACAATGGTTGAAATCAATCAGTTACCTTCTGCATGTTTCATTTAGTTCTCTATATCATAAAGTAGAGAAAGTTGCTTGTATCCCATCTCAAGAAGGTTATCTTTCAAAATTTAAGGTTAGAGTAACCATAAGTGTTTCAGTTGATTTCATTCTCTGTATTTATTTCAACATGCATTACAACTTCACCCCTAATTCTAAGAAATAGACTCATGACTTAAGATTGATGACAAGATAGGATAGATGCTCTATTTTTCCTTTCTCTAAATTAGATTTTGACTAGCTTCAGCTCTTGGTTCACCTTTAGGATGTTTAGATTCACTTAAGTTTCTTATAGTTCAGATTGTACATTATTATGAATCAAAGAACAAAAATCCCCCAAAATAATATAAAAATACAAAACAAGGAAGTAAGAAGGGTTAACTAAGCACATATAGTGCACTACACTTCATTAGCTTACAAACCTTGGTTGATAATTTATGCAAGCAATTGAGGACACTAAATTGACTAAACATTGTGTACATGTTGAAAATTTGCCTTGAAGTCTTCAATCTCTTTGTATTGTTCAAATAAAACTGGTGACATCCTTAGTTTCTGGCTAATCATGGTGCAAAAATCCATTTCAAACAAGACCTAGAACATCTTGTTTTTTGTAACATGGGTTGGCTCCTTGGAAGCCCACAACGAGGAAAACCTCACAAATGTCAAGGTAAAGAGTGGAGAACTATGACTCCTCTAGAATTATCCATGTTTTCAATGCTATGAATAAAAATAACCGTGCATAGTGGAATTTATTTCCCTCTTCTTGTGCCTCTCGACACAAATCCCAAAATTGTTGGCACAAATATCCTTTCGAGTTAAACTAGATGCCTTTGTTTCACCACACAACCAATGATATGACTAGTGTGGGTACCTCATCTACCTGACACTTCCTTGTTACTTTCCCAGCCAAAATGTCCACAGAAAAGTGAACAATGTGATCATTAATGGAGTTGATGAGAAATCCCTGAGACTTTCTGATTAAATCATACTCCTTTATTGTCTCAGCCAACATTTTCTCCTAATATTTTCTGACACATGCATCGATTGGGTTTTCTTCTTTGTAGGGAAGTGCAATTATTCTTCTAATCAACATATCATCAATGGGGATCTTCATCCTGAGCCATAGAAATCCATTATGTACCAATGCCAATAACTGCCGCACACAATTTTTCTTGATATTACTACACCCGAAGCACTGAATATATAGCATATTCAACAGCCTAGCTTGTTGAATTCCTATTGCCCATGGTAGCAGTTCGACCCTTTTTACTCTGGCTTCTTCATAGTAAATTGATTTTAGGTAATTTTTGGGCTGAAACTAGGGATACTTTCTCCAATCGTTAATATACCAGTATGCACAGTTGTTGCACCCTTGCCAATAATTTTCCCTCAATCGGCACCTCATTCAGTAATAGTGGTGTAAATACTTTGAATTTGATAGCATATTGGTCCTCGGTAACCTTTGATGTCAGCTTTCATGGCGGCATATAAGGTGGCAACCTAGAGATTGGTTCCACATCTTATGCGTCGATATATTCTACTATGTTAGCTACTTCTTTCAAATATGAATCTTGGGGCTCCATTGGCTGCTTCTGCTTGTCCAACCTCTCCTTAGCTCTTTTCTCAGTGATTTTTCTTGGTGATTTCCTGACTGGAGGTTTCCTCTTCTTTTGTATGCTTCTGACAATAGTTTGCTTCCTTGGAGACCTTGACCCGGTGAAATGTGTTGGTGATGTAGCAATCATGAGG
This sequence comes from Pinus tabuliformis, assembly GCA_031772625.1. NCBI lineage: Eukaryota > Viridiplantae > Streptophyta > Pinopsida > Pinales > Pinaceae > Pinus > Pinus tabuliformis. Next base: position 352,437,984 of record CM062805.1, on the reverse strand, counting down.
AATCATAGCCCTCATCTAAGAAATTCTTGTTCAATCTCCTCCCAATTCATGCAACAAAATTCTTGGCTCACACTTAAGCGAAAAATCACCAGGCGAACTGTCAGTGAAAAAAGTGTTAAAATGTGGAATAGTTTACCATATTTATAACCTTTTTGAATTTCAAACTCCATGATCTCCTTTAGATCCACCTCATAAATGTGAATTTGGCAGTAGATTTGCGTAAATATGCCCATTCAATATGTCCCCCCACCCATGTTAATGGAAATTTCTCTATCAAATCAACTGTAGAAACCCCAATGGTCATATTCTAGATGAACTACATCAAACCCTTCATAGTAGCATTATTTCTCCTTCTTCATCACATCTTCCTCCATCTGCACCCTCCTCCTGAATACAGCACAACAATTTATCCTTGACGAAGACCTTCTTTGGTTGAGTAGTTTAAAAACTCATGCTTCCTTCCAACTACCTGTAGATATAAGACTTTTCTCCATTCATATAGTTATTGCGCAGTCCCAGGGATAGAATCATCCCTGTAGATTTCCAACCTACTACCATTTACTCGCCCAGGAAAAAAATGTCCATTCAACTTCACAGGATGAACTGCGCCACCATCTGAGATATCCATGACAATGTATAGTCCTATACAATGCATTTTGAATTTTCCCAAGAACCTTGTGAACTTACTATCATACAACATAACCAAGTATCCATTCTTGAAATTTTTCTGGTTAATATGTCGGTCGTGTGAGGCCTTTTCCCTGGCTTTCTGCACTTGTTGGTGAAATCCTGCAATAAAGCGATCTTCCTCTAGTGGGAGAAGTTGTTTCAATCTCTCCTCCATAATGTCATTGTCCACCATGTCCATGAATATGGAGATTCCAAGACTTAGTGGTATGTATGCCATAGTCATTATGGCTTCCTGTCCATAAACCAAGCTAAATAGAGTTTTTCCCGTTAACTTCTTGTAGGTAATGATGTATGCCCATAAAACTATTGGTATGCGCACATCTCAATCATGTATGTTGATGCTGCATAATTTATTCCGAGTGTTCTCCAAAATTTTGTTGAAGGCCTAAACCATGCCATTCGCCTTGGGATGATAAGGCATGCTCTTTTGATGATGTACCTAAAATTCCTTTGGCAATGCTTCAATAGTGTTGTGTAGGAAGTGAGATCCTTGGTTGCTCATCAAGATCTTTGGACACCCAAATATCAACAATATGTATTCAAAGATGAAGTGTAGATCAGTGCCTATGTTGCAATTATTTAATGGTTGTGCTTCAACCCACCTAGTTAGATAATCCAGCATGGTAATAATGTATCATGCACCACTCTTCTTTCTTGGCAGATTGATCAACCCAACAAAATCAATCGCCCACTTCAACAAAAATTCATCTGTTCTCGATGGTCTTCCAATCCTCTTCTAGACATTGTAAGCACTACAATATTCTTTGGAATCCTTGTTCACTGTGGGCCACCATAATCCCTCTTGTAAAATATTATACACGGTGGCTTTTATTGCATAGTTTCCTCGTGTGACATCACCATGTGTTCTTTCCAAAATACTGTGTCTTTCATGCTCAGGGACATATGTACACAATGTATCATCAGGGCCCATTTTATGCAAATGATCAATAATCAAAGAAAAATATATAGCTTTGACTACAAGTTCTTTCTTGTGTTGAGTCATATACTCTATAGGGAAAACTCTAGTAGAAAAAATGTAAATGATATCGATGAAATTATCATTCAAAACCCTTACTGCTAAGAGTTGCACATTAGGCAGTCCCTCTTCAATGTTCGTTGGTTCTTCACCACTCTCAATTCTGGAAAAATGATCCAGCCCAGTGTTCAATTGTCCTGACTTGACTATTACATCAAAACCATACTCTTAGAATAGCAATAGCCACCTACATATATTCTCCCCACCACAGGCTTGTTCACCAAGTACTTCAGTGTAGAATGGTTCGTAAACACATTGAAGTGTGTGCCTAATAAGTAATGCCTGACTTTATGCAACAAGTACACCATAGCCAAGCCCTCCCATTTCATTGTGGAATAATTCCTTTTTTCCTTAGATAATTTTTTACTTGCAAATGTGATGGGATGATCAAGATTCCCTTCTCCTGGTTGCGCTAAGACATCACCCAAAGTTATGCACGATGCATATACATGAATATGGAACTCCTTCCAATATGGAAACACCAGGATTGATGTAGTCAACATTTTTCCTCTAAGATGTCGAGGCTCTTTTGACATTCCTCGTCCCAACAAAAGGTGACATATTTCTTCAATAATGTTTCCATCGATGAAGTGATATGCACGTAGGACTTTATGAACTTTTGATAATAACCAATATGCCCTAGAGTCGTGCACAACTGCTTCAAATTATTTGGCGGATCAAGATTGATAATAACAACAATTTTTGTAGGGTCACCATCAACCCCTGCTTGCAAACAAAATATCCCAGTAATATTCCATATGGCCGTAACACAAAAAGTACACCTTTCAGGTTCAACAAGATTTGATCTTTCCTACAAGTATCCAACATCAAGTATAGGCTCGAAACATGCTTCTTTAACAGTCCAAAGACTATCCATTCATCAAAGTAAACCTTTATAAATTTGTGGATGTATCCTTAAATGTTGCAATGACAGCTCTAGAGAATATCGCAGGTGCATTCTTCAACCCCAACAACATGACTCTATACTAGAATGATCCCCATTCAGTAGAAAAAGTTCTCTTACTCCTATCTTCCATCGTGATCTTAATCTTTCAGTACCTTGAAAAACCATTTGTAAAGGAGTAGGCCTCCTATCCTCCCACATTATCCAAAACTTCATCTGTGAACAGTGATGGGAACGGATCATGTACGAATATGTCGTTCAACAAGTTTCTTAAAATGAAACAAATTCTTGTTTCTTCTTTAGTATTGTTCTCCTATACTACCATCGGTCTCACTGATTTGGATTCTTCTAGAGGTTCAATTATTCCAGCTGCGACCATCTTCTCAAGCTCCTCCTTCTCCTTCTCTTTGTATTTTGGGTTTAGCTTATATGGTCGTTGTTTTACAGGTTTTGCATCTGGCTTCAAATTTATCTTCATTATGCCTAGATTGGATATAATGACTTTAAACTTAGTGAACTTCATCGGAAATAGCTCTGGGTACTCATGCAGTAATTCAGTGACCTAACCTACTATATCCTCATCCTAGTAATCTCTGATGCCAGCAAATTTGGGATCTTCCTTTGAGTCTATATTTTCTTTCTTTGTCTTAACAAGTTGTGTTATGTCAGGAATCTCAACTTCTGGTCCCAAAACCTCACATTTTCCTTCTGATTTAGGGATGTTAATGTTGCGTGGATCTTACTTGCCCTCTTCCGTAGTCATATTATAGCATTCTATTGTGTGTTGCAACTGCGCGTTCGAATCAGGCTGTGCCCAAGTTATTAGCTCATTTGGTGTCTGAAAAATTGTAGTTCTAATTTCTTGAAGGCATCATTGATGGACTAAAGACCATCTTCGAAGCTAAAGGTCAATATGAAGCTTTCCTTCAAAGCATATTAGTCGGTGGTGCCATGGCATAGCTCCATTTTGAGATACGAATTCATTGGTATCACATCCAAATTATGGAAAAATATGTGTACCCATATTGGTTAAGGTTATTCACCCCATGTCATAGTCCAATGAGACAAATGTTCTTAGGGATCGTCCTTACCATTATACTTCTCTGCGATCCTTTTGTTTGCATGACCGAACCTGAGTCTCATTAATCGGCAATACTCCTTCCAATCTAGTATATTGTCTTTATGCATGCCCCATCATCGCGTAGGTGTAGACCTCAAAGCTATATCGAAGGCCTGCAATCATTTTTCTTCTGGTAAATCCCATTCAAACTCATCAAGAAATAAGATGACATCACCTATCCCATCATAGTAAGGTAAATTATGTACTTCTGCTAAGATGCGGTAAAGAGATTTTGTAAGTCTTTTATAGTGCACAGTAGAGACTTCATGCAACCGTTTCTTCTAGTTCTCCAAATGCTCATAAAAGTTTGAAACACATGAACTATCCTTTTCCCAATTTATCCTCCCATTTGTGGTGGGATTTATCCAATCCTCTTCCTATGCAGTTAAATTATAGATATGGTCAATATGTTCATCACCATATTCATTGCAGACAGGTTTTGTATACCACACTCCTTTAAAGGGGCCCAAAGGAACAACGACCTAGGTACCATTCATCTCGAATGCCATCATTCTTCTTTTTAGATTGATTATGGATTCCATATCAAATTGCAAATCAATTTCAAGTAAAGCTGGATATGGATTGTTGTCATCCACAATATCAATGACTTCAACGTCCACCACCACGCTTGCTCCTTCATTGTCCACAACAATGCCATGAAATCGACCCATCGGGATGATTTTATGCATATTGGTCATGCGCAACTGAAGCGGTGACAATTGCAGCTTTGGTTGCCCCATTCGCTCCCAAGTCTACTTTGATAATACATTCACATCCAATCTCAAGTAAAGAATTACTTGATCCATTTCGAATTCGCTGATCTGAGAAGTTAATCACATCTATTGGCTGGTTCTTTTCTTATTTCTGCATAATTTGTTTACTGTACATTGTTTAGGCTATGGATTCTCTTTACCAACATAGTTTTCAATTATTTCTTGCAATCCTTCCACTGCTTTTTGATCCCTTAGCAACTTCATACATGTTTGTTGAAAGGACTTCAAAATGGTCGGATCAAGGTTCTTTGTCACAGTAACCACTTCAAGATTATTTCTTCATGGTACTAGTTGCATCTGCTTGTTCGATGTTGGAGCTCATGGGTGCATGAAACTCTTCTTTGCTTTCGTGACGGTTTCTTTTCTCCAGCCCTCCTGATCCATATATATGCCATACACTTTTTCCCCTCTGTTTTATCTTCTCCTATAGCTACGCCACTTCATGTCACTATGCTAACACTCGGGTCATCTTCACGTGGTTGAACCCTTGTCATTTGAAAGTTCTGCAAAGGCTTCTAATTCTTCTTTTCCCATATTTTAGCCATCAAAATAGGACAATCCTCAATTACATGGTCAATTTGTTGACAATACTTCCAGGAAGGGTTAGTGGGGTTCTGACAATTCCATGTAAAATGTCTAGCTTTGCCACAGTTATAACATATAATCTTACCCAGACCTCATCCAATGGCCCCTCCTCAATCACGTCCTCTACCTTGAAATATTTTGTGGGTTGTAGGTGACCCATGATCTTCCTACATGCATCCTTCAGCTTGGATTTGGTATGCAATAGTTTTCTCTATCATCGAATCATAGCTACGACAATTTATTTCATCATGTCCTATTGACCACCAAAATTTACCAAATAACTAATTTGGTGATTGTACATACTTTCGTAACAAATAACAATGGTCAATTGGGTGTTGGCTCGCAACTCAGAAAATACTACATGAAACACTTGATCTGGTACTTGGTCTAGCACTAGGTTTCAGCTTCAGAGGTTTAGGACCTCCAGCAACCAAATAATTGCGATATATAGGACACTGGTCCTTGTAGTGAGATTTCACTTTACACGTTACACACAAAACGTCTAAGTGCATATCAGGCCAAACATCCTTTCCTTTCCTCAAATATTGTAGATCCATATGTAAGCTCGCTAACTGGGTCTTTATCAACTGAACTCCTATGTGAGTATCCTATACCGATGATGCTTCTAGCTTCATCACAATTTCTAATGCCTCATCTTGCAATGCGATCTTTTCCTATGATAGCGGTAATCTAAGATGCAGTAATAGCGCAGCTATATACCACTCTTTGTGCTGCTCATTGAAGATCTGAAAGTTGACTTGTCCCAACAAGCATTTTAATTTTTAATCTAATTCCCAAGAAGTCTTGTTAACCTCTTGCGTAATCTCTTTTATCTCCATAATGCACTACGATTACAACTTTGATTTCTTGAACTCTGCATTATGTGCTTTCTATGTCTTAGCTAGCGAAGCAGTTGGGTTTGTTGTACTATACTAAATATATCATGATAGATCTCTATCCTACAGTGTCATGACACACTGATCTTTCTTCATATCTTCATCATTGATTTGTTGCGTTTTCCATACAGCATCTACAAGAAACTAAAATTTCTCAAGATCCTCTAGTCCCTAACCCTTAAAAAGATGCATCTTTACTACATTAGCCATATTAAATGGGGGAAGTGGAGGTGGAGGTGTAGGTGTATGAGGTGGAGGTGAAGGTTGAGGTGGAGTGGTTAGATGGGGAATCCAAGAAGTGCATTGATTATCTAATTATGACACATCTTTCAACGTGCTAGGGTTGCTTCTCTCTTCTTTGCTTTTCGATTCACCCAATAACAAACTGTAAATAGCTTAAACAAAATTATCGTAGTTTATTCTGAATCTCTTTCCACTCCACATAGATCCAATCTTTCTTCCTTTAAACGTTAATCTACTTTCATATGCAGTACGCCCTTTTCACATAAGAATATCTTAATCCAAAGCTTTAGGGAATTCAAATACTTACCTTGCGAACCCTTGAAAAAGCGGCACTCAGCGCCATTGTAGGATACCAATGTGTTAATCGCAAAGTTAGTAATAAATTCTCCAAGAACACTATCGATCCAATAATCAATAGTACTTGTGATGTTATTTCTAGTCTCCTTGAGTTTCTTAATTAGCTCTGGGGTCCACGTAGTAGGCTTTTCGTGTTTCCAATAGGTCTCACTTTTAGCTAGTTTTGAAATCCACTCATGTAGCTCATTAGCGAATGACGCAAAAAAGATCCTATGTTTTTCTGTAAAGACATACCTCCACAACCACCTTTTTGTTGACAGACATAGATTTCTATTTTACTGTGCTACAAATTCACCCAACTTCGAATCGACCCAATCTTGAATCTCTTTTCTAGTCGGATGACACATCACATATCCCTCAAATAGAACCCAGTCGTGGCAACAAAACCATTTTTTTGGCTTGAGGGGGTTAGACCTAGGTTCAAATTTAGTTGCACTAACCAAAAAAACCCTTTATCAATGTCCCTTTAGGCTTTTAGAAACGATTTTCTTGCGCTGACCACAGTCTCATCCGAGGCAATGTTGGGTGATGATGGAACCACGTTTTTTCATCTAGAAGGTTTATGGAGTGTGGCTCTTGACTTATAGATCTATTCCTGTGCTACACGATCTTACTAACATTATACGAAATTTGAACTATCCATACAAAAATACTAATTCACAAACCTAAAATTCTATCTACTGTCCATAAAACAATGGACCTTAACTATAATTAACTCAAACAACATTCACATATGAATTCTGATCTTATCTTTTATTGTGCAACACAGAAGTAAATGGTAATCGCATAAAGTAAAGTACAAAATATAACTACACAGATCTACCTTCAAAATCTTCTTTATTATCTTCAGATCTTCATAATTACAATCCTTCCTTCCCTACGCACATAGTTGTAGGTGGCTATGCACACAACTGTAGACTTACCAAGGTCTTTGTGCACACAGTTGTAGGATCCTTCCCCTTCACCTTAACACAAAAATATATGATGATTACAGACCCAAAAACATTAAAACATATCAATGAATGAATTCCTTTGAATTACTAAGACAACCCTTTATATATATTTTTCTATTACAATGCCATGGTCAGCAAACCATGCGTGGAACTCAAAACATACAAATTAATCCCATAATTTTACAAAATAAGGGGATTTGACCTTCTCTAAAGCCCCTATGACTCCTAAAAAAATGCACGAAGTGCACTCCACTCCTGAAAATGATGGCTCTTTACAAAACTTTGAAAAAATTTAACCTAGGGGGACCCTACCCAACAGAAAACAAGGAATAAATCAGAAGAAAACCGAGAAGATTCATCCTTTTACCCTTGCGGTGGACCCCTTTGTAAGGAAAAAATGAAGCAAGAAGATTTGGGTGAACAAAGAGGAGTTGAATGAGAAAATTCCTCTAGTCATAAGCAGCCAAGAGAAAGCCCAAACATGGGAAAAGAATAAGTTGGAAAGTATTGCTCCTATCAGGACTCGACCATTGAAAGTTTGGAAGAATAAGAAGGATGAAGTGCTCAGGGGGAGTAGATCCTTTATACATCATCAGTAAATGAAGAGAATGGCCTCAAGGGAGGTCGAATAAGTCAGGTGCAGGAAGCTAGAAGGAAAAAAAGGGAGGTGCATATGATTGATTGAAGGTATGGTCGAGCCCCCTTGCTTACTTTAGTAATGTATTTGTTTGTTTCAAATGTATCAACATTTAAGAAAGAGAGGACAAGTGTAGGAAGCTAGGTTTCAATGGGAGTTTGTAATAATACTCTATGTTACGAGAGAAGAAGATGAGCTATAGTAGAAGTGTGGAACGACAAAAGATCCATAGTCAAGTCACATGCACAGGATCTATCCTCACACTGATGCAAGAGATTAGAGATAATTGGCTTAGGGGGAGCTACTTTGTTAAGCAGTAGTAGAAAACAATTGTCAGTCTCAAGAAGAAAGTTTCAAAATGGAATGAAAGTAGTCCATATTTGGAGTAGCTTTATCTCAGGGGGAGCCGAATTGATCCATGTAGATGGTTAGGAGAAGTGAAAACAAAGGATTAAGAAGAAATAGTAGCAAGAATGAAGAGAAATCACAACGCATCACTAATGGGTGGTATTTTCATTTAGCATTAATACCAAGAGCAGTTTTATTTGGTATAAATTTCCATTTAAATTGGTACAAAATATGCATTGGTAGAAAGAGTATGCAGTTGGAATCCATAAGGTTTCAAAAACTAGAGGAATTTAAATCAAAGGAAATATATGTTCAGGGGAAGCATATCACAGATGTCCATTTTATAGAGAAATAACAGCTATCTATCCTTGAAGAGAAGTTTGCAGAGCAGAATGCACATCAACTATTAGATCCTCATTATTGACAGTTAGTGATTTCATGGGGGACAAGAAGTAACTTGTATCCCTTTTCCATTGATGTCAAATAGGGAGAGAATTTTATTGGAGAACAAGTTATGATGGCCGAAGAAGAGAAAACAAAGGCATTGGTGGATCATGGAAGGAGATGTGTCGAAGTAGCATGAGTATTTTCCATCAATGTGGAGAAGTGAAGAGGTGCTTCAATCAATTCCAAAGGGACAAATTGTTGGACAATTCACATTGTCTATTTGGCTAATGGCAGTAAGTGTGTTGGCATTGATGTCAACATCAATGTTGGGAGATCAAGTTGGGTAATTGGCATTGTTTGACAGTTAGCAAGTGTTTTGGAATTGATGTCAACTAGATCAACGTGGATGTATGTGTTAGCATGATGTTAGGAAATACAACATTGATGTCCACTAGGCTAGTTGTGATGGCAACAGAGGCCAACATTGATGTGCTTGATTTTCCAAGCTCAGTGGGAGTCCTATGGTTATTGGGGTCTTCGGTATAGAATCACCATAGTAGCAAGATTGTTGGAGAAACCATAAAATAATGATTATGGTAGTTGGGAGTCCCATGGTTGCTGTACTATCTGGTAGAAAATTACCATAGTGGCAAGCTTATTGGAAAAGCCATAAAATGATGAATATGGTGGTTGGGAGTCCCATGGTTGTTGCAATTCTCTATAGAGAATCATCATAGTAGAATGCTTATTGGTGAAGACATAAAATGATGAATATGGTGGTTGGGAGTCCCATGGTTTTTGTAGTACTCTGTAGAGAATCATCATAGTAGTAGGATTATTGGAGAAGACATAAAATGATGGTTATGATGGTTGGGAGTCCCATATTTTGGATGAGATTCAACCTTCAGCTCATATACTCTTGGAGTTAGCACAATTTTTTAGTTCTCAAAAAGAGATTTCCAACAGTATGTGCAAGTCCATGAATGGACATCGGGCTCAAAAGTTATTGATAGTAGAAGTAAGGAGCTTCAAGCCCTTAGAAGGAGGCCGAATTGCAGAACTAGAGTAGTAGGCCGAATTTCGAAAGCCCAAATTTTGCAGTGTTGCAGTCTTAAGACTTTGGGAGGTCAGAATATTAGAGGTCAGAGACTTCATATAATTTATTTCTTAGAAATTTTTGATCCAATACTATGGAGCCTATCCTCAGAACTTTAGGACCTCTCAAAGTAGGTGAATATCGGAGAAGGGCCGAGCATTGGAGAAGGTGAATATCATAGCACACAACAACCTCAGACTACTGCAACCTTGGAACATTGATATTTCTTAACTTATTGTTAATTGAATTCTTTTGAAAGCACTGAGGGGTGTAGGGAGCAAATATTATGAAGGAAATCGTCTGCAAAACCATGGACCAAGGAACCCTTTCTCTCACCTCAGATAGAGCACATGGCAGTAGGTGATTTGCCCTTAGGAGATGATGATGGTAGATCATGTCAGCATGACATGGCTGTATGGAGGACACAAGGTAGTCAGATTCAACATTATGGGGTGGCCTAATGCGGAAAATCCTCATGACACATGTCAACACTAAAGAGATGCCTTGTGGGTTGGCGATGAATGCATGATGTCATTCAAGAAGTACATAATGGAGCTCTAGATTTCGCAAGTCCTTTGTAATTGAATTTCAGGGAAAGTTCCAACATGTGTTGCTCCGATGTTTCTAGCATTTGATCATAGAGACCCAAGGAACCAAGGGTGTAGAGTGATAAAATAGGGAGATAAGCCCTCAGAAGACTATTGAAGGGCTTAACACCTAAGTTTTATGTCATCGGTCACAACACCCGGTCCCATTGAGGAAAAAAAATAAGAGACGAAGAAAAAGGGGTTAAATGCAAGGATTAGAATTTCGTGATTTCATAACAACTTCCTTAATAAATTTATGATATGTGGGAGTTCTAACATTCCAATACAGAGGTGTATGAAGTCGTCAGTCATAGCACCTGGTCTTATGGAGGAAAAATAATAAAAGGCGAAGTAGAAGGGGCTAAAGGCCAAATGAACTGTCATGATTTCATAACGTCTACCTTAATAAAGTTATGAAATGATTAGGCCCTAAAACTAAAACATTGAGGTGCATGGCAGATGAATGAGTCATAAACTAAGTAAATGTGCTTAGTAAGTTTGGAATCATAGGAGTAATGGCAACTTCAGATATTTTTGTGTCAAGGAGGTGTGGACCAAGGCTGCACAGATGCTTCAATGGAGTTTTTTGTACCTTAAGAAACCAATTTCCTGGCTGTAGAGAAATTGTGCTTAAGACATTAATAAATATTATTTACTGTCACTTATTTTTCACTTTGTTGTTTGTTATGTCCGCAATTGAAGGAACTAGAACACTAGGTATTTAATCTTTAATACATGTATGACCAAAACATCACAAAATGCCATTTGTTGTTAGATACAAATGATGAATGAAGAAAGCTTGAAAGGGAAGTTAAAGATAATATGTTGATCTTTCACAGAAACTATTATTTGTCACTTAGAAGAATTATGAAAATGAGAACTAAATCATAGACAATATGCCGCTTAACATAGAAACTACTATCCATGACTCTGGAAGAAGTTAAAGATAATATGTTGGTCTTTCACCAAAACTATTATCTATAACTTAGAAAAGAAGTTGGAAACTTCAAGCATAGGAGCACTATTTTAAGGAATTCTAAATTTATCTACATAAGCAAATAAAGACTTGCAGCTTCATTACTATACTTGAAAGAGGAAAACATAACCTCACACATAATAGAGAAGGTTACAAAATTATACCCAACAACTCATGGAAACTTATGATTCTTTCATTAATCAACGATGATATCAGGAATATAGTGGCCTAGTCTCCCTATTCTCCAAAATTCCAACCATAATTACAATTCCATTGTCGGGCTTTTATCTCTTCTATCAAAAACATAAATAAAACATGCCCATCTACCTTTTCTTTAGACTTGGCTTCAAGATTTATTTTTCCCTTTACCAAGTGAAATTAACGCAAACCTTTGGTAACTATGGAACTGAAAAGGTATTAACTTTGCTTCATAAATCCATTGGATCTGCCTTTTCAGCGCTACGTTGACTTCCCATCGCAAATCGCAATCGACCCTTTCCAATAGTGTATTAACGTAATGTTGGACTTACGTATAAATCCTTCATATTTGTGCTATTTCTATTATATCTCTTTTATAATAGAAATACACCATAAACATACCTTTTCCACTTTTAATACGGACTTTACACAACTATTGAGACATACCTTTATTGCAATCGCTATCAACACTTTCCATTATTATATCGACCCAACCCTTAACATATCGCAATATGATGAACACGTTGAAGTTATAGAACATAATATAAAAACTATCGAGTCCAGCATCCTTATCACAAATTGCAATCGGTGAATGAACCAATACATATTCATTCGGCACTTTACAGACCCACCGGAGTTATTGAACACATTATATATATATATATTTGGGTCCGGCCATTATCGTAGATCGTGATCGACAAGATCACATACATATATAATAACTGCTCTGTGTTATTTCAGACTTGCCGACATTATAAAATATGGCATATATAATATTGAATCCGGAACCCAATCGCAAATCACAATCGACACTTTTCAATGGAACCAATCGTCCATAATCATTGTGGACCCGCCAAACTTGTAAATGCAACATATATATTTCATGTTCGTTGTTAACACTTTAACACTTGTTGCCTTTGTAAATCCGATATATTTCTTTATTTCTTTCTCATTTCGAAATGAATTTTTAGATATATATATAGATGTATGTATGTATGTATGTATATATGTATATCGGGTCTAGCTCCATATAACCATTTATATAATGACTTGTTTTGTCTGTATAGCAACTTTGGCTACTCCGGGGCCGATTTTCTTACAATTCATTTAGCGATTCCGCTATGTCACTTCTTCATCTTGCTTTTATCTCTTTTTAAAGATATTTTCAAGTGATTTTTGAATGACACATGAATATTAAAGGTAACAAAAAATGCATGGTACAACATCTGGCCCCACCTGGGGATAGTACTTCTACCACAAAAACAATAAGAACCGTAGATTAGTGCCTTATCCATTGGGCATGGAGTCATATATTGCTTCACCAAACTTAACTGTGTGAAAATTTTGTAATATTTGTAGTGATAAAATTCTTGTGCTTTGATAGCAAAGTATTGAGAATCTTAGATCAACAGCTTTAGTTGGGCATCGAGTCCAAAACTGGGAAAACCCTGAAATTTGAAAAACTGGAACCTGACAATCTTGAAGTCTGAAACCTCTACAAACCAGTTTCCAACTAGGAAAGTCACCCTTATTCATCAACTAATGATTAAACTGAAAGAACTACAACTAGAAACCAAATCCTCAACACTTGAGCTTATTTATGTACAAGTTCCTACATATGAACATGATTAATCTCCATTAGGTGAAGTCAATCTTCCAATGGTACCAGGTTAGAATTTGGGTGCTTAATCTAAAACCATTCTGCTAGTGAATCTTGAAAATGCAATTCATCTTGAATAAAAAATAAATGATTCATAAAGGAAGCTCACAACAAAAGTTAGAAGTATATCCACAAAATGATATGTGTAGACTGCTGATAAATTTCTCCATGTAATCTGACACAGGATCTTCAAAAGTATGAGAAAAAATATGTTCTTGATTAGCTCCAAAAAATAGATTCTCTATGTATGAAGGTTCCTGCTCAATTAAACCTTTTGTTGGGATAATATGTTCAACAGAACAATCAACAACATATTTAAGAAAATGATCTATGTCACTTTCATGTCTCCACTTTTCATCTCTAAGCTTTGATTGAAAATAATTTGTAATTGTAACTTCGGGGAGCAAGAATTTTTTTTATCATTACTATACGACATATGATCAACTTCAAATAGATTATTTACCTCTGATCCATGGGCATCCTTATGTTCTTCAAGGCACTGATATACTGTCTCTTTATCATCTTTCTCCTTACATAAGATAGCCTCTTTTGTTATGATAGATGGCTCAATATATTGTTGTCCAACATATCCCTCTTGCTGGTTTCTTCCTGTATGTTCAACACCCAACTGATGAACTTGAAGAGCTTCATCCTATTCCCCATTTAAACCACTTTCATTATAAATAGGAGGATCATCAAATTTAACAAAATAGGAACTCTGGGGATTTATTTGCAACTCAATCATTTCTTCCTCTTCTTGATCACTGAGCAGAGATGCTTGATGCATGTTTGAACTTTCTTCCATCTGAATACTCTCTTGATTTGCTTGGATCAGAGTTAGCCAATTATCTGCTTGAGAGATCATTGGAGAGAAATGTTTTATAAACTTTTCCACATCATTTTGAGAAAATGATGCTTGATCTCCTTGGACCATAGTCAACCAATTCTTTGCCTGGGAGATTATTGAAGAAGAATGCTTTATAAGCTTCTCTGCATCATTTTTAGAAAATGACAGTTCCTCGCTTTTAGAGACTTGTTCATAGTTAATCTGGCTATAATATCTCTGAATGCTTGATATATCATCAATAAGATCATCATCTTCTTCAACAGGATTATCATGAGCTTTTAAAGTTTCTTTAAAATCATAATATTCACAACAATTTTAAAATAGAAACTTGTGTGGATAATAAACTCTACAAAAGGAATTGAATACTGAATGGAAATTTTTCAAGGATGAAATGCCTGAATGAGGCAAAGACCTGAACCAAACCCTAGCTTCTTTGTCCAAAGAAAGCATAAAAAACTTCATCTTCACATCTTCATGAATGATGCCCTGCTGCTCCATGCATTCATGAAACTCTTGGAGATGCTGAGATGGATCTTCATATTCCTTTCTATTGAATTTGGAAGATACTCATTCTAGGAAAAAAATGCAGGCATATCATGAGGACAACCAGTGATCCCATTAAAATCAAATGGATCAAATTTATGGACTAAGAATGCAGGGAGAGCCATTAAAACCTAGAAAAGAAAACTTCAACGTACAGTGGAGTTGCCAATCAGTGTTGTAAGTGAAAATCACAAGTGTGAATGTACAACCAACTGCTGAAACTTGTCATTATCAAGAATCAACTTCAAACTTAATAAACTCAAGGAAAAGTGCTCTTATTCAATTATTTTGTAGGTTATGGTCTCTATTACTATGGAGTTGCCTTTTATTTCTTTTATTCAAAACAACCAAGTATTTTGATCCGGATTTAAGCAGGAACGCAATAGATTACAGAGATAACCATAAATACAGAGATGCGATAACCATAAAAACAGAGATGCAGCGGAAATAATACTTCATTTCATTAATGGAAAATACTGAAATATGCTTACAACCAGAAATGGAAATAAACCAGCTAGGGCGATGGTAGCTTATCTCTGAGAAGAGATGTGTGGCTACATGCCTCTGAACTGTTCCGAACTGTGTTACAATGAGGCTCGAAGGCCTATTTATTGTTGAGAAACAATGAAAAACCCTTCACATCCCGAAACCTAACCCTAGAAGATGAAACGCCAAATTGTGGGCCCCGTTTGGGTAAATTGGTACATCAATTTCCCGGGGTCGTAACTTTGGCATACGATCTCCGTTTGACGCGTACGATAGCTCGTTAGAAAGATCTATCCGAGAACTACCACTTTGGGAAGGGCAACATTGGTCTTTAGTAAGTTGTGCTACAATTTAGGAAACTGAAAAAGCTGAAAGAGACAGTTGTGGGGGTCCAAATGGGTTGGTGGGTGGCCACCAACATCCACCTGGATCATTCCTCCCCCCTTAGGAAGCAATGGTCCCCATTGCGTTGAGTTCCTCCATCTGCTGAACTTGTCCTGCAATCTCTGATGTGTCCAGTGATGGTGGGAAGCATGGTCGACGATGGTCCACATTGAACATTTGGTGCAGGCGAAGGAATGGAGGAATGCTGTGCTTCAAAGCATTGTTGCCCATAGCCTTGGTACTGCTGTGAGGACCATGTCGGAGTGGTCGGAGCTTCTGATGGGCTCTTGTAAGGCGTTCTTTCTGCAGATGTAACCAAACTTTGTTGCCCACCTGAAACTTATGTGGTACCCCTGTGGGTGAGGAGAAGTTGTTCCTGTGTTCTGTCATGACCGTATCCCTTTGTTGATGCTGCTGTGTGTAGGAACCCTTTGCAGGGGTCATGGATGTAGCAACGATCTTCCCCTTATTTTGGGAGTGAACCAGACAAATGAATTTCCTGGTCTGTGATATGAGCTTGCTACCTTTCTTGGTAGTGATCAAGGATGTGGCAGTAGGTGGGGCTACCTCCGGTATCCTGTATAATGAATGATTCAAAGAAATAATGACAGCACGAGGCCTTGACTCATACACAGCATGTCGCCTCCACAAGTATGGTTGGCCTAATAATACATCGCAAACATCCAGAGGTGTAACATCACACAATACCTCGTCTGTGAAGGGTTTGATGCTGTAGGGAAGGCGGCACTGCTGGCGAACTTTCAGATCTCGTCCTTCGTGAAGCCACCCAATACTGTACGGCTGCGGGTGTGGTGTAGTCGGTAGGCCCAACCGCTTCACGACCTCTGCTGAAACCAGGTTCTTTTGGCTGCCACTGTCGACAATGAATTGTAGCGGCGAACCCTTCACCCACATCTGTGAGTGGAAAAGACGCTCCCCTTCCTCCGGATTTTCGGGTTCATCTTTCTGGATCTTGGCAGTGGCAACAGTGGCGTTGGGATCCGCATCAATGATCTGCTTCCCTTTGCCATTACCCTTGTCGAGTTCTGGCTCAGGGTCGGAACATGCATCTGATTCGGAAGCCTTCAACTCAGCCACCAGCGACTGCTTGGTCCGACACTCACTTGTGTTATGAGTGGGACTCTTGTGGAACTCACACCACTTTCCTGTGTCCTTCTTCGGCTTCGTGGTGTTGTTCTTTTCTTGCGGCTTCGACGGGTTGTCTTGGGTCACCCCGCCTTGGCTTTGTCCTTTGGGCTTCGGATTTGCAGATCCAAAGTCTCGCTTCTTCTGTTTGAACTTTTGCTCGATTTTGACAGCATATCGGTATGCTGTGCCGAGTGAGGAGATGTTCAAGAACACCATCTCTTCCTGGATGTATCTGTGCAGACAGCTGCGGTATTTGAGTACCAGATGCAGCTCAGAATCTTTGATACCCAACTGTGTGCGAAGGGTATGAAAAATGTTTGTGAACTCCAGACACATCTTGGTCTCGTCCTTGCCGCAGTGTGGTCCATTTGATATATTTGTCCTCATAGCTTCCGACAGGATAGTACTGCTCCTTGATGGCATCCCGGAAGTCATTCCAAGTGGGTGCGGCTGAAAATAGGGAGCCTGTGCTTTCATCCTTCTGCTCGCAGTAGGTTTCCCAACAGTCCTTGACGTGGGGGGCTGCTTTGAGAAGAGCAAAAACAATCTTTTCTCGACTTGAAAATTCATGAACAGAAAAATACCCATCTAGCAGATTTAACCATTTATCTACGGCATCTGCGTCTATTTGACCCTCGAATATGGGGATTTCAAAATTAACTTGTACCTTGAAGGGTGTGGAATTTCCAGAGTCGCTGTTGGAAGCCGATGCGTCGCCTCTGGGTAGGCGCTGAAGGATCTGTGCAAAGCTATCCATCATCGCGTTCCTTTGCCGCTCGAGCGCTTCTTCGAGAAAGATTTTGATAGGATCTCCTGCCCCCTCGTCTTTCTTCTCATCCGCCATGGGAGGCCGTCGGGATTTGTGAGGCTGGTCTTGCAAAGGTTCGACCAGTTCAAGCCCTAACTCCTTATATCCCGACCTCGTTGGGGACATGCAAAGAAAAACAGAGAAAAAACAGACCGCTCTGATACCACTGATCCGGATTTAAGCAGGAACGCAATAGATTACAGAGATAACCATAAATACAGAGATGCGATAACCATAAAAACAGAGATGCAGCGGAAATAATACTTCATTTCATTAATGGAAAATACTGAAATATGCTTACAACCAGAAATGGAAATAAACCAGCTAGGGCGATGGTAGCTTATCTCTGAGAAGAGATGTGTGGCTACATGCCTCTGAACTGTTCCGAACTGTGTTACAATGAGGCTCGAAGGCCTATTTATTGTTGAGAAACAATGAAAAACCCTTCACATCCCGAAACCTAACCCTAGAAGATGAAACGCCAAATTGTGGGCCCCGTTTGGGTAAATTGGTACATCAATTTCCCGGGGTCGTAACTTTGGCATACGATCTCCGTTTGACGCGTACGATAGCTCGTTAGAAAGATCTATCCGAGAACTACCACTTTGGGAAGGGCAACATCGGTCTATAGACCCATGTTGCCCCCAGATTCCCAAAAAAACGTCGTTTAGGGCCTCAAAACGGCTCCGGAAGTTCAGGACCCAAAAAAACTGCTAAAAATAGTAAGTTGTGCTACAATTTAGGAAACTGAAAAAGCTGAAAGAGATAGTTGTGGGGGTCCAAATGGGTTGGTGGGTGGCCACCAACATCCACCTGGATCATTCCTCCCCCCTTAGGAAGCAATGGTCCCCATTGCGTTGAGTTCCTCCATCTGCTGAACTTGTCCTGCAATCTCTGATGTGTCCAGTGATGGTGGGAAGCATGGTCGACGATGGTCCACATTGAACATTTGGTGCAGGCGAAGGAATGGAGGAATGCTGTGCTTCAAAGCATTGTTGCCCATAGCCTTGGTACTGCTGTGAGGACCATGTCGGAGTGGTCGGAGCTTCTGATGGGCTCTTGTAAGGCGTTCTTTCTGCAGATGTAACCAAACTTTGTTGCCCACCTGAAACTTATGTGGTACCCCTGTGGGTGAGGAGAAGTTGTTCCTGTGTTCTGTCATGACCGTATCCCTTTGTTGATGCTGCTGTGTGTAGGAACCCTTTGCAGGGGTCATGGATGTAGCAACGATCTTCCCCTTATTTTGGGAGTGAACCAGACAAATGAATTTCCTGGTCTGTGATATGAGCTTGCTACCTTTCTTGGTAGTGATCAAGGATGTGGCAGTAGGTGGGGCTACCTCCGGTATCCTGTATAATGAATGATTCAAAGAAATAATGACAGCACGAGGCCTTGACTCATACACAGCATGTCGCCTCCACAAGTATGGTTGGCCTAATAATACATCGCAAACATCCAGAGGTGTAACATCACACAATACCTCGTCTGTGAAGGGTTTGATGCTGTAGGGAAGGCGGCACTGCTGGCGAACTTTCAGTTCTCGTCCTTCGTGAAGCCACCCGATACTGTACGGCTGCGGGCGTGGTGTAGTCGGTAGGCCCAACCGCTTCACGACCTCTGCTGAAACCAGGTTCTTTTGGCTGCCACTGTCGAAAATGAATTGTAGCGGCGAACCCTTCACCCACATCTGTGAGTGGAAAAGACGCTCCCCTTCCTCCGGATTTTCGGGTTCATCTTTCTGGATCTTGGCAGTGGCAACAGTGGCGCTGGGATCCGCATCAATGATCTGCTTCCCTTTGCCATTACCCTTGTCGAGTTCTGGCTCAGGGTCGGAACATGCATCTGATTCGGAAGCCTTCAACTCAGCCACCAGCGACTGCTTGGTCCGACACTCACTTGTGTTATGAGTGGGACTCTTGTGGAACTCACACCACTTTCCTGTGTCCTTCTTCGGCTTCGTGGTGTTGTTCTTTTCTTGCGGCTTCGACGGGTTGTCTTGGGTCACCCCGCCTTGGCTTTTTCCTTTGGGCTTCGGATTTGCAGATCCAAAGTCTCGCTTCTTCTGTTTGAACTTTTGCTCGATTTTGACAGCATATCGGTATGCTGTGCCGAGTGAGGAGATGTTCAAGAACACCATCTCTTCCTGGATGTATCTGTGCAGACAGCTGCGGTATTTGAGTACCAGATGCAGCTCAGAATCTTTGATACCCAACTGTGTGCGAAGGGTATGAAAAATGTTTGTGAACTCCGGCACATCTTGGTCTCGTCCTTGCCGCAGTGTGGTCCATTTGATATATTTGTCCTCATAGCTTCCGACAGGATAGTACTGCTCCTTGATGGCATCCCGGAAGTCATTCCAAGTGGGTGCGGCTGAAAATAGGGAGCCTGTGCTTTCATCCTTCTGCTCGCAGTAGGTTTCCCACCAGTCCTTGACGTGGGGGGCTGCTTTGAGAAGAGCAAAAACAATCTTTTCTCGACTTGAAAATTCATGAACAGAAAAATACCCATCTAGCAGATTTAACCATTTATCTACGGCATCTGCGTCTATTTGACCCTCGAATATGGGGATTTCAAAATTAACTTGTACCTTGAAGGGTGTGGAATTTCCAGAGTCGCTGTTGGAAGCCGATGCGTCGCCTCTGGGTAGGCGCTGAAGGATCTGTGCAAAGCTATCCATCATCGCGTTCCTTTGCCGCTCGAGCGCTTCTTCGAGCAAGATTTTGATAGGATCTCCTGCCCCCTCGTCTTTCTTCTCATCCGCCATGGGAGGCCGTCGGGATTTGTGAGGCTGGTCTTGCAAAGGTTCGACCAGTTCAAGCCCTAACTCCTTATATCCCGACCTCGTTGGGGACATGCAAAGAAAAACAGAGAAAAAACAGACCGCTCTGATACCACTGATCCGGATTTAAGCAGGAACGCAATAGATTACAGAGATAACCATAAATACAGAGATGCGATAACCATAAAAACAGAGATGCAGCGGAAATAATACTTCATTTCATTAATGGAAAATACTGAAATATGCTTACAACCAGAAATGGAAATAAACCAGCTAGGGCGATGGTAGCTTATCTCTGAGAAGAGATGTGTGGCTACATGCCTCTGAACTGTTCAGAACTGTGTTACAATGAGGCTCGAAGGCCTATTTATTGTTGAGAAACAATGAAAAACCCTTCACATCCCGAAATCTAACCCTAGAAGATGAAACGCCAAATTGTGGGCCCCGTTTGGGTAAATTGGTACATCAATTTCCCGGGGTCGTAACTTTGGCATACGATCTCCGTTTGACGCGTACGATAGCTCGTTAGAAAGATCTATCCGAGAACTACCACTTTGGGAAGGGCAACATCGGTCTATAGACCCATGTTGCCCCCAGATTCCCAAAAAAACGTCGTTTAGGGCCTCAAAACGGCTCCGGAAGTTCAGGACCCAAAAAAACTGCTAAAAATAGTAAGTTGTGCTACAATTTAGGAAACTGAAAAAGCTGAAAGAGACAGTTGTGGGGGTCCAAATGGGTTGGTGGGTGGCCACCAACATCCACCTGGATCATATTTCCTCCTCACTGAACAACCAGAGGAAAAGATTGAAAACCTAGGGAAAAATGTTCTTGTCTTCTCTCCCCGGCAACGGTGCCAATTAATGTTGTACCTTAAGAAACCAATTTCTTGGCTGTAGAGAAATTGTGCTTAAGACATTAATAAATATTATTTACTGTCACTTATTTGTCACATTATTGTTTGTTGTGTCCTCAAATGAAGGACCTAGAACACTAGATCTTTAATCTTTTTAATACATGTATGACCAGAACATCATAGAATGCCATTTGTTGCTAGATATAAATGATGAATGAAGAAATATTGAAAGGGAACTTAAAGATAATATGCAGATCTTTCACAGAAACTATTATCCGTCACTTAGAAGAATTATGAAAATGAGAACTGAATCATAGACAATATGTTGCGTAACACAGAAACTACATTTTGTGACTCTGTGAGAAGTAAAAGTTAATGTTCCGGTCTTTCACAGAAACTATTATCTAAAAATTAGAAAATAAGATGGAAACTTCAAGCATAGGAGCACTCTTTTAACGAATTTTAACTTTATCTACATAAGAAAATAAATACCTGTAGCTTCATTACTATACTTGAAAGAAGAAGACATAACATTATACATGACACAGAAGGTCACAAAATTATACCCAACAACTTGTGGAGGTTTTCCAATACACCAAAACCCGCAGGTGTTGGTAAACTTTACAAACTAGTAACTAGGATCTCTAGGGTGGAAATTACGGATTCCATAGAGGTGTGGTGATTCTTCCAACACCCCCCCCGCAAAGGCAACTCAGGGGAATCGAACTTGGGTCCAAGCTCTGATACCATGTGGAGGTTTGCCATTACACCAAAACCTGCAAGTGTTGGTAAACTTTACAAACTAGTAACTAGGATATCTAGGCTGGAAATTACAGATTCCATAGAGGTGCGGTGATTCTTCCAACACAACTCATGCAAACTTCTGATTCTTTCATTAATCAATGATGATATCAGGAATACAGTGGCCTAGTCTCCCTGTTCTCCAAAATTCCAACCACTGTTACAATTCCCTTTTTGGGCTTTTATCTCTTCTATCAAATCGGTTATGGAACTGATTTCTTGGAACAACTAATAAAATACTTTATAGCAGTTATAGAACTATTTTCCTTTCGAAATTATTCAACTTTATTATATATACAATATTAAAACTCAGAAAATATTTGAACTGCACCAAAAGCTTTGAAAGGGTTCCATATATATATGTCAGGAATGATCTGATTGGAAAAAGCATAAATAAAACATGCCCATCTGCCTTTTCTTCGGACTCAGCTTTAAGATTGATTTTTCCCTTTACCAAGCGAAATTAACGCAAACCTTTGCTAATTGTGGAAGTGAAAAATTATTAACTCTACTTCATAAATTTGTTGGATCCACCTTTCCAATGCTCCGTTGACTTCCCATCACAAATCTCAGTCAGCCCTTTTTAGTGGTGTATTAACGTAATGTTGGACTTACGCATAAATCCTTCATATTTGTGCTATTTCTATTATATCTCTTTTAGAATAGAAATACACCATAAACATACCTTTTCCGCTTTTAACGTGGGCTTTGCATAGCTATCAAGACATACCTTTATCGCAATCACTATCGGCACTTTCCATTGTTGTATTGACCCAACCCTTAAAATATTGCGGTATGACGGACGTGTCGAAGTTATAG
This sequence comes from Pinus tabuliformis, assembly GCA_031772625.1. Lineage (NCBI taxonomy): Eukaryota > Viridiplantae > Streptophyta > Pinopsida > Pinales > Pinaceae > Pinus > Pinus tabuliformis. Next base: position 352,415,069 of record CM062805.1, on the reverse strand, counting down.
AACATAATATAAAAACTATCGAGTCCGCATCCTTATTGTAGATCGCAATTGGTGAATGAACCAATACATATGCATTTGGCGCTTTACGGACCCGTCGAAGTTATTAAACACATTATATATATATTTGGGTCTGGCCCTTATCGCAGATCGCAATCAGTGGGATCACATACATATATAATAAGCGATCTGTTTTATTTTAGACCTACCGACATTACAAAATATGGCACATATAATATTGGGTCCGGAACCCAATCGTAAATTGCAATCGTCGCTTGTCAATGGAACCAATCGTCCATAATCATTGTGGACCCGCCGATCTTTTAAATGAAACATATATATTTTCGGGTTTGGTGTTAACATTTTAATACTTGTTTCCTTTGAAAATCCGATATATTTCTTTTTTTCTTTCTCGTTTCGATATGCACTTATACATATATCAGGTCTAGCTCCATATAACCATTTATATAATGACTTGTTTTGTTTGTATAACAACTTTGGCTATTACGGGGCCGATTCTTTTACAATTCTTTTAGCGATTCCACTATGTCACTTCTTCATCTTACTTTTATCTCCTTTTAAAGATATTTTCAAGTGATTTTTGAATGACACATGAATATTAAAGGTAACAAAAAATGCATGCTACACACAAAGTCAATGGCAACATTAGTAGGTAGGAAACAGTGACAAAGAAGACCACGGTTGCACAGAATGAAATAATGGAGTTTTTCATGAGCTAAAACAAGCCATCACTGATATTTCTTGTGTGCTACAAGGAATTGAACAGACATAAAAGGCCCGGGGATAGGAGATTTTTTCATAGAAAGGAAATGTGCCTTACTGGAGTGTGACATTTTACTAAGGATTCATGTCTCGTCATGTGAACACTCAGGTGTCCATTCTCATGTTTAATGCAATGGAAAAATTTAAGCTAGGGATAACAGCAGGATGGAATTCTAAGTGTAGAAGTATAGTAAGGCATCATGAATGGAAAAGTGATGGCTTATAGAGACAACATCGTTCACTGTGTTTTAGTGAAACAAAACCCAAGGTTACAATTGAGCAAATGGTTGCAATGAAGTATTTTGGCAAGTGACTTGTCTGGAGATTTGTGTGGGTGTGTGCACTACTGAGGCAAGGTTGAGTGAGAATATGTTGTCGAGAGAGAAAGAGAATGCCTACGCAAGGAAGAAAGGCCACGAGTGTGGTAGAACTATTGTGTGAGGTTGAAGAGCCTATGCTACTATGTGAAAGGCCAAGAGATCACGTGGAATAGAAGGGGTTGAGAGCTAATACATGTTGTTAATAGAAGAGGGCCGAGAGTAGAATTATGTTGCTACAGTGTGGACAGAGTGTTGCGTGGGTTGTGTATTAGTGAATTTTGTTGAGTAGAATAGTGGGTTACTATAGAGTGAGAAAAGGACATAAAATGTTGCGTACACCAAGGACTGAGGAGAACAAAGAGCTGAAAATAGGTAGACAGGCTGCCAATTACAGTGAGCAGTAAGTTTCCTTATTCAGTGTGGGTTGGAACATGCATACAGGAAGTTGGTGCTTCCATCTCTAGTGGGTGTTTGAAGAAATATTGGGGGTTGGTTCCTCCTACAAGTTGGTGCTTCCATAAATTGAAGGAGCTGCAGGTTTGTTCTTGCAACAAGTCGATGAATTTGGTGCTTTAGATGGTGCTTTTGGTGGGTTGATTAGGTTTCTGCAAAAGGACGGAGTTGGCACTTCTTGCTAGTGGGTGCTGAAAATAATAAAAGGGAGTTGGTACTTCATGTTAGGGGTGGCTCACAAAAAAATTGATGTAATAGCGTAGGTGCTATTATTTTTACATCAATAACAACAACAAGCTTAGGTGGTTTTTCCCCAAAAGGATTTCGATGTTAAACCTCTGTGTCATATATGTGTTAATCATGATGCATATGCTTGTGTTGATTCAAATGGTTGTTCTTATGGTTTGTTAATGGTTGGTCTCATTTAGTGGATGCCAAGTTTGAATGAGTGAAGGAAAATTTGTAGAGAAGTTTAAATTAGCCTTAATATTGATTCACCCATCCCCCCAGTACTAACATTGTTTCCAACAAAAATTTCCGACAAGAAAATGTTACAACAAGGATAATTTGAAGTTTTGAATGAAACAGATTTAGGATTTCTTAGTGATATGTGACAACAAACTATTATCCTAGATATACCCCCCTACTTGGCTCAATCAATCAATTTCTAGTTTCAACATTTTCCAAATGGCATATGTCTTAGATATACATCAAATCTAGTTGATGATTTTCTATATATGCATGTTGATAAGTTCATCTATCTAAATATGAGTATGCTAGATGTACAAAGGTAGCTGAAATCAATAGTTGATTAAACAATTTTAATTAGAAAGGATGAGGATTTACTGATTATTTCTCATGTCTTATGTCTTTATATTTTACTGTATTTTGTCATCAATCCCTGCATGCAATGTCTGCTATAGCTATCATCCAATCATTCACTATGTCACCCCTCATTAGCCTATTTGTGCCCAGTCTACCATCCACGTGGTAAGTCCCAAGTCCTACTAAAACCGTCTTCTTATCACCTAACCCTAAACCAACTTTCACACTTAGATTGAACAATGAGAAAGGCATTATGTATGACAATTGCGGGTCTTCTGCACCATAAAGAAACACCAACGTTGACATGATTATTGGGCCTAAGAATTATTCTTAAAATACATCCACTTTCACTCCATTCACACATTTTCTCACCTCTATTCCACCACCATGTAACCACATCAGCTTCACTTTCATCATTAAATGGGTTACCATTGTGTTTTCCAAAATATTATTAATTCTTAGTATTTTTAAGACAATTTGTGGTTAAACTTTAGAAAATAATATCCATATACTTATACCTAACAATTAGAATGAGTTTGTTGACATGTGTAGGTACAAAGGAAGCTTCTAAGGCACCCTTATGTGGCACTCTATGTTCAAATTCGAATTTGAGGAGATCATAGACCTCATGGATACTATCATGGACCTCATGGAGAAGATCATGGATGAGAGGGTTATGTGTCACCATTGGTTGAGAGATTTGTCAATCTGAAGAGGAAATAGTGGATCCACATTTATGAGTTTCTTATCATAAGTTTTGTATAAATAGGAGTGTTATATCCTTCATTTGTAATTTAGAATTTAGAATTTAGAATTTAGAATTGAGAAGTTAGAATTTAGAACCTTAGGATCTTATACGTTTGTAATGAGAAGTTAGAATTCAGAATCATTGTAATGGATATTTTAGAACCTCTTGGAATGTAGAACTTGTAATTGCAATTTGTAATTGAAGATAGATAAAATGGAGCTTATTTGATCTTCTACACTTGACTTCTCTTTTGATGTACTTGTGAATACTTGGAAGGGCCCGCATTGTCTAGCAAGTACACTTTTGTTTTGGTAAGATTTCATTTTATGTTCATTTGTAAATTTCGTTAGGTTCATATGCTTGAAATATTAATGGATGACCTTTCGTAAGAAAGTATTAATGTTTCTTTCAATGAATCTGATTTGTTATTTAATGTTTGATTTCATTAGTTTAAATAGTTTGTTGATTAAGATGATTAGAAATATTAATGAACAGTTTCCTGTAAGGGAGCTTTAATATTTCTTTCACTTGTCACAATGTCTTTAGATTTCATTTTGTTAAATGACTAAATAGGTGTTGGAGATCCCAATGAAAGATCTCCTGTAAGGGAGCTTTGGCATTTTTTCACCTAGCTTAGTTTAGTTTGTCTGTAAGTCCATATATATTGGATGATCCTCGAAGTTTACTTACCCGGATTGATAGTAAATGAAACCCTAATTTGCATCCGCATTTGAGACCCAACATTTTGGCGTCGTTGTTAGGGAGGATCATTTGGAGATATACTTAGGAAGTTATTTTTATTTTTCTCTTTATGGACTAACTTGTGAAACTTGGTGACAGTAGGATCTTCATAACAGAGTTCATGTTTGAGCATTTTTTTATTTTTGTACTTAGTTAGTTTCAAATTGAGTCTTTTTAAACCCCCAATTTCTTGCTAATCCATCTGCGAATGAGAAAATTTAAGATGTTGAACAAGTACTTCTTGGAGAGCAAGGACAATATCAAATACTGGTCCCAAAAGAACCTTGTGCCAACTCCAAGAATAAGATAGGTTACTCACATGTTTGAAAATCAAAAGGTAAAAATTTTAAATCTTGATGTGAGAATTTTCAAATTCTTAGTCCATAGGTGGCTTCACTGGAAGCATCCTTTACCTAGGAAATAAAAAAAAATAAAAATCTTTCAAGCAAGTTAAGGTAGAATAGATTAGAAAATAAAATGAGATCTCACTAGAGTTTTTAGTCTTGTTTTTCATGAAAAAAAACATCATCATTCCTCATGAATAAATTTACACTTCATCAACGGTAACCTACAAAAATAATAAAAAGACAAATCAATTGGTTAGTATGCTCTCCTCCTGCGCTTCGAGTGATCAAGAAAGATTAGAAAATCTATTGATTTATTTTGCACAAAGCAATAAAAATATCTTTCCTGGAATTTGCACAAATCATTAAAACTACAACATTATAAGAAATCAAAATCATTTCTTTAAAAAAAAAAAATTCATTTATTTTTATTCCAAATTTAAAATTTAAATCTATAGTTTGGTGATTTGATCAATATGTTAAAACTCTCTGCATATGTTTATTTACTCCTAACAGAACACTATTTATAGCTCCATGATGTACAAAATATTCATTATATCAAAATACTCATTATATTCTTTTTTGATGTGTTGGGATCATTTCTTCAAACATGCCAAATTTGTATATAAACAATTCAATGTCAGTCTTTAAGGAAGAAATCTGCAATAAAAATCCATTCGTCTTGATCTAATTGCAAAAAAATATTTGCTCTTAATCGTTTTGAAACTAATTATTTCATGACAAGGGAGCTTTAACACGATTACTCTATCCTCTGTCTCGCAATTTCAAGATAAAACTGAAAACAATTATAAGGAAATCAAAGCAAACAAGCAGCAAATAAATGTGGTTTGTAAAAAGTTCTAAAAAATTTTAGAATCAATTCTTTATAAGCAAAGCACCCAAACTCAATAATACTTCTCCACATATACGACGCTCATAGAACAACTAGTGCCAGCAGCAATAATACTAGCATATAACTGCATGGAACTCATTGTGGCAGCTACAATATTTCTTGCAATGACTCCAACAACATTGACCCCTGCAACCACAATGATATTTGCATAAAATTCTTCTTTAGACTTTGTCCTGAAAAAGCCTTCGAATTTTAGGCTCACTAGCCCATGTCTTCCAATGAAAAAAAAAACCAATTTGTCACTGCAGAATTTTCTATTTATTCTAATCTGTGGGTATATGGGGTCTCAGGTATAGCTGCAGCAAAAAGAAGAAAAAAATTTATATCATATGGAAAGAAATGGCTAAATCCTTCATAAGAGTCATTGGTCAACCCTAACGTGCCAAAATAGCAATCTGGCACGAATCCATTTGAGCGATTTGAGTGATTTTGCATGCAAATTTTGTGGCTCGATTTGAGTGATTTGCTGATTCTTAATGATTACCTACAAATATCGATGTATTCCTTGGGCAGTTAGGCCCCAACCTCAGGAGCTGGAATGGGGAGCCAGATTCAATCTCGACTGGTATGGAGAGGAATTCTAGTCTCTCCCAACTTGGAGCTAGATTGGAATTCATACTTTCGTTCAACTCCACCATTGATGCATACATGATAAATGCTGCTCTCTTATGCCCTCATGATGGTATGCTCTATGAATGATAATAGAAGAAGCCTCATGCATTTCATGAGTTAGATGTGTGTTTAAGAACTTTCATTCCATCCCTTCGTTCATCGATTTATTCCACGATTTCATTTAAAATGACAAACTATACTGTTAGCAAGCAAGCTATGTAGAGAGTCAAAAATGCAATGAACAACGCTAGGAGGTTGACATAGCAAAGGTGTATCTCTAGAAAATAATGCGAGGTAAGTGATCTGCCCAGAAGACTATTCTAGAAAATCAGTCGAGGTAAGTGATCTTTCTAGCAATAAACCTAGATTCATTGCAGGACAATCACCATTTGACGAGTTTATATGTGTTCTCATGAATTGCATAGGATTAAGTGAAACTCTGCATGGTTCTGAGATGGTAATTGCTGCTCTTCGACAAGGAATATAAGTGCAGCATTCATAGACGATTGTGGGCATTCCTTCAAGTGGAGGGTGAATTTGTGCAGCTCTATTTGATTGAATTATTGGTCCATTTAGTATAATACTTCTTACTACAAGAATATATGCCATGAATTTTCTCAGCACATTCAATTTAAACTGGAGCTGTTCACTTCACAATGAACTTTCAGCATAGGTAGTGATAAATTTTACTTGTCAAGAATATTTGTAATAGCCTGTTTGCCAGTAAATCATGTGACAAGCAACCTATTTAATTTATTGGCATGCCTTCACTTCCCTACATAAGGAACCTCAAAATAAAAAAAAATAAAAAAAATTCTAATATGAAAACAGGAAAAGAAAAACGTGTATCACTTGTAGCTACATCTTTTACCACCTTAAAAAGGGAAGCTTGGATTCTGTATACTCAGTGTAGATTAAACTTGGAAACAAACCTGAGATAGCGTAGATTCGGAATTAAAATTAAAACTTTTCTTGTTGTAAGATTTTATGTGACCAACTAATACCTCTAATGCCAAGCTTTCTTCCATGCACATTCCATGAGCCATTTGACACAAACAGGAAGTAAATTATTTTTCATGGGTATTTATTAAAAATGGACTATTATCAACATCAGGAATTGGACTAAAATTATGCTTTTGATTTTCCTTAAGCTGTTTCACTTTGGCATATAAGTTTTGCATAAGAATTAGGAAGGGAATGGCCATTTCTTCTTGAACACACTTATGTTCTAAATTCCAAGTTTTTTTTTTTTTTTTTGGTAGATTTTGGGTGATCAACTGATCATTAAGGAGATTAAATTGTGCCAGAAATTGGTCTTCAAAAGATTAATTTCATGAGAAATTCTAAAGAACAAGTCCATGATCATAAATGACATTTCCAGAAAATTACAAGTTCTTGCAACTTCCTGTAATAGCTTAATGGTTTGACATGTTGCGTGATAGATTAGCAAATTCGAAGATCTAGGTGTTGTTCCTAAATGTCCAAGGATGGTGAAATACCTATCCACTCTTGAATTTGAGGTATACATGTGGCTAGTCAACGCTGGTCAAACTCAACCACTTTAGTAGAAACTCCAGTATTAATGAACAGATTTGCTATTTTTGAGATTTTGCATGCCATAATTCACTTTTTCCTAGCAAGAGTCATTATCCATTTTTCATTACCCACATACACTACATTACATTTTTTTCAATCCTGACCCACCATTAAAAGCAACAAAGCTCATTTACAAGCTCATTATTCCACTTTACATATTCATTGTCAGTTTCCTTTTTCCTACCCTTGCAAATAAAACCTTGCTTCCATACACCATTGAGTCCATAGTCCTTGAGTCTAAATATTTTTCTAAAAACACCTTGAAGCTTGCATGCCCTAAGGGCAAGATATCATGCAGATAAACAAAGGGAATACATCAATTTCCCTTGTTCATCGAATCTTCTAAGTATTTGAAAACAACAAATTCATTCATACTTAGAAAGATGTGTTCACAGCATCATGACTCTCATCCACATCAAAGATGCAAGCTTTTTTGTTGACTAGTGGCATCCATCAATGGCCACTAAGATAACAATTTCTTGTTATGTTCGACACCAAAACAATTAGTCACATGACAAGAATTGTGCCAATGATTGTTGAAGACGTGAAGACCAAGCATTTTGTAGCAAAGGAAGAATATTTACTTTCATTACTTTTCAGTTTTTTATGTAAGTGACTTGAGTACAAGTTAATAAATAAGGCTGGGGGGGGAAGTGTAAATTCTATATTTTGTATACATTCCAAGCCTTATACATTTTCAACTGCATTCAGCAGCAGATTTTAAACATTCAATAGAAGATCCAACAACAAATGCATCAACAATAAAATATTCACCTTTTGGGCTTCATCCACCATTTTCACAACCAAGTAAAGAAGATGATGATTAGAATTTTTCAACCACACATGCACAACTCTCATCCTTTTTTGAAAGGGTAAGTTGAGGTATGATATTTTCTAACTTTTAGCCATTTAATTCCTTAAAATCTAGAATGATAATTTTTGGAAAAAAATTCCTTTCCTTATTTCGTAAAATTGCCAAAACCATCAGTTTGGGGAGAGGGGGGGTACATTTACATTCATACTTTGTCACATTCATATTTTTCCATATTCATATATCACATTCTAAAACCCACATACCTTCAAAATATATTCATTATTACATGAGCATATAAATGGATATGTAAATAGTACTTAAAAGCCAATTGGATGCAACAAAATCATGGTTGTTACAGAAGAACCAACCATGATGCATTCCAACAAAATACTTTGCAATAAAAATCAAATTATCATTATGCAAAGTTCATACATTAAAATTGAATGCAACAAACAAAAGACTGTTGAAACACAAGAACCAACCAAGTTGCAATTCATCAAAAACACTTTGCAAAAGTTAAGTAAATAGTATCATGCAAAGTTTAAGCCAATGCTCAGGTATCAAAAAGTAATGTAGTAGATTGCATGAGGACATGGAATACCTTCAGGTATGTTAGGCCTAAGAATTATCCTTAAAACACGTCCACTTTCACTCCATTCACACATTTTCTCACCTCTATTCCACCACCATGTCACCACATCAGCTTCACTTTCATCATTAAATGGGTTACCATTGTCTTTTCAAAAATATTATTAATTTTTAGTATTCTTAAGACAATTTTTGGTTAAACTTTAGAAAGTAATATCCATATACTTATACCTAACAATTAGAATGAGTTTGTTGACATCTGTAGGTACAAAGGAAGCTTCTAAGGCACCCTTATGTGGCACTCTATGTTCAAATTCGAATTTGAGGAGATCATGGAGGATAGGGTTATGTGTCACCATTGGTTGAAAGATATGTGAATCTGAAGAGGGAATAATGGATCCACATTTATGAGTTTGTTATCGTAACTTTTGTAGAAATAGGAGTTTTATCTCCTTCATTTGTAATTTAGAATTTAGAATTTAGAATTGAGAAGTTAGAAGTTAGAACCTTAGGATATTATAAGTTTATAATGAGAGGTTAGAATTTTGAATCATTGTAATGGAGATTTTAGAACCTATTGGAATGTAGAACTTGTAATTGCAATTTTCAATTGAAGATAAATAAAATGGATCTTCTTTGATCTTCTACATTTGACTTCTCTTTTGATGTGCTTGTGAATCCTCGGAAGGGCCCCCATTTTCTAGCAAGTACACTTTTGTTTTGGTAAGCTTTCATTTTATGTTCGTTTGTAAATTTCATTAGGTTCATATGTTTCAAATATTAATGAATGACCTTTCGTAAGAAAGTATTAATGTTTCTTTCAATGAATTTGATTTTTTATTTAATGTTTGATTTCATTAGTTTAAATAGTTTGTTGATTAAGATGATTAGAAATATTAATGAACAGTCTCCTGTAAGGGAGCTTTAATATTTCTTACACTTGTCACAATGTCTTTAGATTTCATTTTCTTAAATGACTAAATAAGTGTTGGAGATCCCAATGAAAGACCTCATGTAAGGGAGCTTTGGCATTTCTTCATGTAGCTTACTTTAGTTTGTCTCTAAGTCCATATATATTGGATGATCCTTAAAGTTTACTTACCTGGATTGATAGTAAATGAAACTCTAATTTGCATCCGCATTTTAGGCACAACAATCATGAAGTAGTGGAGAGCGGTCCATGTGTCACTTTGATGCCACACATGCCCATTCATCTCTCCACATGGTCGGCCTAGTCATCATGATGTCATACAAACTTTCCCACCAAATGGGGGCCCATTTTTCACATTTTCTACTATTACCATCCAGCTTGACCTATGCATAACTATAGTAGTAACTTTCCAAATTTGGTAAAGTTTAAGTTCAAGTCTTGCAATTACAATGCAGATATTAGCACCTAGGATCCACTCATGGTGGAATTTGACTTGAGAAAGTCCATTAGTGTTTTAGGTGAGAAGGTGAACTCCTTAACAACACCAAATATCATCGAAGAGTCATAATTTCCACTTCGAAATCAAAAGCGGTAGTTAGAAATCACAAAGAGAGAACTCCTTTGGGTATGAGAACACATTAGGAGAATTGAAACTAAGCTAAAACTTATATGAAAAGAGAACTCTAAGAAACCTTATCTTAAGGCACTCAGGAAGGTAGTATGGGGGCAAATAAAAAACACTGGAATAATATGGAATTTATTCAAGAAATGACTAAGACCATGAGGAGAGCATGTAAAGAAATATAGACCATTAAGAGTACTATTGGAGATTCCCCCTCTATGGTTGAAGTAATTGTAGAATTCATTAGCTAGGTCCCTAAGGAAGAAATCGGAAAGGTAAATCTTAACAGGTCTGAATGGGTAATGAGAGCCAACCAAATAATAAGAAAAAAATGAATTGGTGATGATGACAAGAGAAAGGGTGAAAGCACTAATGGAAGAAATAGAAGGTTTTAAGAGGAAATGTGATATTACTTACCGAAATAATTTTCCAAACTTCTTTTATAGTTATGGGAGCTTCCCCCCCAAAGATTCCTTCATGGAAATCAAGGCTACAATTAGAGAATACGACAAGGGTTTCGGAGTGAAATATCACACTCTCCACGGGAAGGAGATTATAAAACTATATGATTATCATTATGAATTTATATTCATGCTCAATAATATTTTCAAAGAGCGAGGAAAAATTGGCTATGAAGACATTGCCAGTTTGGAAGGAGCTATCATAGAGGCCTAGTCATGTGATATTCCATATGGTATAGAATGGAGGGCTCAAATGGACTTATATAAATGGGCCATCCAATGGGGCTTTTCATCAATATTGCAGGAAGCCTCAACAGAGGCAAGTTCTAGCTCAAGAGCTTCATCACATCAAACACAACTTCAGTAGTCAACACTAGCATTAGCACTAGCGTTGGCACAACTATCGACACCATCCATAGCTCAACCATGGTAGCGCCCAACTAAGGCAGCACCCAAGTAAGAAAGAGAATTAATACCTATTATAGCTAAATCTACATCAGTTGAATGAACATAATTTTTTGAGGAATAAATATATTTCAGTTAGATTGTAATTAGTTTTATTGCATTCAACATAGAAATAAAGTTGCACGTAGTAGTATTTACATAGTATTACAATGGCTACAATAGTTATTCACACTACTTTTCTTTATTTTGAAATTTTATATGCGGAAATAAAGTGTATGATACTTGAACATAAACTCAACTTCTAAAACAACAATAAGATTCAATTTAGAAATAGACAGTCATTTCATAACAATGCATCACAGGGACAATATTAATATATGGTCTTATTTTCTACAACTTTGTGTCATATATGTTTTATTATTGGATTTTTAGGCTAAGAATGAATGAATTATAACAATAAGCACATTATACACCAAAAAAATACATTTACCAATATTTCAGATAATGATATATGGATCCATAAATTGAAAATTGTTAACATAACAACAAACTAAGATTGCACTTAGATGTTTCCAGGCTCCGTGCTACAATACAACTTAGTGTGACTCTGGGCCCCAACACATGGAAACAATCAATCATTTGAGGAACAAATAGAACACAAAAATTCTTGAAACTTATCATCAATTATTTCAACCAAGGATTTATAGTGTGTAAATGTATGTGGTGTAATCATCGAACACATTCATATCTATATCTAGTGGACAAGAGGTGAGATCCCACACCTTCTTGATGTTCAACTGGCGAGCAGGTCTCGCTTACGTTATTTTTGGATACCACTGATATCAAATATATATGGCCATGGTTAAAAGTTATTCTAGTCCTATATTTATCCAAAACCATTGAGAAGGGCCTCATGTAAGTGGTATGTGGTTTTAATAAAACCACACACCAAAATGACTCGGGTCTAGCTAACTAACAAGTCGCGATCACCTACATGTCAGTGTGTTCTACATCAACTGAAGTAACATGCTTTAAAAATGATATTAATCATCTGGAGCACTCCCTTCCAAGCCATGTTTTTATTTCCCCCCATTCCAATTAACCTAGATTCCCAAGATCCTTTAGAGCATCTATCCAAAGTATTAACTGATCTTTATCTCTTAGAAGTTGAATTGATAAAAACATAGGGTAATTTAGCAGAAGCAAGACAAAAAATAAATATTAAAGAAACACAACTTATCTTGGAAAATGAAAAAAATGACAAGCTCACAAAAGAAAAGCAAGTTTCTCATGAAGAGATTAATAAAATCAAAGAAAAATTGAAGGGAAATATTTCCTGTTGAAATAAAAATGGATAGTCTAGGATGAAATTACATATGTAGTACACTCAGTCTGGGATTATATTCATATTGTTGTAGAACAAAAAAGCCTACTACAAAAGGCCTAGCTAGTTGTAAAGAAAATTAAAGATGAATTAGAAAATAACGTACCAAAAGCTAAGCATATAATAAAATGTTTGAGTGAAATTTCTCTGAATGAGCTCAAGGCACTAGATGTCATTCAAAAATCCTTGTTTATTAGAGAATTCAGAAATTTTATCATGAAAAACCTTCTTTGAATCCAAGCTTCTAGTAGTCTAAAAGAAATTTAAAAGGTAGTATTAGTGCTTAACAATAAATTTGATCAAAGAAATTTGTGGGCTTCGAGTTCAGATGGATTTCCCAACTGCTAGGATCATAATGGAAAGTTACTTTCTTGGAAGGATTATGAGAAGTATCTAACAAATGTTTAAACTCAAGCTAGTAAGACTTCTGAATCATTAGAATCTGTAAAGGGTTGAACCATTGTCACTTATCTGCATCCCGACTTTGAGCTATTGCGGATGGTAAAATCCATGTTTTTAGCCAATTCATATTATACCAAGCATTCCAATCTGTAGATTGTTGGAAATAATACTAAGAGGGGGGGGGGGGGTGGGGGGATGAATCAGTATTTACAAATCAATAACTTTTTTATTTCCATAATCATACTTATATACACTACTTAAGAGAAGGGAACTCACTTGTGCACACAATTATTCTTAACGCAACTAGTGTATATCCAGTGAACTTATGATTAAGTTAATTCATCATATGTTGATCTTTAATCAGCGCATCGGTACTTTATTAAACATTAAACAATAACCATGTGTAGTAATAACAGAATAAACCATCACACATAAGAAACACACATGAACACCAAGACTTAAGGTGGAAACCCAATGTGGGTGAAAACCACCTACTACTGTTGTCTCTATCTTCTTTTAATAATAAGAAAATTTGTTTACAATCTTGTACTGGTGCAGACTCATACTAGTATGTAGGCACCCATCTTCATAAGGCTACAACCTTCTATCGTTCTCTTGATCCTTATGGAAAGGAGCTACGACCCCCTAGTTCTTGTACTATCTGATATGTTTACTAGTACGTAGGCTTCGACGTATCGAAAGCTACAACCTTCACTTGTTCGCGAGCTGCTACATGAAGGGAGCTCCAACCCCCTAATAAAATCACTAGCCACTACTAGTTGGAAGCTTTGACTTCCTCACTGAAGGCACCAACCCTCGGTATCCTCGAGGGACCACGTTTCATGAACTTTTCACACTAGATACTCATGGTACACAACACTACATTATGAAGGCCACATTTCATCAAATTTTCACATTGGACCCATTAGTAACATTGAAGCTCAAAATCAATCACCACTACAATATAATCATCAAATACATATGCACCAACCAATCACCGAAACCCAAAGAATGTATAATATAACTGAAACAATCAATGAGTGAAACCTCTAAACCTCTGACAAAACTAAATCGAATAATCACTAAACCTCTGACACAAGTGAATCACCCATTCATTTAGACTTAATCAAATTCAATGAATCAACTGGAATAGACAAATCACTATAACCAATACATAGATATGAACCCAGAACTAACTGTAACCTCAAAAGGCATGTGTCATAATGTATATGCTCCTTTAATGAAGAAAACCTGTGTGTATACGCTACTTCCTTTTGCCCAACCTGCACATACCTTTACATATACTAAATCATAAAACTTATAAACCACAAACTATACCAATTAGTGACATTCTAAAGATCTATTGTCATATCAAAGAGTTCTAAACATATAGCAACAAGGATCACCCTCCTTTCTCCATCAATCAATCAATCCGACTCAATTTCCTTATACATTCAATTCTACTAAGAAGACATCATTGAAAAACAACAATAAAATAGTAGCACTGATATGATAGATCAGTCATCCCTGAACATCAAGCTTTTCTTTTGCATACGCTACTTGGAAAAGATAAACCAGCATGTATACACACCTTCACCAAGGCAAGCTAGCGTATAGATCTGCAAATACTTACTTATAACTTCGTTGTAATTCTTGACTTCAAACATACCCAGATCATCACATATAAAGGATAAAACATATCTTAGCAATCAGATCTAGCCCATCCATTATCAGATCACATAATGATAAGTCATTATGATCTTGATCCATCATTAGATCTTATCCATCATCAAACGCTCAGGTCCATATTTAGTCTAGATCAAGCAAATCATCAGAAACCCATCACATGTGTATTTTCTTTTGATTTAACACTTCATAAGATATTCATTTATTGTGCACTTATCCCTTTGATCTTCTCCTCCTTATATAGCTTTAGACCTTTCTCAATTCCTTGGACCAAAACCACTTAGGACCAATACCTCGAACCAAATACCTCGGACAAATACCTTGGACTAATGCCTTAGACCAAAACCCTGGACCAAAACATCGGACCAATACCTTGGACTAAATACCTCAGACCAATACCTTGGACCAAAACCACTTAGGGCCAATAGCTTGGACCAAATACACAGGGTCAATACCTCGAACCAATATCTTGGACGTGGAATACCTTGGACCAAATACCTCGGACCAAAAACTTGGTTTTCCAGCACGTATGCTATTTACCTCCTGTGGTAGTGTGTGTATACATAGACGCTCTTTTTGTTCTTTGGACTAGTGTGTATACGTTGTTTTGATTATGTGGACCTGCATATACTTCTTAAACTACTTTTAATTAGCCTTTTCCTTTACCTTCTATATTATGGTGAGTAGAGCTTAGTTCCATCTTCCTATTCTTTTGTATCACTACCCTGTTACCTCTTAATATACCTGTTGTAATGTGAATTTCCTTTTACCAAAACTGAACTGACCTGTGAGTGAGTTTCCATCAAGAACAATAGTTGTATCATATTGCCAACAATATCCCCCTTTGGACTTGATGGCAACCATGATGGTTTCGATTACTGCAAGCTGCAGAAACTGTTAGAGATACCATGCAACACCAAAATACTCTCCCCCTTTGACATCAAGGGCAAAGGGAAGACCAAGATACTCTCCCCCTTTGATATCAAGGGAAAAGGGCTGACCAAAATGAATAATTTCATATCTAAACAACTGAATATGAACATTAATCATGCTCCCTCTAGGCACATGCTGGATTATTTGATTAAACTCCCCCTTTGTACATGCTGAGAGGCACTATACCATCCATGGTCCCCCTGAGCACATGAAGAGTCTACAAATATATTTTCTAAGAGAATAACATGACTCTATAACTCAACTATGTGAGTATGACCTTCCTATCACCAATGACTCATACATACATCAATCTCCCAACCAAGTGGGGATATGCCAAATTTGACTCATCTACCCAACCAAGTTGGGATATACCAAATGTTTATACATGACTGAAATATATAAATTATTACATCATCCTTCCCATTCATAGTGGGGGTATAAATTACATCATATGACCAAACGGACTCATTAAAAGACTATGACAAATAGAGACCTATTATGCGCCTTTATATTACCTTTAAATCAAATGATATACATGACATTTATAACAAGGACCAAAGATCTAAACAAGACCGTGATAGTCATCAGCAACTATCTTAGACCATATATCATATTCTCCATAAACATATGTAAGCAACATCCAGACTAGCAACCTGTATATGTCCGTCATCAGTTCCAAGATATGACAATGTAAATATCATCAACCTATGACAAAGTATGGTGCATATAGATATCAAGTCATCCTTTTGGATCTCATCAAGATCAACTTCCTCCATTTTCTTAGTCGAAAGAGCTTTATCATAACCTTCCACGAATTAACTAAGCATATGTCATATCTCCAAGTAGTAACAAAAAGTCATATCATATGTAAGTGAAACCACCATAGTCATCATCTATGATCATAACATCATCACCAAGAATTGCATGATATTTCCGCAAGAGCCCTCAATATATCAACGATGTATCATCACTAGAGAGCATCCCACATTTGATAAGCATCAACCATGATAATCAACATATGTGAATATCAAACCTATCATCATAAAGTAAGAAGTCATCATCATTATGTGACTAAGTAAGCCATGTCTTCAAATAGCTATGCCTTCAATAACACCATTCTCTTGACCAACCAACAATATTTATCAATATGCAACTTAAGTAATCATCCATGTATCTAGCATATTGTATATCCATCAAAGAGATAGCAATATGTATCTAGCAAACAATGAGATCACAGTCATTTGTCAATCTTTCTTGACACCATCAACAACAACAATCCTCAACCATGTGAGAGCTAAGAACTATAGGAATCCTACATCATAACTACACCATATGAACTTTATGCATCTTTGAAGGCATGATGATCACAGCATAAAAGAAATGAGTGGCTCATCATCAAATAATGAAGTTGTGTACTCAAACTTCGTACTTCTCCTTGTCCTTATGAAGATCACCGTGTAAGCAACATATATGTACTATATCCATCATTAAAAATTCATCCACAATCATCCATAAATCTGATCTGAATAACAACTATGTAACCCCAAGCAATATAAGTATCATCTGAGACTTCAACATAGGCAACTCATAACTGAAACATAGCATGATGTATCATTTAAACACTTTAGCCACACAAGCATCATCACCATTGACAAGAATCATTAGGTAACAAAGACTTCTAAACATAATGGCAACAATGCATTATTAGAATCATAACATATTCTCCCCTTGAACCTGTGCCACCTGCTCACTGTCAAATTTGATCATTGCATATATCATTAAGAAATATCAAGGCATCATCAACAATTGGGTATACATAAAGTAATCAACAAATTATGAGGATCGAAAGAACTACTAAATAACATCCATAAACTATATTCATCAATCATCAAGACAGAAAAGATAATTGGTAGTTTTCTGAACCATATCAGACCATTTTTCTGAGTTGGTCCCACTACTTCTTCATCAAACCAACATATACGTGACTATGCAGATTCTAACTCGTGTATATATGCTACTTGTCTTCATGATAATTGTGTATGAGAATTAGAACACTGAAATATCATACTTTCAGTTTCTCATGAGTCTGTTTTGTTTGTATACTAAGCTATGCTACATATTTCTAGTTGTACTTCCTTCTTCTTCCATACCTTGGAGTGCGATGATGTTTGCTCCTTTTTGCATGTTGTCTAAATATTTCTCTTGCATACTTTCTCTATATGCCCAAACTTGTTACAATCATAACATATTATATGTTTCATATTCCCTCTATAGCAGTTAACGGATTTATGACCAAACATATTGCAGGAAAACAATATCCCTTAAAGTACCTGGAAGCTAATGATATTTCTATGTGACAATTATTAGCTTAAATCATTTTACTTCTGCATCTAGCTACAACATGTCCAAAATTATGACATATAAAGCATTCAACATTATCCATGAGAGGAAAGAATCGATTAACACTTCCATAGTTAGGAGTAAATGATTTTCTTTGAATCATTTCTTTCTTTGGTAGTGGATGGGGTTCACCCCTTATCTCCTTGTTGAGAATTTCAGATTTTTCACTAGAGTTCGTTGCTTCAATTTGTGAGATAGATTCACCTTTAACAGTTTCATGAAAACCAAGACCAAATTTGATGGCAAGAGACCTTTGATTACTAAGAATATCATCCACAATCTTAGTACTCTCTTGAAATCATAAAATTTTATCATTTTCTTCTAATTTACCTTTTAGGATATTTACCTCAACCTGATATTGCTCTTCCTTTTCAAGATACTTCTTCTTCATGATTTCTTCAGCTTCTCTTCCTTCTTCCACTTGTTACCCTAATTTGAGAACTTCCTTTTCCTATTCTTCAAATGCTTGGAGTAGTTCTTCATTCTGGTTATTTTAATTTTTGAGATCTTCTTTTAGAGAAATGACCACGGCTTGAAGAACTTCACAGTAGCTGGTTGTTTCTATAAGTTCCTTGGTTGTTGTGTTCTTTTCATTCACTTCATTTCTCAATGATTTCACTTCATCCTGTAGCCTTTGACTTTGATCTTCCTTTTCTTTGTACTACTTCTTTATTTTGTTTCCTTCCTCCAACTAGGATTTTAAACTGGTAATTTCTTCTTTGTAGTCACATTCCATTTTATCAATTATATCTTTTGGATCTCTAATTGTGTCTATGAGCCTTTTAAATTCTGCCTCTATTTGATTTCTTTCTCTTTCACCCATAAGAGAAAATTTAGTTGTTTCTCTGTCACTTTCATTATCTTCAAATGAATAGAGAAATGTATCCCAGAGGAAAACGAATTTGTACCTGATAGTTCTTTTTCTTGTTCATCTTCATTCTGAGGTGATTCTGAATATGAAGAGTTGCTTCCACATAAAGGCCAATCATCTCTCCCACTTTCACAAATCCTTTGAGATGTCTTCTTCTTTTGAGGTGATTTCTTCTTTAGCTTCTTTCCCATTTTTTCTATGGATCTCCTTCAAGCAATCAAGCTTCTACAAAACGACCTGCTCTGATAACAATTGTTTGAAATAATACTAGGAGGGGGGTGGGGGGGGGTGAATCAGTATTTACAAATCAATAACTTTTTCATTTCCATAATCATATTTATATACACTAATTCAGAGAAGGGAACTCGCATGTGCTTGCAACTATTCTTAAGGCAACCAACGTATATCCAGTGAACTTATGATTCAGTTAATTCATCATATGTTGATCTTTAATTAGTGCATCAGTACTTATTAAACATTAAATAGTAACCATGTGCAGTAATAATAGAATAAATCATCACACATAAGAAACACACATGAACACCAAGATTTAAGGTGGAAACCCAATGTGGGTGAACACCACCTATTGTTGTCGTCTCTAACTTCTTTTAATAACAAGAAAATCCGCTTACAATCTTGTATTGGTGCAGACTCTTACCAATATGTATGCGCCCACCTACAGAAGGCTACACTGTTCTCTCGTTCCCCAGCTTCTTCTAGAAGGGAGCTACAACCACCTAGTTCTTGTACTAGCTGATATGTTTACTAGTACATATATTCCGACCTGCAGGAGGCTACAACTTTCACTCGTTCTCCAGCTACTACTGGAAGCGAGCTCCAACCCCCTGATCAAATCACTAGCCACTACTAGCAGGAAGCTTCGACTTCCTCATTGAAGGCTCCAACCTTCAGTATCCTCCAGGGACCATGCTTCATGATTTTTTCACACTGGATACTCCTGGTACATAACACTACAATATGAAGGCCACGTTTCATGAAATTTTAACATTGGACCCATTAATAACATTGAAGCTCAAAATCAATCACCACTGTAATACAATCATCAAATATATCTGCAACAACCAACCACTGAAACCTAAGCAATCTTTGATATAACTGAAACCCAATAATCAATCTCTGATATAACTGAAACAATCAATCAGTGAAACCTCTGAATCTCTGAGACAACTGAATCAAACAATCACTAAACCTCTGACACAACTGAATCAACCATTCATTCAAACTTAATCAAATTCAACCAATCAACTGGAACAGATAGATCACTGTAACTAGTACACAGATCTGAACCCAGAACACTGCATCAACAACTAGAACTAACTGTAACCTCAAAAGGCATGTGTCAGAATGTATACAATCCTTTAATGAAGCAAACCTACGTGTATACGCTATGTCCTTTTTACCAACCTACGTATACCTCTAAATATACTGAATCATAAAACCTTTAAACCACAAACTATACCAATCAGTGACATTCTGAAGATCTACTGACATATTACAGAGTTCTAAACATATAGCAACAAGGATCACCCTTCTTTCTCCATCAATAAATCAATCAGACTCAATTTCCTTATACATTCAATTCTACTAAGAAGACATCATCGAAAAACAACAATAAAACAACAACACTGATCTGATAGATCATCCATCCCTAAACATCAAGCTTTTCTTTTGCATATGCTACATGGAGGAGCTGAACAAGCATGTATACGCACCTTCACCAAAGCGAACCAGCGTATAGATATGCAAATACTTACTTATAACTTCGTTACAATTCTTGACATCAGACATACCCAGATCATCACATATAAAGGATAAAACATGTGCTACCAATTAGATCTAGCCCATGCATTATGAGATCACATAATGATAAGTCATTATGATCTTTATCCATCATCAAACGCTCAGGTGCATATTTAGTCTGGATCAAGAAAATCATCAGAAACCCATAACATGATTATTCTCATTTGATCTAACACTTCATAAGATATTCATTGCTTGTGCACTGATCCCTTTGATCTTCTCCTCCTTATATAGTTTTAGACCTTTCTCATTACCTTGGACCAAAACCACTTAGGACCAATACCTTGGACTAAATACCTCTGACCAATACCTTGGACCAAATACCTCGAACCAATACCTTAGACCAAAACCTCAGACCAATACCTCAGACCAAATAGCTCGGACCAATACCTTGGACTAAATACCTTAGACCAATACGTTGGACCAAAACCACTTAGGGCCAATACCCTGGACCAAATACCTAGGGTCAATATCTCGGACCAAATACCTCAGACCAATACCTTGGAACCAGAACACCTTGGACCAAATACCTTAGACCAAAACTTTTCCTTTCCAGCATGTACGCTCTTTTCCTCCGGTGGAAGTGCATGTATACGTATACACTCTTTTTGTTCTGTGGACCAACTTGTATACGTTGTTTTGACTAAGCGGACTTGCGTATACTTCTGAAACTGCTTTTCATCAACCTTTTCCTTTAGCTTATTTATTCTGATCAATAGACCTCAGTTCCATCTTCCTGTTCTTCTATACCACTACCCTGTTACCTTTGAATATACCTATTGTACTGTGAGTTTCCTTTTACGAAAACAAAATTGACCTGTGAGTGAGTTGCCATCAAGAACAACACTTGTATCATAATGCCAACAATAGCTTGTGAATAATTGGTCAAGTATCCATAGTTGGATAAAGAAACATGGGAAATATGTGAGAGGATGATCACACCTCAAGTTGTATAAGTAGTGGAACCAAGAAGCACACAATGACATGTGATATTCAAAATTGTCCTTATTTGAACTAGTATTTCAGAAATTGTCAAATTTCTCTTTATGAAACTTTTTTTTGTATATAAATATTTCCTCAAAAGAAGTTAATGTATGATGAAGCATGTCTCTCTTAAGATAAGTTCATATTTATTAATGTTATAGCTTGTGGAAAAAAGTACCTGTTTCTTCTCTTTTAGGGGCCTTAACAGGAACTCCATTAATTTTAGCACTGTCATTTTCTCTTGTGTTATTTGTTACACACTAATTCTCATCCATGGTTCAAGCAATTTATTTCTATTGGCCCAAGTTAAAAAACTTCTAATCTTCTTTATTATTCATTCCATTTTTAATCATTGAAAGTGTGTAACTGTCAAGAAAAAGGCCAATTTGTTGGGTCTTGATTTGTCTTCAAGACTTTAACATTAGATACATAGGTGGATTTCCTATGAACATTTATTTCATAATTTTTTTTTTTTTTAATATTTATTATTTTGTGGATGTCCTCGGAACTGGCTCCTTCAGCTAAGAATTATCTATAGAGAACAACATATACATCAAGTTCTATTTCAAGGCTCAATATTATGACAATATTTATAATTTTTGTATTCAAGCTTCTGTGATCCATAATGAATTAAACAATGTATTTCGGTAGAAATCACATGAGAGAATTTTTTGGCCAACTCGTTTCGAGCCAACAAGTGTGGTTCATCATCTGGACCAGATGAAGAGGCAAACCATGGCAAAGGCTTAAATAGAGAGCAATGTAGAGACATAATTTCATGTAACAGCTATATTTGAACAATAATGTTTAAATTATAATATTAATTTATTGATATATTAAAAACAAATATTATTAAGTAACTGCTATATTAAACAGTTAGTTTTTGAAAAAAATATTTAAATAATGATATTATTTCATTAATTTATTAAAAATATTAATAGGTAACGGCCATTAAATGACTACTTTTTGAAAAATAATATTTAAATAATGATATTAGTTTATTAATTTATTAAAATATTAATATGTAACGAATATATTAAACGACTAGTTTTTGAAAAAATATTTAAATAATCATATTATTTCATTAATTTATTAAAAATATTAATGGTAACGGCTATATTAAATGACTAGTTTTTGAAAAATAATAGCTAAATTAATTTATTAAAACTAAATATTACTAGCTCTTGAAAAATAATATTTAAATAATGATATTAGTTTATTAATTTATTAAAATATTAATATGTAATGGCTATATTAAACGGCTAGTTTTTTAAAATTAATATTTAAATTAATTTATTAAAGCCAAATATTACTAGTTTTTGAAAAATAATATTTAAACTCTGATATTAGTTTATTAATTTATTAAAAACAAATATTAATAAGTAACCATTATATTAAACAGCTGGTTTTTAAAATAAATAAATAAATAATCAAAGTCAAACTTTAAAGGAGGGGAGTCAAAAATTATAAAATGAGTGAAGACCCTAATCAAGACAAAATCATTTGATAAATAAAATAACTAATGGAAATAAAATAAAATAAATTAAAAATAATTAATGGAAAAATAAATAAAATTAAACAAAAATATACACAAGCCAAAATAAATAAATATATATATAGATAAATAAATAAAAGTAAAATAAAAATAAATAAATAAAAACCATAAACATATCTATATATTTATAGATATATATATCCAAAGAAAAATAATCAATAAATAAAACGGGGTCAATAATAAAATATGGGGCTCGAGCCCATTAAACAAATAACAAAAATACTAAAAGGAGTTAAGAACAAATAGGATGATAAAATACATAAAAAGCATGAAGGATCAAGAAAATAAACTCCAATGAAGAATAAATCAACACAAATACTATAAAAACAATGTCAATACCTACATAGATAAAATAAAATAAAAAATAAAAAAAATTAAACTATGAGGACAAGACAGCGACCCAACTTCTACTAATATTCCAACCATCATTTCTATCCAAATTATTGGGTCTTCTTTCAATTTCTAGGGCCTCCCTCAATTTACGGTGATGAAAATGACTAACCTTAGCAACAACTTGGGCCTCCTCAATGTAGATGTGATGCTTAGATTTATCTGCATTCTTTGCCAAAGCAGAGGAACAGGTCCTACCATGCTTGATGTCAGTAGCATGCTCATGAATCCTTTGATTAATCGAGTGACCAGTCTCACCAATGTAGGCAGTCCCACAAGAGCACAAGATAACGTAAACACCCTTCATATTCTTGGGGTCGACTGGGTCTTTTAGAGATCTAAGGGAGCTCCGTATGGTATTTAAAGGCTGAAAGGTTGAAGCCACCTTATGCTTCTTTACGATCCTTGCAATCTTGTCAATGGTCCCTTGGATAAAAGGAAGATGAACACCACAAAATCGATCCTTGGTATCTTTCTTAGCACTAGGACCTTTTTCAGCTCTGATGAAAGCCTTAGTACATTGGTGTCTACTATACCCATTATTAAAGAAAACACTTGGGAGATGTGCTTTCTCTTCCTCAAGATGGTTCTCATCAAAAGCTCTTAAAGCTCTAGTTCCTAAGGTGTTGAGAACACCAAGCTTTCGAGTTGGGAAATGATGAGAATTAGCATGAAGATATTGTTCCATCTGAGTTTTCTTATGATATACCTGATGAGAGAAAGAGCCATTATCATTCCTTGAGAGGAGGATGTCAAGCAAGGGAAGGCTACCATTACATTAAAATTCCTTTTTATAGTATTTGTGTTGATTTATTCTTCAATAGAGTTTATTTTCTTGATCCTTCATGTTTTTTATGTATTTTATCATCCTATTTGTTCTTAACTCCTTTTAGTATTTTTTTTATTTGTTTAATGGGCCTGAGCCCCATACTTTATTATTAACAGATCCAAAATGGGTTTTGGATAGACTCCTAAGTCTAGGTGTTCCTCACAGAGGAAAATGAAAGTCCAGGGAAGTTCTTGGACATAGCCCCATTGTAGAGCTCTTCTCATTTTGAATCTACTACAACTTGAATGGGCAAAAATGGACTTAGGATGCGGAAGCTATCGCTCAAAGAAGATGCCCTTTGTTCCTTAGAAAAAGAGGCAAAATCCCCTAAAAATGAGCAAAAACCCTTATAAAGGTAAATTGCATCGGACCAGGGAAAAAGCGCAGACTTAAGTGGAAAGGGGAGAAACCCCCGATCACTGAACCTTGACATGTCAGATCAGAGGCAGATACACTTGCGATATTGTGACCCTGGATCTGGTGATTGCAATCATCTGATATGTCAATCACCAATGATCAGAGCGGCAAATTGGCATCGACGATGCACAGAACCCTGGGCCGAGAGACATTGCGATCATCGAAATCAATGATCGACAATTGACAACCCCCGATGTCGATAGAAATACTGGACATGATAAGCTTTCAAATCTTGATTGTATAAAATTTCAAGTCCGAGAATTCAGATTTTCACGTATTTCCCGTGTATTTGGTATTTTACCCAAAACACATATGCGATGCGATAAGCGATGAAACTAGACCCAAAAGGGTTTGAAAATGATGCTGCATAGTTATTTTAAGTATGTCATAAAGCCATTTTGTGGTATTTCTAGTCAATTTAATGTAGTTTTATAAATATAAAGGAAAAAGCCCCCAAAGCGATAAAGGTGGACCTGAAGGGGAAATAAAGGTGTGATTAATGAAATTTGAGTTCCATAGGTAGGATTTTGGGTGGGCCTTAGGCAGAAAGAGGTTTTAGGTTGGCTTTGCCTAATCCCATATAGTGAATGACGTGTGGCTAGTGGAGGAGAGAGGAAAACCACCGTTTTGGGTAGGTAACCTCCGTATTCCTAGGTCGCCCGCATATGGGCATTGGATCAAAGATCCCATAGATCGATGGTAGGGACTCCACTAGCACCCAAAGGTAGACCCAAAAGGAATCTATAGTGGAATTAATGGTTTGTGAAGTCCGATAAATGATAGATTGGCGAATTTTCCAGTGTTTGCAATGTTTCCCTGTGTAAACAGGGAACGACTGTTTCTAAGGATTTTAAGCGCCGATGATCCTTCTGCCACAAAACAAGTGACCACCTTCCCTGAAATCATTAACAAATGATTGTTGAATGCTCAGAAGGGGATTTGAGCAGACAGAGGCTAAGAGCCGAAGAGTCCAAAGGGGAAAAGAAACTAACCAATGTCTATTGGCTTAAAAAGCCACAAAATGACAGGATGAAGGGGAGGAGGAAGAAGCTAGTAGGAGGCTAAGCCAAAGCAAGAACCTAAGGTGAAAGAGAGCAGTGCAGCAAGGGAAGGCAAAGAAAATGTAGAGCTAATGTGCAGAGTAGCCGAGTGGAGTCACTTGGAAGACAAGTGAAAATCCCGAGAGGTATCCTTTGCAGAGAGCTAGAGCCAGAAAGTCGAGAGCTTCAGAGCGAGGGAGAGATGGTGTTCTACGCCCATTGTTCCTATGTAAAATAGTGGAGTTGAGCCAAGAGCTTGTAAAAGGACTTTACCATAATCCCAGAGAACCTAGTCAAGTTGACTAGAGCTCAAGGAGATGTAGCCCAAGAGTTTTGGGTGAACTCCAAATTAATATTGTTGTTCTGTGTGTGTTTTATTGCTGCATTGTATTTGTTGTTTTAATTGCTGCTATTTTCTTTATATTAGTTTAAGAAAATCAATTTACAGCACCTGAACAATTTAAAACAAACATAAGCATACACTATATTGTCAAGCATATTATCAATTCCACATTGGTTAATCAATAAGACTTGGGAATATTTAAAGCTTTGGAAGTGGGAGAGGTTCTTGTAAGTTTAGACAAGAAGCCTAAGTGCCCCATTTTTAGATCAAGTGGTATCAGAGCCTAAGTTTGGTTAACCCCACCTTCAAAGAAGGTTATATCAGAATGCTGATTGATAGAGAAAATATTTCTTGTCTAAAAGGTGTTTAAACAATCAGAGGTTGATTGTATGCTTGTTTGCAGACTGACTTATTTTTTTAGTTCCAGAGGTGAAGGGAAATCTATTGATAGCTCAGTCTAGGAATGACAAGAAGGAAGAAGGGTTGAAGGCATTCTTCTATCCCAAAGGACCTCAAGACAGTCCTTAAAGCATAAGATGTTTGTTGTAAAAGGTTGCTTAAATAAGCTCTTTATTAATCTTGTTTGAAGTTCTTTTCTTCATTCATATAATGACAACTTCTACAAGTGAATCCTCAAATTCCCCCTTCATCACAAGACTCTATGATGGAGACTTGAAACGAGACTTGTTCATCATGATGGACAAGGTGAGAGAAATGTATGAGGATGGAAGGAAGAGCAACATACTTAGAGAGCAGTAGAATTCCATGAGGGAAGAGAAGCAGTTGCTTTCCGACAGACTGTAGGAAAGGGAGAGGTAACTTCATATTGCAAATATGGACATGAAAAGGATGCATGAGTTGGAGTCACAACTCTTTGTTGCCAAAGAAGCCTTGGTTAATTATCAGCTTGAAGAAGAGGTAAACCATTCATGTTTGTCTTCAAATTCTTCTAAGAATTCTTATATGGGTTCTTTTGAAAAACATACTGGAGGCATAGATTCCAAGCTAATGTCCAAGATGGGCTATGAAGGAAAGGGCTTGGGAAAGCATGCACAAGGTATCATTGAACCAATGATGTTTGAGGAAAGGCCTAGGTATTTGGGTCTTGGCTATGGACAAGCTTATGGAGAAAGTTCCAAAGCTGCCATGAAGACCATTAAAACACCTCGAAGAAGGAGTTGCATTGCAGGTCTTCAAGAGTGTGAAGGTTGTATTCAGAAGGAATTCAATAGCTTGAAACATCATTTGTAGGATGCAGGTGTTCAGAAGCACACACTCAAACTAGCGAGTTGGGGAGACTCTAATAGTCTTGGAGAGATTGATGGGGTTCTAAAGGGAGCCACTTCTTCATTTACTTCACCTCTTCATGAAGGCAAAAAAGGTGAAAGAGAAAGGTATAAATCTCGTTCTAAACATTTTCCTTTTCATTGTGGAAAGCATGATCAATTTCCACATATGTATGGGAAAGGAATTGCATGTTCCTTTTGTGGTTTGGATAACCATCATGTTTCTAGATGTTGGAAGAGAGTGGCCACATATAGGAAACTTTTGAAGGAAAAGAAGAAAAAAGCCAAAGGTCCATTGGACAAGGCAAATCATGCTGTCAAGAGGATGCACATGTGTTGCACTTACTGCCATAAGCAAGGGCATCTTGCTGAAATGTGTTGGACTTTGAATCTAACAATGCTTCCACAAAATCTGAGGAAGGTGGAAAGATAAGATGGTAGAAAAGGAAATGGAGTTTCCATGAATGATGTGTCTAAGGTTGATTCACATGTTGATGCTGATGTGCAGACAAAGGAAAGACCTTTAAACTAGATTGGTAAGAAATTGTTAGAGTTCTTTTCCAATTAGGATTGCATGTCTATTGATGCATCTATTTTCATTTCGTTGTTAATGAGATGCAAGTTACAAGTTCTTACCAAGAAGGTGAATGGAAAAGTTGAGTAGGAGACTCACTTTATTGCTGCGATATTATATTTCACTCTATCTTCGAAAGTACAGTGTACTTAAGTGAAAGATGAACGATGAAATTCATGCATGAGCATGATGTGCATGGACACAAGGATGTTGATGTTTTCCTTGTTTTTAACATGTATGTGTAATTAACTTGTAGGGTTGATTTCTTTGACATGCATGTGATGCAATATTGACTTGGGAAAAGTTGACTTGGTCTCCAAGATGGAGATAGTCATGAAATGCTTCATCTTTTGAAAAGAGTCCTAATGGTCTCTTTCTACATGCTTGACTTGAGGAGTCATTTGTTTATAGGCATGTTTTGTAGGCTTGTTATCTAATCCATCATTTGTATGCAGATGTAAGACATGGAGGTGTTCACAAGCTATGAAATCTGTTTCTTTTGTTGAAGCAAGAGTTTAGGCCATCTAATTGTTGTCTGTATTTTTGTTGTTGTTAATAGTTTTTGTTGATAGCTTGTCAAAAAAATACAAATGAAAGTTTTGTGGAGCAAATGCTTCACATTTGTTTGAGCCACTTTGGATCAATGATCAAGGCAAAGAATTTCAAACCACCTTCTATGACCATTTCAGCAGAAGTTCTACAGGAAGGCAAAGAGGGAGGTGGTCAGAGACTTTGGTTCAGGGGCACTATGCAAGGTAAGTGTGTGGAGGCTGAAAGAAGAGGGTGTTGTTACTCTTAGGTACTGTTCATATCAATATATCAGTCTTTTGGACACCAAAATTTCTTTTAGTGGGAAGGTGTGATCCAAAATGGGTTTTGGATAGACTCCTAAATCTAAGTGTTCCTCATAGAGAAAAATGAAAGTCCAATAAAGTTCCTAGACATAGCCCCATTGCAAAGCTCTTTTCATTTTGAATCTATTGCAAATTGAATGGGCAAAAGTGGACCTAGGATGCAGAAGTTATCGCTCAAAGGAGATGCCCTTTTTTCCTTAGAAAAAGAGGCAAAATCCCTAAAAATGAGCAAAAACCCTTATAAAGGGAAATCGCATCAGACCAGGGAAAAAGCATGGACTTAAGCGAAAAGGGTAGAAATCCCCAATCACTGATCCATGACATATCAGATCAAAGGCAGGCACACATGCAATATTGGGACCTTGGATCTGGCTACTGCGATCATGCGATACGCCAATCGTCGATGATCAGATCGGAGAATCGGCATCGGTGATGCACAGAACCCTAGGCTGAGAGACATTGTGATTGTAGAATTTAGTGATTGGTGATCGATGACTCTTGATGCCGATAAAAAGGCCAGACCCGATAAGTTTTCAAAGCCCGATTATATAAAATTTCAAGTCCGATAATTTGGATTTTCACGCATTTCCCGTGTATTTGGGATTTTACCCAAAACACATATGTGATGCGATAAGCGATGAAACCAGACTTGAAAGGGTTTGAAAATGATGCTGCATAATTATTTAAAGTCCACCATAAAGCCATTTTGTGGTATTTTCAGTCAATTTAGTGTATTTTTATAAATATAAAGGAAAAATCCCCCAAAGCAATAAAGGCGGACCTGAAGGGGAAATAAAGGTGCGATTAATGAAATTTGAATTCCATAAGCAAGATTTTGGGTGGCCCTTAGGCGGAAAGTGGTTTTAGGCTGGCTCTGGCTGATCCCATACAGTGAATGATGTGTTGATGGTGGAGGAGACAGGAAAACTACCTTTTTAGACGGGTAGCCTCCGTATTCCTAGGCCGCCCGAGATTGCATATGGGCCATTAGATCAGAGATCCCATAGATCGACGGTGGGGACTACACTAGCACCCAAAGGTGGACCCAAAAGGAATCTAGGGTGGAATTAATGGTTTGTGAAGTCCGATAAATGACCGATTGGTGAATTTTCCCATGTTTACAGTGTTTCTTTGTGTAAACAAGGAATGACAGTTTTTGAGGATTTCAAGCACTGATGATCCTTCCGCTACAAAATAGGTGGCCACCTTCCCTGAAAGCATTAACAAATGATTGTTGAATGCTCAGAAGGGGATTTGAGAGGACCGAGGCCAATTGCCGAAGAGCTTGAAGGGGAAAGGAAACCAACCAATGCCGATTGGCTTAAAAAGCCACAAAATGATAGAATGAAGGGGAGGAGCAGGAAGCTAGCAGGAGGTTAAGCCAAAGCAGGAAGCTAAGGCAAAAGAGAGCAGCACAGAAAGGGAAGGCAAAGAAAGTACAGAGCTAATGCATAGAGCAACCGACTGGAGTCACTTGGAATACAAGTGAAAAGCTTGAGAGCTATCATTTGTAGAGGGCTAGAGCCAAAAAGTTGACAGCTTCAGAGCCAGGGAGATATGGTGTTCTGAGCCCATTGTTCTTGTGTAAAATAGTGGATTTGAGCCAAGAGCTTGTAAAATGACATTGCCATAATCCCAGGGAGCCTAGTCAAATTTACTGGAGTTCAAGGAGATGTAGCCCAAGAGTTTTGGGTGAACTCCAAATCAATATTTTTGTTCTGTGTGTGCTTTATTGTTGCATTGTATCTGTTGTTTTAATTGCTTCTCTTTGCTTTATATCAGTTTAAGAAAATCAATTTACAGCACTTGAACATTTTAAAACAAACATAAGCATACACTATATTATCAACCATATTATCAATTCCACATTGGTTAATCAATAATACTTGGGAATATTTAAAGCTTTGGAAGTGGGAGAGATTCTTGTAAGTTTAGACAAGAAGCCTAAGTGCCCCATTTTCAAATCATTGACTCCGTTTTATTTATTGATTATTTTTCTTTGGAATATATATATATCTATTGACTTGTGTATATTTTTGTTTCATTTTATTTATTTTTCCATTAATTATTTTTAATTTATTTTATTTTATTTCATTTAATTATTTTATTTATCAAATGATCTTGTCTTGATTAGGGTCTTCACTCATTTTAAAATTTTTGACTTCCCTCGTTTAAAGCTTGACTTTGATTATTTATTTATTTATTTTAAAAACTAGTTGTTTAATATAATTGTTACTTATTAATATTTGTTTTTAATAAATTAATAAACTAATATCAGAGTTTAAATATTATTTTTCCAAAAACTAGTAATATTTGGCTTTAATGAATTAATTTAAATATTATTTTTCAAAAATTAGTCGTTTAATATAGTCGTTACATATTAATATTTTAATAAATTAATAAAGTAATATCATTATTTACATATTATTTTTCAAGAACTGGTAATATTTAGTTTTAATAAAT
Organism: Pinus tabuliformis; assembly: GCA_031772625.1. Lineage (NCBI taxonomy): Eukaryota > Viridiplantae > Streptophyta > Pinopsida > Pinales > Pinaceae > Pinus > Pinus tabuliformis. The sequence continues at coordinate 352,383,684 of CM062805.1, read as the reverse complement.
TAATTTACATATTATTTTTCAAAAACTAGTCGTTACTTATTCATATTTTTAATAAATTAATGAAATAATATCATTATTTGAATATTTTTTTCAAAAACTAACTATTTAATATAGACGTTACTTAATAATATTTGTTTTTAATATATTAATAAATTAATATTATAATTTAAACATTATTGTTCAAATATAGCCGTTACATGAAATTATGTCTCTACATTACTCTCTATTTAAGCCTTTGCCATGGTTTGCCTCTTCATCTAGTCCTGATGATGAACCACACTTGTTGGTTCAAAATGCGTAGGCCAAAAAATTCTCTCATGTAATTTCTACCGAAAGACTTTGTTTAATATTTATAATTATAAAATTGGTTATATATATATATATATATAGTCAATAATCTATGGTTAAGGGTCCACAATACATCAGAATTCGAATATCAGAAGGATTGAAATGGGTCTCTAGGAAAATTCTTCGAGAAGTAGCTCAGGATATTATGTGGTAAGCGTGAAAACTGTTCTACTTGTTATATCCCCTCTCTTCTCTTTAGACACCTCATGTAATAAATGTGTATATATGACACATATATGTGGGTCCTCACCCCCATACAGTTTCATCCAATCCACAAGCAAAAACGTAATTAGTTTTATATGATGAGATCAATGAAACCATTTCGATAGATAATTAGATGGTCATATTTGAATAGTGGGTCCAAGCCTCATGACGCTAGTTAGAGGGGGTAACTTGTGACATCATTTGGAAGGGGCCCTCATGACATCAACTAGAAGGGGCCCTCATGATGTTATTTTGGGGCCTCATGACGTCAACTAGAGGGAGCCCACTATTGGGTTTCTGCCTCCTGTTTCCACCTCTCCCATCAAACGACTAGTATCCACCCAACAAAATCGATGGTATGGAAGGGGGTATATTCCCCTTTGGCATACAATGAGGGGCATGTCCACTATCACTATTCTACCTCCCAGTTCCACCCCTCCCATCAAATGTTTATTATATTCCCATCCAAACCCATGGTATGAAGGGTATGATCTCATTTGGAATATGTTATCGCAAATTAAAACAAATACATTATGTGTTAGATTTGTTTCTTTCACAAAAATAAGTATCAAAAATTAAATCAATTCTAGTGCTTGCTATATTTGTTTCTAGTGCAATTAGAAGCATTGGATGGTAAAAACAAATATAGTGCACGCTAGATTCATTTGTAGCAAAATTATAGGCATTGGACGGTAAAACAAATCTAGCACATGTTAGATTTGTTTCTAGGACAAACAAAAGCATTGCATGGTAAAAAAAATATAGTGCACATAACTTTGTTCCTAACACAAGCATAGCATTATAAGCTAAAAAAAATCTAGTGTCAGGAAAAACACAAACAAAAGCATTGCAAGGTAAAAAGAAATCAGAGACAAGATTTGTAGGGTAATTAAATATAGCGTGCACTAGATTTGTTTCTAGCATACAAACTCAAGAAAGAGTTTGTTGTTTTTTTGTTTTATATTTGTTTGTAAATGCATGGTTTGTGCCTATCGGGCACTATACACGTAGATATTATTACTCTATTTTCTTTTATTTTTGTTTGTAAATGAATGATGTGTAGTCACCTTAGATATAAATGGTCTCTTTCTGATTGGGACTTTTCCCCCACATTATTTGGATAACTATATGCATGGTGTAAATTTCGGGTTTCTCAAATGTTTATCCCTTCATTAGCTATCAATATATAGCATGTTTTTCCCTAAGATGTATTTTATATGTGGATTCCTCTTGAATTTGTACTCCTTTTTTCTAGTAATAGAAAAGGATGGTTTTTTTCCCTTGGAAAATAAAATACAATTTCACTAGTTTTTAGATGCATAAGGTCACACTTTTCTTCATCAACACAACTATCTTACAAAACTCAAATATACACCTTTTGAGTACCTAGAGTTTAACATCCCTATGTATCCATCCTAAATAGCATGTCCTTAGATATGTAAGGTAGTTAGTCCTAACATTGGAACTGTAGTTTTATAATTATCTTGAGAATGAAAATGAGAATTATCTAGTATTTATAGTACTATAACTTTTATTTGGAAGAAAAACCTCTAGGAGGACTTCAAAATATCAGATGTAAACAATAAACATACTCAGTAAGTCAGATATAAATATAATTTATGCTTCACTTAGGGCTTCTAAAAATCTTACGTAGCGTCAATTCTACACATTGTTTAATTTTCCAAAGGGTCATGTTGTGGTTCTCCAAATTTTACAAATTTGTTATGAGCATTATATGTACACATTCATTAATAATACAAGTGCCATTTCGAAAGTTAAATACAAACTTGGTGGTTTTATATGAGCTAATATTTATCATTCTATAAAGCTACCTTGGACTACAACGTTTCAATAAATACAAAATTCCTACCATAATATTCTAAATTGTTTCATCCATAGTACTTTTTCAAAGTTTTGTTTTGGCTAAAATAAATAAAAAAATCACACTTTTTGTTGTTTAACTCTAATTGAAAATTACGATTGAATTTTTTAAATAATGAATCCATACAGATAGGGAGTTTTTTTAGATAAGTGAGGAATAACCTATTTTAGAGAGTTTATTGAACCCAATGTTTTAGACTTCCAAGTGAGTCCATCCTCAGGAGAGATGCGAAACACTTATGAGGAGATCAATGACGTATCATAGAGATAATCTTGTGTGTATATATATAGTTCATGATATGTGTCTTTATGAAAGAAATTAGTCGGCTAGGGTTATTTATTTTGAAGTAGAGTTAAAACTGGTTTATTAAATTGTTTTCAACCTTCAAGATTTTATAAACCTATTAATTGAATTGTGTAGTTTAATCAATTTGTTTATTTTAATCTGAAATAGGAAATCCCATTATCACTTATTTTGATTTTGGATTTATCATTAATACTAGATGTAATTTATTGATTTTAATTTGAAATTAGTATTATTCGATTGTTAGAGTTATTATGATTTGGGAATTATTATTAATGTTATATATTTTTGTTCGGAACTAAGTGAATTAACATTGTAGATTTATTTATACTATAATTCTATTACAATCTTATGAATTCATTTCATTGTATTTATTATAAGAGTTATAATTAATGATATAAATGCAATATGTAAGGAATGAGAATTATCTAAAAAAAAATATGTATTAAGATTGGCCGAGTTTAACTTTTTAAGATTGTTATGTGTTGGAAACCATTTTATACCTCTTCATTTTGAATTGTTACAAAATTGGTATGAGTTCCAATGGAAAACATCATTTTGACAAAAGGGGTTACATTGACATCCTAGTTAATGGTCATTTTATTCATCTTGGAATGGTCGAATCTGTGGAAACTGGATTTTATTATGCTCATGAAGGTGTTAATGTGGACTATGCTATAGTTTTGATAATTTATGTCACTCAACCACATTTGATTCTGGAGGATGTTGATTAAGGGCATATTCATCAGTGGAAGTTCAAGTATTTGAGGCTCAACACAGGTAAATCAAAATATTGAAGCATGTGTTAAGTGTTATTTATAGTACCCTAATGGTTTTGTTTGATCAAATACTATGCTTATTTACTTTCTTTTACAAGTGCAATTTTTTCTTCTACACTTTCTCTCAAAGACAATGTAGATCCTTTGCAAGATGGAGTGAAAATGGGTGAGGGTTCCATATTCAATACAAATATTGGGCATAATGCATGTGTAAATATGTTAAATAAAGGATGAATAGTGGTTATAATTGAGGTGTTAAAACATAATGCTCCTCTACCACATCCATTAGGATTTGAGCATTCACTAGTGGGTGCATTGGAATATTTCTAGATTTGGCCAAAGTTAGATTTGGAACCTCACTATCATGATCATGCCATTAATATTCCCTGGGATAGGGCTACCTTCATGTGTGCAAGGTTTCTCTTACACATGAATGCAAAGGCACAAGCATGTCCATTACCAAAGGAATGGTAGTGTCTCTGAGGATGATATTGTTAGGTCCCTATAATACTAGTGATTAACCCATTACTATTGTAGTTGTATCCCTTATTAATATTGTTGTGCCCCTATCGCCCCCAAATTGTTGTTATTGTGCCCCATAGAATCCCTCTATTGTTATTTTTGTGGCTTTATATTATTATTGTTAGGTCGGCTGGGTTATATTGTGACTCCTCAGAATCCTATATATAGAAAGGAGGTTTTTTCATTTGAATCATCGAAGAATTTTTCATTTCTGTAATGTAAAGGAGGTTTCCCCCTTGAAGAGGATAAATTGTAAGGTGTTCAACTATATTTTCTATCTTTTTGTGAGCTGGTTTCATAGCATTTGGTATCAGAGCTTTGGATTCTAGGGTTTCACTGCTCCAAATAGGTCATCGTGGAATTTTCGTTATAACCTTTTTTCTACGATGTTTCAGAAGCTAAAAAAACCCATTTGAGACAAAATCGCACTGAACCTTAGGTCCAAATTTCAGAGCTTTTCAAACTATATTTGTGGAGATATGATCTAAGGAAGTTGGTCTTTTTGTAGACTCTGAATTACATTCCAAACAGGTGACCTGGGGAAAATTGTCATAACTTTCTCTCTGAGCATTTGATTCAAATTTCATCAAAAGGTACAGAAAGAGGATGGATTGTAGTTTCTTGTATGTATTTTTTAGAGCCAAAGGTCAAAATAGTGACTCGTGGCATGTCGTACAAGTTCACTCTACTAAACTAGTCTATAATTAGGTCACTGTGGGAGATTTGGCATAACTTTTCCCTGGAGAATCAAATTTCGATCAAACTGGTGGCATTGGGAAGAGGACGCAGAGGGCTACCATAGGTCGGAATTTCAAAACTGGATAATCCGCAATTACAGAGATACATCAAATTCAATATGAAGCTCCTACAAAGTGAAAAAAGGTGTGTAGTTTTTTTCAAATTTTTTCATAAGCTTGGTTTGAAAAATTAGTTTGAAGGAATTCAAAGGGCATAATAAAGCATTATTAGCGATAATTGATGCCCCGAGGAAAGAAAATGCAAACACCTAGTAAGCAACTTGAAATCTCTAGCATGACTCATGAAGAAGACGAAGAAATGCAACATGATATATCAAAATTACGAGACCAAGTGCAGCAAGTGTCACTTGCACAAAAAGTAACAGAATCTAAGATGGATGGTTTAAAGAAATATGTAGAAGCTAAGATGGATGGTTTAAAGAAAGGTGTAGAAGCTAAGATGGATTATTTAAAGAAAGGCGTGGAAGCTAAGATGAATGATGTGGAAGCTAAGATGGATGATTTGAAGACAGGCATGGAAGATTTGAAGACAGGCATGGATGATTTGAAGATAGATTTGAAGATAGATTTGACAAAGTTTCTACAAGAAATGCTTACTAATGGTGAAAGGGTAGTAAAGGAAACTCATGATGAGAACAAAAGAAATGTTAATCATGATTTCATAGATTCTAATGTTGGATCGAAGACCCACCATACTCAAAAAATCCATATGAGGAAGTTTGATGGCAAGCATCCCGCAGCATGGAAATTATTGATGGAGTAATTTTTTGATCTCAATAATGTACAAAACACACAAAAGGTACGTATTGCAACTTTATATTTGAAACCAAATCAGTTTGTATGGTATCAATGGATTTGCTCTAGTAAACAAATTATCACTTGGGCAATTTTTACAGAAGAATTGACAGCACATTATGAGGATACAAAAAAAAAACACTTTTTTTAGCCAATTGATAAGTCTCAAAAAAAAAAAAGGTTCAATAATGGAGCACATTGAGGAGTTCCAAAAAATGAACATAAGGGTAAAAAATATTCCAAAGGAGCATAGGATTGATGTGTTCATAGGGACTTTAAAGGATAATATCCCATATGATGTTCACCTTTGGGAACCTGATTCATTAGAGAAGGCATTCAGGTTAGCAAGAAAAATGGAAAGCAAAATTATGACAACCAGGAACCATACCACTCACAACTATAAAGATGAAAGTGTTGTTTCCCCTAGTCTTCCACAACCTATAAGGTTGACACCACAACAATTAAAATAAAAATGAGCAAAATGGCTTTGTTACAGTTGTGATAGCAAATACATTAAAGGTCATAAGTTTGTTGAAAAGAAATTATTCTACATAGATTGTGAAGAGGAAGAAGAAAAAGGTAATAGTGTTGATTGATTCAGGAAGTACCCATAATTTTATTCATTGTAAGATAAAAAAAGAATTGAATTGCTTCCTATATCCAGCACCAGAGTGTCAAGTGATGGTTGCAAATGGAGGAACGATAAATTGCTTTGGAAAGTGCCATAATATCAAGCTATCCATAGGAGAATAATGTATTGACTAGCCCAATGCTTTCCATTCCAATGGGAGGTGTTGATGTTGTACTAGGAGTCCAATCGCTACAATCCTTGGGTACAATAGCTTTTAATTTTCAAGAACTTTTCATGAAATTTTCTTTGGAAGGAAAGGAAGTTGAATTAAGGGGTATTGCAGGGAAACTAGGAAAGATAATTAGCTCTAACGGTATGACAAAGCTTCTAAAAAAGGAATAAAGAGGTGTAATTGCACAATTATGTTCGCTAGATGTTTCCACATCAGAATCATCTATTTCTCCAGATCTCCAAAAGGTTTCGACAATCATTCCAAGGTATTTGAAACTTCCAAAGATCTCCCACCTATTCATGATCATGATCATGGTATTCATCTAATTCCAGGAAGTGTTCCTCCAAACATCACGCTGTACAGATATCCCTATGTCCAAAAGAGTGAAATTGGATGTATGGTTGCAGAAATGCTAGAGGCTGGTATAATTCAACCTAGTCAAAGTTCGTTCTCTACTCCAGTAGTATTGGTGCACAAGAAGGATGGAACATGGTGCACGTGTCTGGATTATAGGGAGCTCAACAAGCTCACTATTAAAGATAAGTTTCCCATTCCTGTCATTGATGACTTACTAGATGAATTGCATGGATCAATTTACTTCACCAAGTTGGATCTTCGTTCAGGATATCATCAACTCATAATGAAGACTGAAGACATTTTAAAAACAGTATTTAGAACTCATGAGGGTCATTATGAATTTTTGGTCATGCCTTTTGGCCTTACCAATGCACCTTCTACATTTCAAGGTTTGATGAATTCCATTTTCAAACCCTTCCTTAGAAAATTTGTGTTAGTATTTTTTGATGATATACTAATCTAGAGCAAGTCTTGGAAGGATCATGTTGAACATGTTGACAAGGTGCTACAACTATTGGAGGAGAAACAATTATATGCAAAAGGATCCAAATGTTTCTTTGGATTACAAGAGGTGGAATATCTGGGTCATATTGTATCTCATGAAGGAGTTAAGGTAGACCCTAGCAAAATTAAAGCCATTAAGGAATGGAAAATCCCCGAATCCATAAAGTATCTGCCAGGATTTCTCAAGTTGACAGGGTATTATCACAAGTTTGTTAAGAATTATGGGAGAATAGTAGCACCTCTAACAACATTATTTAGGAAAGATGCATTTTCATGGACTCCAGAAGCAACAAAGGTCTTCGAACATCTTAAAGAGGCAATGGTCCAAGCACTGGTCTTAGCTACACCCGACTTCACAAAAACCTTTATTGTGGAATGTGATCCTTGAGGAAATGGAATTGGTGTTGTTTTAATGCAAGATGAAAGATCCATTGCTTTTGAAAGTCATCCAATCAAGGGAAAGTTTTTACATAAAGCTATTTATGAGATGAAAATGTTGGCAATACTACATGCACTTAAGAAATGGCGACCCTACCTAATGGGAAGACACTTCAAGGTAAAAACAAATCATGATAGCCTTAAATACTTTTTAGAACAAAGATTATCCTCCGAAGAGCAACAAAATTGGGTCACAAAGATGTTGGGTTATGACTTTGAAATCATCTACAAAAAAGGGAAGAAAAATGTGGTGGAAGATGCACTCTCAAGAAAGGATGAGGATGTGGAAGCATTGTTGTGCGCCATTTCTATTATCCAACCAGATTGGATAAACAAAGCAAGGGAGGAATGGAAAAATGATGAAGAAGTGTGCGAACTTATTTGAAAGTTACAACAAGATTCCAGTACATCTGATACATTTAGCTGTCAAAATGATTCGTTATGGTTCAAATATTGCTTATACCTATGTAAGAATTCCCAACTCAAACAAAAGATTCTTATGGAATTGCACACTTCTCCCTTAGGAGGGCACTCAGGATTTTTAAAAACTTACCACAGGGTTAAGAAGGAATTTTTTGGGATGGCCTTAAATCATATATTCAAAAGTTTGTGGCAGAATGTTTGGTTTGCCAACAAAATAAAGTTGAAACAATTAAGACCCCAGGTCTATTACAACCTTTATCCATTTAAGCCGACATTGGGAGGAGGTTTCAATGGATTTTATCATAGGTTTACCCAAGTCTGAGGGAAAGAGTGTCATCATGGTGGTAGTTGACAGACTTACCAAGTATGCACACTTTTGTGCATTATCACATCCATTTAAAGCCAGTACAGCTTCTACTGCATTTATGGAAACAATTCAAAAGCCACATGGAAATCCAAAGATTATTGTAAGTGGCAAAGATCCCATTTTCAATGGAAATTTTTGGACAGAATTATTTTCTTGTCTTGGTACTCAGTTAGCTCATAGCTCATCTTATCATCCTCAATATGATGGGCAAACTGAGATAGTAAACAAATGTTTGGAAGGATATCTTCGTTGCTTTGTATCTGATAAACAGACACAATGGGTCAAATGGTTGCCTCTAGCTAAATGGTGGTATAACACTTCCTTCCATACAATAACAAAAATGACTCCATTTATGACACTTTATGGATATCAGCCACCATCCATCACATCATATTTAAGAGAAAATTATAAGGTTCAAGCAGTGGAACATAACATCGAACATCAACAACAAGTCCTCCAACTCTTAAAGGATAACCTCGTGTTGGCACAGAATAGAATGAAACAACAGGCAAATCAGCATCGCAGCGAAAAAAGTTTTGATGTAGGTGATTGGGTATTCCTATGGCTACAACCATATAAACAAATGTCCCTCAAGCAAGCTAAGAAGGATAATAAATTATCACCAAAGTATTATGGTCCATAAAAGGTGTTTCAAAAGATTGGTACTATGGCATACAAATTGGAGCTTCCTGCAACTTCTCAAGTGCACCTAGTTTTCCATGTTTCATGTTTAAAGAAGGTTATAGGCGACAAGCTCCCAGTTCAAACAATATTTCTAGAACTTGATGAGCAAGGAAAAATATATTGGAACCAGAAGCAGTCATAGAAACAAGAACTTGATAGCTATGAAATCGATCAATTTCAAAGTATCTCATCAAGTCAAAGAACTTATCTGCTGAAGATTCGATATGGGAGGATGAGAATTTTATACAGAAGCATCTAGAACTACTCAATTGTTGAGGACAACACTTTTTTGAAGGATAGGGGCATGTTAGGTCCCTATAATACTAGTGATTACCGCATTAGTATTGTAGTTGTATCCCTTATTAATATTGTTGTGCCCCTATTGTCCCCATATTGTTATTATTGTGCCCCATAGAATCCCTGTATTGTTATTTTTGTGGCTTTATATTATTATTGTTAGGTCGGATGGGTTATATTGTGACTTCTTAGACTCCTATATATATAAATGAGGTTTTTTCATTTGAATCATCAAAGAATTGTTCATTTGTGTAATGTAAAGGATGTTGCCCCCTCCAAGAGGCTGAATTCTAAGGCGTTCAACTATATTTTCTATCTTTTTGTGAGCTAGTTTCATAGCAGATATCGTTTAGGTGAAATACTAGGGAAATGGAATTTGGTGTTTTTCTAGAAGAGATGGACAACAATTTCCAAATGTGTAGGATTTTGGTTAGCTATACACATTATTTTATTATATGGCTAATAAATAAGTTAGTCCAAAAAAAAGGTGAGATGTTAAGGGTCAAGAAAAAGATTAACGAGCCACCGAAGGAAATGGAAATATTGGATGTTATAGAGTACATGAGGCTTTGCTTAAATAGATGGGATGGGGATTTTGGTAGCAGGTAAGTATTGAAAGAAAAAATGTCTTCAACATGTAGATAGGAAGGACATTGCAGGAGCTAGAAGGGGTTTTAAAGGCATAAATAAAAATGGTATCAATGAATTTGAGGATGAAGGAGATATGATTTGGATGGAAAAATTCACCTTATATATCTTCAAGGATAATTAAAGTGACACTCTTCATGTAGAGGTTGATTGGTGGAATCCTAATTGAGGGAAATACAATGGAAGAATTTTAGAATAGTATTGGGTACTGTTGTTAGGACTATGACAACCTCCTCATTCATTTTTTATGTTTTGTTTGTTTAAAATAAAGATATGAAAATAAGGCCCCTCTATATGTGTGTGTGTGTGTGTATTGTTTTGTAAATATTATTTTTCCTCTCTTTTTAATATAAAACCTTCAAAAAATATTAAAGTAAATAGGAAGGTGTGAAGATAGAACATTTTATTTGGAGTTCTCTTTTTTATTTTCCAACTGCTAACCTCCACAACTATCTAATAGTCAGGGTTGGGGCATTGTTTTCAAAATACTCATGTTTATAGTTCCTGACTTTAAACTGCCTGACTCATATGAATATCTTATAGTCCGAGGTCAAAGATTTTGTTCAAAACTTTTTAAACCTGAATCCCAACCCCCCAATTGTCATATGTTTTTTTCTTATAAATTATATTATTTTCTTGTTGTTGCTTTGTTTTAATAAAATAAAATTAGAGGTCTAGATATTGATAACTAATGATAAGAATTAAGTCAAGAAACCTCCGATCTCTGATTTCTGACTAAATAAAGCCTCGTTTAGCAAGTTGTTTAAATGTTTAGCTGTCATTTCTACTTTAAATGCTTATTAATGAACCAATAGGATTTTTTTCGATTATATCAAATTTGCATGGTTTGTTTTATCAATTTCGCATGCTTATCAGTTTTATCAATTTCGCATGCTACTAATTCATCATGATTCTTACATGGTAAGTTGTTCAAAAAAAGAAAAAGATTTTGATGTTAAAATATCCCAACTTTGTTTAAATAAGTTTGTCATTTGCTTCCAAAGAAATTTTGAAACTCCATTGAAATTTGTTGGTTATTGTTTAGTATTTAGCTTATTATATATTTGTTGGTTATTGGTTAGTGCTTAGCTTGCTCTTTGTAATAATTTATTTTGATTTCTTTCTCTCTTTATATAGGTACAAAGCAATTTTAAAAACCTCAGACCTTCAATCTACAACTGAATAAAGCCTCATTGTGCGAGATATTAAAATTGTTGGTTGTCACTTCTTCTTCAAGTGCGTATTAATGAACACTTATGTGATTTTCGGTTTTATCAATTTTGCATGATTTTCTTTATCAATTTTTCATTATTTTTGTTTTTATCAATTTTTCATTTTATTAATTCACCATGATTCGTACAGGGGCACTATTCAAAACCAAAAAAAAACCCTTCAACCTTAAAATTTCACAACTTTCTTGGACAAAGTTTCTCATTTGTTGGTAAGTAGTCGATTTTCAATTTTGCTTTAAATTCTTATTAATTAACGTATACGTGTTTTTTTAGTTTTATCAATTTCACATTATTTTTTATTAATTCACCATGATTACTAGTGCAAGTTCTTCGAAAACCATAAAAAATGGCTTTCTATGTACAAAGTTTCTTGATTATTAATTTCACCATGATTAATTTTCCGACTTTTAAGTACAAAGTTTCCCATTAGCTATGAAAGTGATTTTGAAACTCCATTATAATTTGTCAATTGATAGTTAGTATTTAGCTTATTATAGATTTTTAGGTTACTACTTAGTACTTAGCTCAGTTTTTATAATAAATTATTTTCTCATCTTGCTCTCTTTTTACAAGTGCTTTGAAAATGGGTAAAAAAGAAAAATTGTGGGCTAGCAAACAAGAAATTCATGAAGTTAAAATGAAAATTAAAGTCATCAATGTCGGAGAGGTTGAACACACAAATTTCTTTCCATCATTCATCTCAAACACTACTTACAAGACAAAAGACCCAGGTAAGCTTTCTTAGGAAGAAATGTTTTCTTTCTTTGAAGAAAAGAAGTGGATAGGGTGAGAAAGTTCAAATGATGATTATTCTTCTAATTTTGAGGCTATTAGGAGAACAAAATTGCATAAAGTTAGATCAAGAACAAATATTTATCCATGTTTTGACATGATAAACTAGAATTTGTCACATTCTCATGTTTTGACTCGCTCTATTTTAGATCACAGCCGAAATGTGATTTCCTCTTAGAAGCCTCAATTGCTTAACAACGTTTATTAGTTAAATCCAATAGAAATTATTCTAGACAGAGAGTTCTTAGATGAATTCAATACAAAAGACTACAATTGAGTGTTGAAGGATGGCTACATGGTACTGAAATTTATAAATTGAAAACAGGGAAAGATCACATAATAGTAATCCTAAAATTATGTTTTAGGTATATAGTCAAGATGCTCTCTAGACTATATGGAGAGGCTAATCCAAAACATTGAAAAATTGAATGGATCCCTCTTATTCATGGCATCTATAATAATTCAAATAGTTTCAACTGGGCATATATTTTTTCATAGAATGTTTTAGAGGATATAAAATCATTTAAAGCTTGTTCGCATGGGTTTGAACACATATTTCATATGTCTTCATTCCTCAAGGATGTTGTCATGGAAAAAATTCCTTTTCCTTTATTGGAATTAAGGTATTCCTTTAATTCTCAGCAAACCATACAAGCTTATACCTCCATTTTGTGGGAAATCAATTGCAGAAAGAATTTCTACAATATTTTCAATTATATCATGATTCCTTTACATGAAGTTCTTTTTGCTGAAACCTGCCAGGGTCAATAAATATTTTTAAGAATTTTTGTCAAAAATCGAAGATTGGTTTATTGAAGAGACATTTTCTTTCATTAGAATTTTCAGAAGGGAGTTCAGACCCCATCTCTTACAAAGATACATTCCTAATAAACTAGTCATCATAGAAATTGCCAATCAAATAACATTATCTTGCGAGGCTAGAATGTTCCATAGAATGCAAAAGAAATTATGGCCTTCTTTTACAATTAAGGTTGGTGAAATGACTCTTAAGGATAGAGGAAATGTTGTGGTTGAAGCTAAACAATTAGCCAGATTTTGTTTCGATACCTTACCTCATTATAATTATGACCATAGGGATGTTATCATTAATCATTACAAATCAGTTGCTTTATCAAAAAAAATTAACCATCAGTAATCTTTATATGATTATATCTTTCGTGGTGCTGATAATGTTGATCAAGTGATTGAAAGAGAAACATTTATGGATGCTGATGAGAAGGAAAAGGTCCATAACCTCAGGGAAGGCACTTATGAGTTTTATCTTAAATAAAGAACTTTCAATACTTGTGTTCATCTACAAAAATTAAAATTATTTGAAAATCATGTTTCAATTTATTGACTTTCCTGTAGAAATTTCTTTTATATTTCCATCAGAAAAGAATGTTCAAGTATCATACATCTTAGTTTCAGCTGATATTTCTTCATTGTTGCAATCTCATGTTTTATTTATAACAACAAAAAAATGAGAAAAAAGAGGTATCCAATATCAAGCGAAAGAATCTCAAATTCGAAAAATAGAATCAATAGGAAGAAAAGGAAAAGATATTCATATGAAAGAAAAAAAATATTATTGATATGAAATCACTTGAACAAAATAATTGAGAAGATGTTATGGATATGATTTTTTTCAGAGGACAAAATGTTCACAAATCAAGTAAAATCCAAGAAAGAAATCAATAAATTATCTGAGATATTGATAAAGAAACTCAGAAAAGTTCAATGGCAACCATTCCATAAATTCATAGAAAAAATGAAGAGATGGCTCAAAACACTGCAAAATCCCCAAATCCATTGATGGAAGTCCCTAAATATTTCTCTCCTAACATTATTGTAACTCCCATTTCTAAAAAAATCCTATTGCCTCTTCACTTTTTAGACCTATATCTGAGGTTGATCCAGTTAAAGAAATTGTGAGTTCTCTTAGTGAATATTATTTAAATTTACAAACTAAATCAATGGTCAAGGAAACAAATAAGAGCAAGCATGATGATTTTGTGGAAATTAAAAAATTTAGTTGGCTAACCTAAGGGGACCATCATGACAAGGCTAAGGAATCAACTTGAGTCTTAGGATCCTTTCTAAATTATGCCCGGAGATTAGTGGAGAATATTTAGGATAGATATGTCCAAAGTTTATACAAGATTAAATAAATGGAAGAAAAACTTGAAAGAAGAAAATATTTCAATGAATATGAATGGCACAAGATTTATACTAAACTTAGAGAAGGATTTTCTATCACTCTGCAGTACATGGAGCAGAAACAAAATTATGATCAAATAGAATGAGGAAAATCATTGAAAACCAAGTTAAATGAAATGATTACTCAACATGCTACATAAATAAAGGATTTGAAAATAGCTCATGAGCGTCATATTTTAGTTTTCAAAGTGAATATGCCTCATTAGAAAAATAATTGAAATAGAGCAAAGAACAAGCTACAAATATCATTTTCTTCAAAGAGTGAGCTTTGCAAATAAATAAAAAATTAAAGAAGGTTCAATTGAAGTTCTAAAAACAAATGGTTAATATTTATAGGTTTTATATCGAGCTAAACTAAAATAATGATAAAATAATGATGATTGTTGTTCGGTCCCTATAATACTAGTGATTACCCCATTACTATTGTAGTTATACCCCTTATTAATATTGTTGTGCCCCTATTGACCCCATATTGTTATTACTGTGCCCCATAGAATCCCTCTATTGTTATTTTGTGGCTTTATATTATTATTGTTAGGTCGGCTGGATTATATTGTGACTCCTTAGACTCCTATATATAGAAAGGAGGTTTTGTCATTTGAATCATCCAAGAATTGTTCATTTATGTAATGTAAAGGAGGTTGTCCCCTCGAAGAGGCTGAATTGTAAGGCGTTGATCTATCTTTTCTATCTTTTCTTGAGCTGGTTTCATAACATTTGGTATCAGAGCTTTGGATTCTAGGGTTTCGCTGCTCCAAACAGGTCATCGTGGCATTTTTGCTATAACTTTTTTTCTGTGATGTTTCAGAAGTCGCAAAAAAAACCCATTTGAGAAGAAATCACGCTGAACCTTGGGTCCAAATTACAGAGCTTTTTGCACTATATTTGCAGATATATGATCTGAGGAAGATGGTCTTTTTGCAGACTCCTGAATTACATTCCAAACAGGTGTCCCGGGGAAAATCGTCATAAATTTCTCTCTGTGGATCGGATTGAAATTTCGTAAGAAAGTACAGAAGGAGGACAGACTGTAGTTTCTTGTATGCATTTTGTAGATCCAAAGGTTGAAATAGTGACTCGTGGCACGTCATACAAGTTCGCTCTACTGAAGTAGTCTATAATCAAGTCACTGTGGGAGATTTCGCATAACTCTTCCTTGGAGAATCCAATTTGGGTCAGACTTGTGGCATTGGAAAGAGGACACAAAGGGCTACTACAGGTCACAAATTCAGAACTAGATGATTGGAAAGTACAGATATACATCAGAGGCAATATCAAGCTCCTACAAAGTGAAAAAAGGTGTGTAGATTTTCTTAAATTTTTGCTTAAGCTTGGTTTGAAAATTTATTTTGAAGGAATTCAAAGGGCATAGTAGAGCATTATTATCGGTAACTGATGCCTCGAGGAAAGAAAATGCAAACACCTAGTAAGGAACCTAAAAGCTCTAGCATGACTCATGAAGAAGAGGAAGAAATGCAACATGATATATCAAAATTACAAGACCAAGTGCAAAAACTGTCCCTTACACAAAAAGGAACAGAATCTAAGATGGATGGTTTAGAGAAAGATCTAGAAGCTAAGATGGATGGTTTAAAGAAAGGTGTAAAAGATAAGATAGACTATTTAAAGAAAGGCGTAGAAGCTAAGATGATTGACGTGGAAGCTAAGATGGATTATTTGAAGACAGACATGGACGAATTGAAGATAAATATGAATAAGTTGCTACAAGAAATGGGCACTAAGGGTGAAAGGTTACTAAAGGAAACTCATGATGAGAATAAAAGAAATGTTAATCATGATTCCATAGACACTATTCTTGGATCAAAGACTCACCATATTCCAAAAATCGATATGAGGAAGTTTGATGACAAGGATCCTGCCACATGGATATTACAGATGGAGCAATTCTTTGATCTCAATAATGTGCAAAACACACAAAAGGTATGTATCGAAACTTTATATTTAGAACCAAATCAGTTTGTATGGTATCAATGGCTTTGCTCTCGTAAACAATTTATCACTTGGGCAATTTTTACGGAAGAATTGATAGCACATTATGAGGATACAAAAAGCAACACTTTTTTTAGCCAATTGATAAGTCTCAAACAAAAGGGTTCAATAATGGAGCACATTGAGGAGTTCCAAAAATTGAACATAAGGGTAAAAGATATTCTAGAGGAGCATAGGATTGATGTGTTCATAGGGTCTTTAAAGGATAATATCCAACATGATGTTCGCCTTTGGGAACCTGATTCATTAGAGAATGCATTCAGGTTAGCAAGAAAAATGGAAAGCAAAATTATGGCAACCAGGAAGCATACCACTAACAACTATAAAGACGGAAGTGTTGTTGCCCCTAGTCTTCCACAACCTATAAGGTTGACACCACAAAAATTGGAAGAAAAAGGAGCAAAATGGCTTTGTTACAGTTGTGATAGCAAATACACTAAAGGTCATAAGTGTGCTGAGAAGAAATTATTCTACATAGATTGTGAAGAGGAAGAAGAAAAGGAGCAAGAAAGGTCAAAAGAAGAGGATATACTCCAGGAACAAAGCCTAGATGAAGAACAAATAAATCCAACCATATCTTGTAATGCATTGGTGGGAATTACCACTCCTCAAACCATCAAGATAGAAGGACAAATCAAGAAGAAAAAGGTAATAGTTTTGATTGATTCAGGAAGCACCCACAATTTTATTCATTGTAAGGTAGCAAAAGAATTGAATTGCTTCCTATATCCAGCACCAGAGTGTCAAGTGATGATTTCAAATGGAGGAACAATAAATTGCTCTGGAAAGTGCCATAATATCAAGCTATCCATGGGAGAATATGTATTGACTAGCCCAATGCTTTCCATTCCAATGGGAGGTGCTGATGTTGTACTAGGAGTCCAATGGCTACAATCCTTGGGTACAATAGCTTTTAATTTTCAAGAACTTTTCATGAAATTTTCTACAGAAGGAAAGGAAGTTGAATTAAGGGGTATTGCAGGGAAACCAAGAAAGATAATCAGCTCTAATGGTATGACAAAGCTTCTAAAAAAGGAGCAAAGAGGTGTAATTGCACAATTATGTTCGCTAGATGTTTCCACATCGGAATCATCTATTTCTCCAGATCTCCAAAAAGTCCTGGACAATCATTCCAAGGTATTTGAGACTGCCAAAGGTCTCCCACCTATGCGTGATCATGATCATGCTATTCATCTGATTCCAGGAAGTGTTCCTCCAAACATCAGGCCGTACAGATATCCCTATGTCCAAAAGAGTGAAATTGAACGTATGGTTGCAGAAATGCTAGAGGCTGGTATAATTCAACCGAGTCAAAGTTCTTTCTCTGCTCCAGTAGTATTGGTGCACAAGAAGGATGGATCATGGCGCATGTGTCCAGATTATAGGGAGCTCAACAAGCTCACTATTAAAGATAAGTTCCCCATTCCTGTCATTGATGAATTACTGGATGAATTGCATGGATCAATTTACTTCACCAAGTTGGATCTTCGTTCAGGATATCATCAAATCAGAATGAAGATTGAAGACATTCCGAAAACAGCATTTAGAACTCATGAGGGTCATTATGAATTTTTGGTCATGCCTTTTGGCCTTATCAATGCACCTTCAACATTTCATGGTTTGATGAATTCAATTTTCAAACCATTCCTTAGAAAATTTGTGTTAGTATTTTTTGATGATATACTAATCTACAGCAAGTCTTGGAAGGATCATGTTGAACATGTTGACAAGGTGCTACAACTATTGAAGGAGAAACAATTATATGCAAAAAGATCCAAATGTTTCTTTGGAGTCCAGGAGGTGGAATATTTGGGTCATATTGTATCTCATGAAGGAGTTAAGGTAGACCCTAGCAAAATTAAAGCCATTAAGGAATGGAAAATCCCCACATCCATAAAGCATCTGAGAGGATTTCTTGGGTTGACAGGGTATTATCGCAAGTTTGTTAAGAATTATAGGAGAATAGCAGCACCTCTAACAACATTATTGAAGAAAGATGCATTTTCATGGACTCTGGAAGCAACAAAGGCCTTTGAACATCTTAAAGAGGCAATGTGCCAAGCACCGGTCTTAGCTACACCAGACTTCATGAAAACCTTTATTGTGGAATGTGATGCTTCAGGAAATGGAATTGGTGCTGTTCTAATGCAAGATGAAAGACCCATTGCTTTTGAAAGTCGTCCAATCAAGGGAAAGTTTTTAAGCAAAGCTATTTATGAGAAGGAAATGTTGGCAATACTCCATGCACTTAAGAAATGGCGACCCTACCTAATAGGGAGACACTTCAAGGTAAAAATGGATCATGATAGCCTTAAATACTTTTTAGAAAAAATATTGTCCTCTGAAGAGCAACAAAAGTGGGTCACAAAGATGTTGGGTTATGACTTTGAAATCATCTACAAGAAAGGGAAGCAAAATGTGGTGGCAGATGCACTCTCAAGAAAGGATGAGGATGTGGAAGCATTGTTGTCCGCCATTTCTATTATCCAACCAGATTGGATAAATGAAGCAAGGGAGGAATGGAAGAATGACGAAGAAGTGTGGGCACTTATTCGAAAGTTACAACAAGATTCAAGTACGTCTGATACATTTAGCTGGAAAAATGATTCGTTATGGTACAAATATCGCTTATACCTCTGTAAGAATTCCCAGCTAAAACAAAAGATTCTTATGGAATTGCACACTTCTCCCTTAGGAGGGCACTCAGGATTTTTAAAAACTTACCACAGGGTTAAGAAGGAATTTTTTTGGGATGGCCTTAAATCAGATATTCAAAAGTTTGTGCTGGAATGTTTGGTTTTCCAACAAAATAAAGTTGAAAAAATTAAGACACCGGGTCTATTACAACCTTTATCCATTCCAAGCCAACGTTGGGAGGAGGTTTCAATGGATTTTATCACAGGTTTACCCAAGTCCGAGGGAAAGAGTGTCATCATGGTGGTAGTTGACAGACTTACCAAGTATGCACACTTTTTTGCATTATCACATCCATTTAAAGCCAGTACAGTTTCTACTGCATTCATGGAAACAATTCAAAAGCTACATGGAAACCCAAAGATTATTGTAAGTGACAGAGATCCCATTTTCACTGGAAATTTTTGGACAGAATTATTTTCTTGTCTTGGTACTCAGTTAGCTCATAGATCATCTTATCATCCTCAATCTGATGGGCAAACTGAGATAGTAAACAAATGTTTGGAAGGATATCTTCGTTGCTTTGTATCTGATAAACAGACACAATGGGTCAAATGGTTGCCTCAGGCTGAATGGTGGTATAACACTTCCTTCCATACAACAACAAAAATGACCCCATTTATGGCACTTTATGGGTATCAACCACCATCCATCACATCATATTTAAGAGAAAATTCTAAGGTTCAGGCAGTGGAACATCACATCGAAAATCAACAACAAGTCCTTCAACTCTTAAAGGATAACCTCGTGTTGGCACAGAATAGAATGAAACAACAGGCAGATCAACATCACAGTGAAAGAAGTTTTGATGTAGGTGATTGGGTATTCCTAGGGCTACAACCATATAAGCAAATGTCCCTCAAGCAAGCTAAGAAGGATAATAAATTATCACCAAAGTATTATGGTCCGTACAAGGTGTTACAAAAGATTGGTACTATGGCATACAAATTGGAGCTTCCTGTAGCTTCTCGATTGCACCTAGTTTTCCATGTTTCATGTTTAAAGAAGGTTATAGGTGACAAGCTCCCAGTTCAAACAATATTGCTAGAACTTGACGAGGAAGGAAAAATTATATTGGAACCGGAAGCAGTCACAGAAACAAGAACTCGACAGCTACGAAATCGTTCAATTTCAGAGTATCTTATCAAGTGGAAGAACTTATCCGCTGAATATTCCACATGGGAGGATGAGAATTTTATGCAGAAGTATCCAGAACTACTCAAGTGTTGAGGACAACATTTTCTTGAAGGAGAGGGGCATGTTGGGTCCCTATAATACTAGTGATTACCGCATTACTATTGTAGTTATACCCCTTATTAATATTGTTGTGCCCCTATTTCCCCCATATCATTATTACTGTGCCCCATAGAATCCCTCTATTGTTATCTTTGTGGATTTATATTATTATTGTTAGGTCAGCTGGATTATATTGTGACTCCTTAGACTTCTATATATAGAAAGGAGGTTTTGTCATTTGAATCATCCAAGAATTGTTCATTTATGTAATGTAAAGGAGGTTGCCCCCTCGAAGAGGCTGAATTCTAAGGCATTGATCTATCTTTTCTATCTTTTCTTGAGCTGGTTTCATAACAATTGCTTCACTGAATAAAAGAGATAAATTGTAAAGAGATCAAGGAATTGATTGTTGTTGCAATAAAAAATTATGAATTGTATGGGATTGTTGGGTGTAGGAATTACACTTAAGAAAACTCCTCAACACTTAAATTGTCAACTCGGGGATTCGTAAAATTAGAGACGAAGCACAGGAAATGCCAGAGATGGTATGAATATTTCTAATATAAATACCTACTTTCCTTAAAGGAAATATTGTAGAATCAAACTTGAAAAGAGAAAAAGGCAACTTGAACCATCAAAATAATCTAAGATTGGAACAAGGAAGAAT
The DNA here is from genome assembly GCA_031772625.1 of Pinus tabuliformis. NCBI lineage: Eukaryota > Viridiplantae > Streptophyta > Pinopsida > Pinales > Pinaceae > Pinus > Pinus tabuliformis. The sequence continues at coordinate 352,362,721 of CM062805.1, read as the reverse complement.
GCTTTGCAAAAGGGATTTAGAAATAAAGGGGTAATCATTCTAGCTAACTATTGTTTAACTACTGAGTGTGTGTTTTTCTTTAGCAGAGACACTTAGCAATCTCATCAGATGGGCCCTTTAAACCTGCTCCTTTAGAGATTTCCTTGTTGCACTAAATTGTCCTGCACTATCGCAGTCTGCTTGCACTAGTGCAGGAACAAAGATTTATGCAAAGGGTATAAATGGTGTCTTTACTAAATGCATTTTACTTCCTGCAAGGGCTTCAACCTTTTCAAGTTCAAAGCACTCAGATCCCATGGCAAGAAACTATTTCTTGCACCAGATCAGAGCTTCTTGCACTTAGCATTTAATTCTTAAAATAAGTGCTTAGTTACTGCAAGTGCTATTATACTATGAAATCAAATTGCACACATAAAAATGAATGTTTCTGGTTCTGACAGAGCATAGAAATAAAGAAACAATACATATACATATATCCTGTCATAATGTGTTTAATGAAAGAAAGAAAATTGTGGGATGTAAACTAGAAAGGCTTGTTGCATCAAACCAACATGCACTGGTGTAGGTTTATTTCTCCTGCTTGGACCAAGCAGAGAAAACCAGCCAAATAGAACTGTAGAAAACGAATATCACACCAACGTGCATTGTGCAAATTTATTTGTCCTGCTTGGACCAGATGAGGAAAACCAATCCGAAATCAGGTGCAGGAAAAAGAAATTTAGCTACTTCGCACAACGGATCCGCTTTCACTCAGACACGAATGCATGTGATTGAAATTAAATCACACTTGGAAACATAAACACAAATTACAAGAAACATGAAATAGGGTAAACATGCTAGGTTGGTTGGGCCCTAGCCAACCAGCGCGTTTCCCTTTCAAATAGAAACGTTTCTCAGTACTTTAATCAATTCATCATCTTTCAAACACAAAATTGCAATTTATAAAACATGAGGTGGAGCTCCCTTTTTATTAATTCGCTGAGGAAAATACATGCATGAATACATAGTACAACCTAGAATCGGGCGATAACAAAATACAACAACCTGTTACCGCCTCTCTGGCTGTATCTCTGTTCTATACAAAACTTTTATAAAAAAATATCTCATCCTATTTACATTCTTCATTATATAGATCTTTAGCGGAAGGCCAAAATAGATCATTTAACCAATTACATAACCAAATATAGAATTTAGCTTTTCAGCCTTCAAAATTAGACAGTTCAACAAAACTGGCCATTGCAAATCTCCAGTTGTTTGTTCTTCATAAATTCGATCTCAGCTGCCTTTGGATCAACCTTGTTGTCGTGGCTAAAGCTTCTCAAAATGAGGTGGTCATCAAGGTGGTTCGGATCTGCTGCAAGAATTTGTTGTGCTGGCACTGATGTATGATCCAATCGTGCACTAGGCTCAGCAGTCACGGTAAGTACTTGACTACCAAATAAACAACGGAGATATCGATAAGTTACAAAGAGTGATTATAAGCAAGAAATCATGTAATAAATAATTAATTAATGCTAAGTTAAGTTAAAGATATGAAAAATAAAGTTCATAAGAAATATGTCACCGTTCTTGGACTAGTGCAAGATGAGGGTGTATAAGAGAGGTAAAAGAGTGGTAAATGGTTATAATTTAGGAAGGGGAAAATGGAAAAAAGAGAGAAAATTAGGGGGCTAACATCTTTCCATCCCTAAATTGTTGTGTGTCCTCATACAACTTTTTGCCTCTGCAAAAAACTTCAAAACTTTGAGCATTCCAGCTCAATCCTGCTCTGGAATATTGTCATCAGCCTGCAATGTTTCAGACTTCTTCTTTCTGATTTTCTTTAGTTTCTTTGTCACCTTTTTAAGTCGCTTGAAACATTGTGCAGCTCGGTAATTCCAGACTTTAAATTCTCTTTTCTTTTTCTAGATCTCCGCTATCAATTATCCTCTACTCTATTCTTTATCCTCTTGTGCTTTAGCTATAAGTTGTTCTAAGTTCTACACTTGAAGCTTTAGTTCAATTACCAAGTAACAAGAGTCATCAAATCTTTTTCATTTTTTGTTTTGGCAAGGGTTGTGTCTTCCTCAGGGACCTTAATATCCCTCATGGTTACATTAGGAAATTCTTCTTCCTTTGGTCCCTCTTCTCCTGGTTCTTCCTCTTCTGCTTCTTCTTCTTCTGGTTCTTCTTCTCCTGCGTCTTCTTCTGCTTCTTCTTCTTCTTCTTCTGCCTCATCTTCTTCTGACTCTTCTTATGCAGGTTCTTCTCCTCCTGCTTCTTCTTCTTCTTCTGCCTCATCTTCCTCTGACTCTTCTTCTGCGAGTTCTTCTCCTCCTGCTTCTTCTTCTTCTACTACTTATTCTTCTTCTTCTACCTCATCTTCTTCTGACTCTTCTCCTGTAGGTTCTTCGCCTCCTCTTTATTCTTCTTCTCATACTAGTGCTTCCTCTTGTACTGGTGCAGGAGGGGATTCAATGCCTTGTTGGGACTATGGTTCTTTGCCTGCATCACATACTTTATTCCTTTCTGTGTCTTTCTAATGAAATTGGCCAATACAGCATCATCTTTGACCTCTGCAAATTTTCCTACGTCCGCACTGGTAGCATAGAAGGAGTCTCTTCAACTAGTGCACTAGCTATCTTCTTATTTGAAGACGGGGCCTTTTCTGCTTTTTCATATCGTTTCCTTTTTGCACTAGTGTAAGAAGGATTCCCCTTTTCATTCTTACTCGGGGCCTTGCTTGTGCTGGCAGGGTCCTCTGTCTCCTTTCCAGCACCTGTCTCTTTATGTAGTTGTTTTAACAGCGCCTCCCATGTGATGTCTTTAACTTCTAGCTGTTTTAGGACTAGAATATTTATCAGGCCATGGTGATATAGCTTCATGTTGGCCTAATCTGCCCGTTCGTCCTACACACCTTTGACCATTTTCTCCAAGCTCTTAAGAAAAAATTAGGGGAAATTCATCCTCCACCGGACATGCTAGCTGGCTTCGAAATGCTGCAACATCTTAAAATGATATACCAAAGTGCGGGTGTATCTTCCCTCATAGGTTATAAAATTTTGTAGGATGAAAAGGTCTTTCCACTGTCCCAGTAGGGCACTGCGCAAAACTCCTACCGTCCAGTCTACCTCTATCTTCTTGTCGACGACAAAACTCTGCCATTGCTTCCTTTCTAGTTTCTGATTTTTATACCACTACTCACTAGTATTTTCCAAGCCTGTCGCTACTGCTATAAATTCTTCTATGACTTTAAATTTGAGAGGCCCAATTTTCACTCGGCTATTTCTAAAACTTCTAGCAAACTGTAAAGCCACTTCTTAACTGTGCCCATCAAACTTTTGCAAGAACTGGAGAAAGCCCGAGTCTTGCAATAGTGCAAGACTATTGCGATACTCGGTGGTCTGCTCTACCTTACTGAGAGATGAGGGTTCATTTCAAATAGGAGGCATCGCTGCTTAACGGTTATGAACAGTCGAGAATTTTACATGCGACACTGGGAGAATCCAACTGTCCACCATCCTTTCCATCTTATCACCCATTCATTCGCCGTAGATGCACGACATCTTTGAGATCAGGCCGGATTGATACTTGCAGTGGCATTTTAGTGGTTAGGTGAGGTAATCATTATGAGTGAAGGACATCTAGGATTATGGCGGAAAGGGGGAAATTATGTCCAAGCAATGGTTAAACACTTCTGCATTCCTTCATATTTCAAGAAAACTTAGCATTCATTAAAAAATGATCATGATTCCTAACTTAAAAACACCTTATACTTTAAATAATTTTCCCCGAGTTAGTATGATAGCACAAGTACTCATTGGCTAAGTGAAATGACTTGATATAAATTTTCGTGATGACCACTTTCTTATGACGTATGCTATGAAAAGAATAACTTGTATTATGTTTCTGACAGGGTGCATGCTTGCACTGGTTTGCTTGCACCGCTTAAATTATGTTATTTTTCTAGTACCATTATTCTTGCTTTATAATATAAGACAACATGTTTTCACTAGTGCAAGCATAATATCTAAAAATAGAGAATTTAAATAAAATATAGGCTAGACTTCCACATGACTTCCTCAACTTATACTGGAAATTGCTTCGCCCTTTCTTGATGCTTCAAAGCATATCCTTTTTCTCTTTGTGTGCGAGATCCTGCAATGAATTCATGAGGGAATAAAGAAGTGGGAAGAGGGAAATTTCAGAATGAGAAGGAATATTCTAGAAGTGGTACAAAAAAGGGGAATAAACAGAAGTGGGACAGGGAAAAAAATTCAAGGGTAAAGTGGGATTTTTTCGAAGCGGACAAGGTAAATTTAGAAGAATGTGTGAAGGTTAATCATTTTGGGATGAAAGAAGAAAACTGAGGGAATATTAAGAAAGTGGAATATGAAGAAAGGCGAAAAAAATTCTGGAAGGTTTGCCTACGCTAGCGCAAGAGAAAATAACTGCAGTGAAAATTAAGCGTTACTTGAATAAAAATATCCATGCTAGTTACCCCAATTATATAAAGGTTGGTTCTGCTAACCTGCTTTTACTTGGTGGTCCCTAGCATACCTAAAGATCAAGCAACATTTTCTTTTTATTAGAAATTTTTGATCTTCCTGCCAGCAAGTTGGTTTTCAGGTTGATCCTTCTGCAATCATGTCAGCGAACTAATTTTCATAATTACAGGAAAATATCTTTTTTCTTTACTTTTTTCTTATTATTATTATTATTATTATTTTTCTTTTCTGTTTTTAAGCAGAAGAAGAATTCATGTTTTTAAAAGGTTTGTATTACCATTCACCACTACTGTCACAAATTTTTGTTGGACTGGTTGTGTAAAATCTTTCATGGTAGGTGGCTGACTTCTTTAACCTGTGTCCATTTACCAAGAATACAGAATTTTGTCCATCAATAGTTTTAACTTCTACTGCTCCATTCTCAAATACTCAGATCACTTCATAAGGTCCCATCCAACTTGTGTGGAATTTCCCTTTAAATATTTTAAATCTAGAATTATAACGGAGCACCTAATCACCTGGCTGGAATTGCTTTTTCTGAATAGACTTTCCATGCCACCTTTTGTGTTGCTGCTGAATTAGTATGTTTTGTTGAACATTGTTATAGACATATTTGGGCACTGCAACCCCAATCACATATGTCCGTAAACCAAGGGCTTCTAAACCCCTAAAAGTGTTGTTTCAGACCCTAAAGGATCAAGGTCAATTGATTACATCATTTCCCAGATGTTCTCCCTGAAAAACTGCTCAGAACTGGTCAAAACTGGACCATACAGACTGCTCCATGCTGAGGGTGCGATGCATCTAACCTACTACACACAAAGGGTGTGATGCATACTGAAAAGCCCTTCTGTATGGTGCTATGAGAAAGAACAGACAAATGGCAGAAGAAGTTTGCTAGGTGGAAACTCAAAGAATATTCCAGAAACTGCTCATATGACACTTGCCTCTCTGAATTCACCTAGGGATGAGTAAGAGATCATGAAATCTCCAAGTGGAACCAAGAACTATCATTGAAATGACACTAATCAAAATCCCAAAAGATGACTCAGTCTCCTACAAACATCTTTATATGGATCCCTCATCCTAGAGATCCAGAGGCTGGAATTTTGTAATTTGTAAGGAAGTGTTGTTGGTTTCTCTTTGAGACATTGTATTGTTGGGTGATCTTGATTTTTATGAGGTGAAGAGGGATTTCATGCTGGGAGGATGGTGCTGGATCAGATAGCTTGGTTGTAATCCTCTCTTCTACTACTTCTATCAATAAAGCTCTTTGAGTTTTCCTCCATATACTTGTATATATCTGAATCTTGTATTTGTATATGCATTTGCATGGTTAATGTACATCTGATCCTATATTGTTTATGGTTATAGATCTCTATGCTTTGATGGTATTTTGTTGCTTTGACTCTACAGGTGTTCTTTGAAGTGCGACAAGTGAGAAAGGAGTGGTGAAAGCTCTATCAAGGGAGAGAGGAAACAAGCAAGGAGACTAGAAAAACACTGTGGTTGGTACTCTCTGCTTCTCTCTCATCTATCTCCCATAAAGGAAAACACAAGTAACTTTGGTTTATTTGTTTCTAAGATAGCTACCCATCCTAGTGGGACTAGTAGCTCTGAAATAACACTAGTTTTCCTGATAAAAAATGGTGACTCCACTGGGGATCGAATAGTTTGTTTGTTTTGTTACTGTTGTTTGCTTTATAAACTACAGACAGAGTCTGAAGTTAAGCCAGCTAGCCTTCAAAGTGATTTTTCTATGCAACTGCAAAGTAGATCAACACTGCTTCAGTCAATCCTTGGGTTGGTTTATGCACTGAACATCTGACTTGCGAACATCCTAAGTGCCCTAGTGGTAGCTCAAATAATCTCATTAGATCAGCCCCTATACTTTGTGTTTACTGTCTATCATTAGCTCATCCTAAATCCCTGAACTCAGCTGCAAACTGTGAGTGAAAAGCAAGCTCAGTCTCATCCCCGGACCATCACATTGTCTCTCATTGGCAACCTGGATGCATCGTACCTCCCGTGTGTTGTAGGTGAGATGCATCCCTGTTTCCCTGTGTTACAGGTTTGATGATTGAGTAAGACTGTTTCTGCCTCCAAATTTTTGCTTTTTCTTCATTGTCTTCAGCTTTATTCAGTAGTTTTGCTGTCTATGAATAGTATATCACTGTTGAAACCCTCTTCCTTTACATTATTCAGCCTCCATTGATAAAGAATTATGAATTTTTTTTATGTATTTTTCATCATTTGCAGTTCTCCTTTGCAAACAATAGCTTAATCGAACTGTTGTCTTTTGCTTTGAAAGTGTCGCAACTGTCGTTTTCAGTCAAGAAAAAGAGTGTCGTAAAGTCTTCTTCTTTTAGATAGTCAATTACACTTTTGCCATTGTATTTGATTTGAATTATTAGTATTTCAACTGTTGAAAGCAGTTTTAAATGCGAAATCACAAAGTGTTGTCTTAGTCTTCCTTTCATTTTTTGAAGAAAAAATTGTTAGTACTATTGCTTTGAAAGAAAATAGTTCAGATTTGTACTTAGTTTTCTTTTTGTCATTCTCACATTAAGGGAACTGAAAAACAAATACTTGCATGTGCATTTGCATTTAGACTGCATGTGGAAATTGATTTAGGAAAAGTGCATCTAGTGTGTGCTCTCTGCTCTATGTTGAAATAATTTTACTTCTCTTTCCTTAGTAGCTAGGATTTTCATTTCTAAAATAAAGTAAACAATTGTTTATCATCTTAGATTGCATGATTAGGAATTGTATATCTACATCACACGGTGAACCTTAAAGGAAAACTTCTTAAGAAAGATCAACTGTAAAATAAACCTCAATGAACATAAAAATGCTTTGGAACCTAACGCACAACATCTAGAAGTCTAGGCTAGAGACGTATTCCGGTGTCGTAAAGCCTGGTAACTATCGTTTTCATCGTAGTTTGGGTGATTCCTCCTCTTTGATATGACAAGTGCCAGTATGGACTTGTGCACACACATACCGTCGAGTATATATTGGGAGACCACAATAGGCTATATCCTTTATCCTTAGGAAGTTGTGTCTGCCACCCTATCGATCGCAATGCACTGAACACAGCATTCGGGAAGATTGACTGCCATACCATAAAAGGTATTCTATAGTTTTGTGATTGATTTGGTAATCCCTCTATCTAGATTTCCAAAGTAGTAACTTTTGTTCCTTTTCAGACTCCTTAAAAGAAAAGGTCCATCTGAGCACTTGTCACTTCAGGCTCATTAAAAATTGAAGGCAACTAGAGTCATCTTTAGCTTTTTCTTGACTCTTAAAAATTGAAAAAGCAAGTTGTGTCAAAGCATCATAAAATTCATTTAATTTAGAATAACATTTTCCCCTTTTCTATTTTGAGTTGATCAATTAATCCACAATCGTGGAAGAAAGTCAATCAAAACCCCATCGTTCATGGAGACTAATGAGTCAACCATCTTTGACTCTAGAAACAAAACCATTCCGAGCCAAGTGATCTCATTTAACTGGGTCAAAGTCTCCTGGTTTGTTTGAAACTTGTGTTTCAACATCCTCAGAGACTCTAGTTACTCCAACTATTTCTGGTATCCCTGCCTCTACAAAAGAAGTTGCACAGTTACAAGAGGACATTAGAACTGATCCTAGTGTAGTGGTAAATGCTTCTATTCCTAAACCAGCTCCATCTAGGACTGATTCGGAAGGTGTCACCCCTCCAACAGCTATTGTTGTAGAGTCTATACCTTCTTCGGCACCAAAGATATTTTACGGACCTGACGGTCTACCTCTTCCACCTGGACTGATTGCTATAGAAGAGATCGTGGAGGATCTTCCATCCAGTACCCCATTGCATTTTGGATCTAGGATCCACCTATATCCTTCTACTACAGAAGTTAGTCACCCCTCACCACAAGTTCTTGTATAATCACTAGGAAGTCTTTTGGATAGACTCAATATGTCTAAACAACCATCAACATCTAGGACTATGTCATTCGATACAACAGCAACAGAACCTCCTGCCACTACTTTGACAATGTTAACTAGTGTACCATCTGTCCCAACTATCTCTCAACCACCAGATGGAGTCCACCCAGGGACAATTTCGATAGCATGGCCTATTCCTATTTGTTCGTCTGGAATATTATCTGGAATTTCTTATGTTGAGTCTCAGCAAATTGATCCTTCACAACAATATCAATTTGGGCAGTCCAGTCTACAAAGACCAATTTTCCCTTTGAACACTGGATTTCCACCATATAGAGGGTAGTATGCTTTTTCATTGTTCCCTTTGGGAGAACAACCATATGAGAGTTCACAACAGAATTCGGGTCAAGCTGGAATTGCATCCAGTAGTTGGGTGCCAATACTACCTCAGCAACCAAGAGTTGTATATTCAATGCAACAAAATCAACCTGCATCGAATATTCCCACTACACCAGCTATTGTGATGGTGTCGCAAGTACAAGCGCTACCTGTTGTATGTCAACCTCAAGTCTCTCAGGTCATAATATAACAGCCTCTTGTCTCGATGACTCAACCACAATCACCGATTAGTGGCTCCTTAACTGAAGCGACTTAGGCTCAAATGGGTACTATCACCCCTCATCTTGATCAAACATATAGTACTGGACAATAGAAAATGGCCTCACAACCATGCCTAGTGCAATATCAACAACCGCAATTCCAGCAAGCTTACCGAGGAGCTAAGAAACATAACTTTCCAGGTAATGGGCAACCGTATATTCAAAATGGTTACCATCAATCATATCATAATGGTTATGCCAATCAACCTTATCAAAGTTATCAGCATCAAATACATTATGCTGGTATGCAAAGACCCACTGCTCAGGTGATCCCATCTTATCCTGGGTATGCTTCACCAAACCCAAATCAATAGTTGCCTTTTGTTGCAACTTTAGAATTACCAGATCTGAATCGGCTAACAAATGATCCAATTACTTACACCCCTCAGTGGCCGGTGATTCCTCATAAACTTCCATTAGATATTCCTAAATTCAATGGAAATATGGGTGAAGATCTATCGAATCATGTGATGACTCTTCATCTGTGGTGTTCATCCAACACTCTCATGATTCGATTAGGCTTCGCCTATTTCAGAGAATGCTAACTGGTCCGGCAGCAAAGTGGTACATCAAATTGCCTAGAGCTTCATTCAATAACTTCAGCGCCCTTGCCACCACCTTTTTAACCCATTTTCAGTTACCAATAAGGAATGAAACAGGAACGGAGCTTCTTACCAATTTTAAGCAGATGACAGCCACTCATATATCTGATCATATTCATGAGTGTTGACATCATCATTGAATGGTAAAAACATATGTTCCTGATCAACTGCTAGTTGAATGGTTTATTAAGTCATTGTTACCTTCTATTACAAAAGATGTGGCTAAGGGGGGAGTTGTCACTGAAGAGGAAGTCATTCCTCGTGCGCAATATCTAGACTTGATCTATACTCAGTCTGGCATGCTCTATGACAAAATTCCTGATGCTCCTAGACCAGAGTTTTCCATTCCTCCTCATCCTAAATCAAACAAACACTCTCATGCTGGTGATGGCGTGATAGGTACGACAAGCACAAAAACCACAAAGGCTACATCTAAGAAAGCCCATACAGTTTCTAGTCAAAATGCAAATGAAAAACCTCTCACCTTGGAGGTCAATTCTGTGTCGACCGATAAAGGCAAAGAACCAAAGCAACCAGGGGGCAAGAAGAAAAGGAAAAGAAAAAAGAAGAAACAGGATGATTCTTCTCCTCAAAAATCTTCTAAAAACACTTCTATGCAAAAGAAACCTATTCAGCCATGTCATATATTTGATGAAGACCATTGGACGAGAGATTGTCCATATAAATCTGAGATTAAGAAGTTCTTTAAGAGTTCAAAAACCTCAGTGGTATTGACTGATCCGTTTCCAAACCCAAAAACCAATTTGGTTGTTAGCGACAATGCTTCCCCATCCCAAGTGCTTATGTTGTCAATTCGAGGCAACAAGATGATGCTTTGATATCGACAAGGAATAAAGATTATGAGACTCCATAGTTGTCGAACAAGAAGGCTACAAATCAACCTAGTAGTTCGACAACAACTTCAACTGAAGTTGTGCCACCCATCATTCATGAACTAATGATAAAGCTACCAAAAGGAGTACACAAATTGACATTTAATCCTCATGCCCGAGCATCACAAAATTATAATATTGTAGAGGATCTGGCCCAATCGCCATCCGCTATGTCAACGCTTGAAGTACTGCAAAATTTCCCCTCCCAAAAGCAGGCTCTATTATCAACAATAGGTGGGATTCACCCAGCGGATTCCAATCTCGTGGCCTTCAATCATAAAGGATATGAACCTCAGTTACCAGCACAACTCGCTTTCCTCATACAAGTGAAAGCCCTCAACAAAACTGTTCATCGAACAATTATTATTGAGGGGGCATCTACGTACATTAGTTCAATGAGTTGTTGGAAAACTTTAGGCTCGCCACCCTTGTTAAGATCATCAATGACATTACAAGCATTCAATGGACGAACATACACCCCATATAGGATTTTAAGTAACTTATAAGTTGAACTAGGGGGAAAGACAGTAGAAATTGACGTCGAAGTTATCGATGGAAACCTCGATTACAATATCCTACTGGGAAGGCCCTGTATTTATGTTATGGCTGCTGTTGTGTCAACTTACTTTAGAAAGATTGCATTTCCCTTTCAAGGAGGAATTACAATCGTTGATCAATAAACCTTTCTCCCCAACAGTTCACAAGTTACAGGAAGCATTCCAATGATCCATGGAAGCTCTCATTTGCTTCAAAATGTCAGAGTAGGCCTACTAAAAGACCCTACCTTAATGGGTACTTTTTCCCTACCACCTTCGAGTAATTTGGCGAAAGTGGCCGCAGTAGAAACCTACAATATGATATCTTCCCTTCAGAAGATTTCTGAACATTTTGTTAGCATGGATCATCAACAGGTATTGCCTCCAAGCCCAATAGAAATTTTGTAGCAATCAATTTTCTTGGCATGGGCAGCAAACCCAAATCAACACTCATCGAGTGTTTGGATAGATAGGTCTAAGCAATATGGCACCTCTTAAGATCCTTGGTCACATTTACATTCTATAGATGAAGGAATTATTCAGTCGATGATGATAGGAGAGGCACCATGGGAAGATTACCACCATCGTTCCCGTCTTCCGGATCACAATGAAGATTATTCCAACGACCTTAATCATCCTTCAGTTTTTTATTTTCTATCAAATACTGTAAATACGGTGGATTCTGAGTGAAATCTATCCAATATTGAAGAAACTATAGCCATAAATATGTCAACCAAACCTAATGTTGTAGAGAATATTCATGTCAGCAAATCTTGCTCTTCTTCAAAACTAGAAATATATTGTGCTCTCTTTCGCGAATTCAGAGATGTCTTTGCATGGTCATATGAAGAAATGCTAGGCATTGACTCGAGCATAGTTTAACATGAAATCAAGATGTATCCAGATTTCAAACCGGTACGACAACGGCTTTGATAGGTGCACCTAAAGAAAGTCGCTGCCATCAAGGTAGAAGTTAAAAAACTTTTACATGCTGGTTTCATTTACCCAGTTCCTCTAACTGATTAGGTATCAAATATTATTCCTATGATGAAAAGGAAAGGAACAATTAGAGTGTGCATTGATTACGGGGATGTAAAGCTTGTCCAAAGGACAACTACCCTACACCCTTCATCAACCAGATAATTGATGAATGTGACAGATGCGAAATATTTTCATTTATGGATGGATTTTCCAGGTATAATCAAATAAATATTTGCCCACAGGACCCATCGAAGACTGCATTTATATGTCCATGGGGCACATTCGCGTGCCCCAAACTACCTTTCAGTTTAAAGAATGTAGGGGAAACTTTTTAGTGGGCTATGAATTATGCCTTCCATGACATCAAGAACTTTTTTCAACCATATCTCAACGATCTACCGGCTAATTCATGGAAGCAGATTGATCATTTGCAGCATTTGAGAGCTATATTTCTATGTTGCCGACACTACAAAATACGATTCAATTTGCACAAGTGTGTGTTTTGTGTCGGTTCTGGTCGTTTACTTGACTTCGTGGTTTCAAAGGATGGGATTTGACTTGACCCATGTAAGGTTCAGGCAATCATCGATATGCCTCCACCTTCAAATTTGCTATAGATTCGGAAACTCCAAGGGAAAGCAAACTTTCCGAGAAGGTTCATTCCAAATTACGCCGAACTTGCTGAAGGTTATTACGTGTCTTTTGAAAAACGAAGTACCCTTCAACTAGGATCAGGTTGCGCAAGCTTCCTTTAATGCTCTAAAGGAATCCCTAATAAAAGCATCATTAAAGTATGCTCCTGACTATCAAAAATACTTTAACCTGTATCTAGCTACAGTAGGTACAACCATCGCAATGGTTTTAGTTCAAGAAGACAATGGAATCGAACATCATGTCTATTATTTAAGCCGAAGCTTAAATGATACAAAAAGCAAGTACTTCTATGTTGAAAAGCTGGCTCTTGCAGCTGTTCAAGCAGTACAGAGATTTCGACACTATATCCTCTTTTGCAAAACCACAATTTTGTCAAATTGCAACCCTATGACTTACATTTTGTCGCGTCAATTACATGGGGGAAAATATTCAAAATGGATAGCCATTTTGCAAGAGTTTGATCTAGAATTCATAAAATCCAAATCAAAGAAATCTCTAGTATTCGCGGAGTTACTATGTGACTTGCCATCGTCATCCAACAATTCAACATCCAAAGCATCAATCATGGATGAATCTTTGTTTCTGATATCATCAAGCGATCTATGGTATGGAGGTATAATCATCTATCTTCAAACCCAAACATACAGGCCTAATACCTCTCACTCAGAACAATGACATATTGGATACCAAGCAAAAGACTACATGATCGTCAGTGATACACTTTACCATCGTGGTATCGATACAGTTCTGCGAAGGTGCCTCACCCATGAGGAGGCCAAAAAGTCCCGAATGATTATCATTCAGGCACATGTGGGGGGCATCAATCTAGTTATGTTATGGCACAAAAGATTTTACAAGCAGGTTACTTCTGGCCAACAATGTTCAAAGATTGCATAGCCGCAATCAGAAGTTGCCATGCTTATCAAATCTTCGACCGCAAAACCAAAATACCACGCACACCTCTGCTTCTAGTAGCTTCTCTTGGGCCATTCACCAAATGGGGCATAGATTTCATGACATGTAACCCCACCTCGGCCGGGGGGCATGGGTATATCATAATCACAGTTGACTATTTTACGAAATGGGCTGAGGCAATGCCTACATTAAATAACAATGGCGAAACGGCTGCTCTTTTCTTTTTCAATCATGTAGTCTCTAGATTCAGTGCTCCACAAGCTATAGTCACAGATCAGGGATCGCATTTACGCAATCACATGATGGTCAAATTGGCTACCAAATTAGGACTGTCCCATGACAGTTCTACTCCGTATTATCCACAAGCTAATGGACAAGTTGAGGCCATCAACAAGGTCCTAAAGTGCATGTTGCAAAGGATGATTCGAGTCCACAAATGAATTTGACACCTAATATTGTACTCAGCCTTGTGGGCATATAGGACATCGGTAAGAAATGCAACTAGATTTACACCCTTTTAGCTGGTGTATGGCCTGGAAGCAGTCTTATCGATTCAGTGTGAGATTTCATCTCTCAAGCTTGTAGTCAGCCTTCTCCCTGGAACTTCAGGGGAAGAGGCTTGTTTCTTGGAACTAATCCAATTGGATGAAACCCGTCATGACACTGCCTTAGCTAACGAATCTCATAAGAAACGAGTCAAGGTGCAATTTGACAAAAATGTCAAACTTCGTGTCTTCTCAGAAGGTGACCTACTGTTGCTTTATGATCAAGAATCCGATAAACTGGGAGCAGGTAAGTTCCAATCATTATGGATGGGTCCCTACATTGTTAAGTGAGTATTAGCAAAAGGAGCCTATGAGCTAGTAGATTATGATGGGATTCCACTGGCGCAACCCTAAAACGGGTTGTACCTTAAGCATTACTATGCTTGACTAAGTGTAGTAATCCCTTTATATGCTTTTGTTATGTTTTTGTTTTCGTCAAGAGTGATCATTTTGGTTAGGTAATACACTTTTGCATTTGTTGCAGATGTCGAATCTATTAGAGTCATTTTTTGGATATGCCGACGGAGCTAGTCATAGTACATGGAACCCATCTTCTGTAGCGTAGGCCATTTTTTATCCAAGCGGCTAGTTAGTGAGTTTCAGAGGGGTATGTATTGGTCGGTCAACGAACAACATCACTGAGTATAGCGGGTTGATAGAACTTCTCTCTGATGCCATCGCACATGGAATACGCCGACTTATTGTCAGGCTAGACTCTCAACTCGTCATCCTACAGATTATTGGCATCTATTCCGTTCAAAATCGAGCTATCTATCGTGTCTTCCTAAGGGTCAAGATTTTGGAAAGAGAGTTTGATTATATTTAATATCAACACATTTCTCAAAACTTAAACACATTAACTGAATCATTAGCAAATTTTGTGTTAGATAGACATTTGCAACATTTATAAAAGAAAGCATTTCAATCAACATTTGCATCAGGATCATATAACTTAACCAAAATAAATCTCTAAAAATCAAAAATATATATAACTGTTTATAGCTTTTACAAAATGTTCTGTGTCCAAGAAAAAATCAGTCATGCAACCCAAAAACTCAAAAATGCAGGGAAGCACCCTAAACTAATGGTGCTAATGATAACAAGTCACCGCCTGTGCAATCATACGTAAGAGCCTAGTCCATCGACTCGGTACACCAGTGGTATGGTGTTGTAATCTCAAAGGTAGCTTGTCGGTCCTCACATCCTGAATACCAAGAGTGAGACCCTTGATCTGATCCTGCAATACTGTAAGGGTCTCGGCTACATCCAGATCGTGAAGGATAGCCCTCCCTATAGCCTCTCCTACTAGAATGGCAGTTGCTACCCTTCGGCACATCGCTGGTCGCACTCGTCTAATGTCTGCATGAACATATGGGTTTGATTAGTCTTGATAACATTTAGAAAACACAAGAACATTATAAAAAAATAAATAGAGATATGGTGAGATCTTTTTACCTATAACACCCCACTGCTCGCCAGACAGCAGCACCAAATTTGGGTCACCCTGGAAATCCATCCTAGCATATGGATACTCAGCAAAGACCATCTCCTAACGGTCGAACCACTCAAAGAAGGCATCATAGAATGAAATCTGTGACTGACCAGCATGTCTGGCCATAATATCAACCCATCTCTACATTTGTGGTTCTGTTGGTACTGACGGTCCGAGTGAAATTTACTATGGCTGCATCAGTGGGATCCTCTCCAAGGCAAAAGTGGTCAGAACAGAACCATAACCAAAGTTCTTGGATCTTTTGTTCTTCACCTTGGTAAGCTGTTCTTTTATAACCGGAAGTACTGCATCACACCAGTTGAATACCTTTGGTTCAAGGCATTCCAAAGCATACTGCATATAGGACCTATTGGCCAAGTGAAGGGCCACGCTACCAACCAATCTATCAAAGGTGAATAAAATAGTCCTCAAGGACTAGTCAGTGACATCTCGAATACTGATCTTGCTGTCCCTGCTCGGCTGAGATCCATTTCTACAGAATCGGCGAATATAATCCCTCACAGATTCACTCCACGAGTGGATCCTGATAACGAGAGAGGGCACGATGCCTCGATAAACCAGTCAAGAAGTAGATATCCTCAGCTGTCAAAGGGATGGATTTACCTTGAATCTGGAACACTTGGTTGGTAGGATCCCATGCATTGAGAAAGTATTGGAACATATTGATTTGTTGCCTCATGTTGGACATGCGGAAGAATTTGAGCAAGCCACAATTCTGCAATGTAGTTACCGTACCTAGTTCATGTAAGGCAACCATATCCTCTTCTTCATGCTCATGGTCATGCAATGTAACAACAATCTTGATCCAATGAATCTTTGAAAAGAAAACAAGAGAAGGATTAGGATCCTGATTCAGGCAAAAATAGGCAAAATTTCCATGAAAAAATAGTGCATAAACTTTCCTCTTTGCACCCATCGCACCCTAGCTGTGTACTAGGTGGGATGCATACTGACTGCCCAATGGGAAGCATAGTATGCATCGCACCTTTCGATGTATACTAGGTGCGATGGGGAGAGAACGAATTGTTCAAACCCCGGAGGCCCAAAAAAAGAGGAAAACATGCTTAGAACCAGAAAAGGAAAGAATGCAGTTAAAGAGCTTAGGGTTAGCTCCTACCTCATCCAGATGGCACCAAAAATAGTCCATAGAATCTCCTAGAATTAGCTGATGAAAATTAAGGTGGAAAATACCTCCAAAGCTCCAAAATCCCAAATTTGAATGAAATGGTAAAAATGAGAGGTAAAAAACTACTTTTATGTTACTATTCACGTAATTCAAGTAAAATATTGGTGTTTAACTCATTTTTCAAGCATGTATTTACATTTCTAATCAATTTGATGGAGTAATTGAACAGGCAGTATGACTGTTAAAAGAACATAGTGCTAATGGTGAAATCAAGATCTCTGACTATTATCACAAGCATGTTTACGTGAAGTTCAAGCTCGTTAAAAAATAAACCTAGCAATGAGCACATGTTTCCCCAGAGTTCAAGCTCATTAAAAAATGAACCCACCTTCGGTAAATAATCTTTGCGATCGCATAGCTATCATCTTTTGAACCTTGGTCATGTTCTTACCATCACCTCCACGTTTTTTTAGCCGATCATATGCCTCCATTTGATTGTTTACCCTTTTGAGGAATAGCTGCGATGAGTGATCCTATTAGCCATCTTCTTTACACTGCCATGATTGAAAAGTTCCAAACCTTACCTGGAACCAGTTGCTATCCAAAAACATCACTCGTTCCTAAGAAATGAGTCTCCTTTAAGCTCTTTTTAGATTCATTAAATATGAAAATATTGTCGAGAAATTGGCCTCTCTAGCTTGTTAAAGTGATTGGAAGTGCCATCCCTCCTTTATATTTTAATATTTTTGGACCTGAGGGATCATTACACAAGAAGATCAACCATTTTTCTTGTTCGGCTCGTTAAAACTATCGAAAAATCATCCCTTTCATATTATTTTATACTTTTTTGGACTTAAGGGATTATATTACGAAAAAGGACTACTGGAGTTTCCTTTCTATCTCTTTTTAGACTCTCTAAAATTGAAAAGGACCAAGTTATATTTTTCATTAAACTCGTTAAAACAATAGCGACAAACATGTCCATGTAGACAAGAGCGAGTTTCACTGTCGCTAGGCTCGTTAAAACATAGCGACAGGTTTGCCCAAAGGGCAAATTATAGAACAAGCATATGTTATCCTCCTCAAGCTTGACAAAAATAAAGAGGTACTCATTAGCAATGACTAGGGAAAAAGGGAAGAAAAATTGAATAACTTCATTGGTAGCAGGTCGCTCTTAAACATGACACTTTCACTCCATTACCATGATTGAGTCGAGTTGGGTTATTCTGTTCACCGGTCATATCACCATTGGTCGTTCGTACGATCCATTTTGGGGTTAACACTACCAATCCATTCTAGTTTCAGCGATATGTTCAAGAGAAGTTGCTCAAATAATTCACCAAGCTAGCTAACGCCTCATCCACTACAATACCTTAATGCTCCATTCTTTCATGACCGCCACCCTGAACCTTGTATCATCAGATCATTTTCACCTCCACAAATTCATTTACTCCGTTCCATGTCGTAGATGTGGGATTCATCAAGGCCCTCCTACGACGAGTCACTTCTTGTTGACATCAACTCATTATCCAAGAAGTTGACTTAGGAACAACCCTTTCAGTACTTTGAAGCTTACATGCCTTAATGGCAAGTTTCTCACTTCCAGCGACAGGTTTACATCAATGGCCTTCGACCAAAAGATTTTGTGTGGTGTTTGACATCGACTCATGTATTCACACCACATGAATTGTACTGCAGTACCTTGAGGGTCATCATCATTATCAGTTATTCCTCTCATGCCTGTTAACAGCTTACATCATTGGTTGGTAATCAGGCGATGTCTTTCCATGTTCGACATCAGAACATCTTTTCACATGGATTGACTTGTACTTTGGGTGAAGATTGAATGAGTTTGAAGACCCCGGATCTAGTTTCATCCATCCAGGCTGCCATATATTCAGGAAAATAAAGACATCAAATGTACATCACAGCTGCACAGATAATCATCCAAACTAAGTGATGATGGCTCTACCATAATCATCAGTGTGCCACACAGACGATTGTCTGTCTTATGTACATGAAAATGAATTTATAAAGCTGAGCATGGGAATGCCCACCTCAGCTACATCATGAAAATATTATGAAGATAATGTATTGTATTGTATCTTATTACAAGTCACCTTCCAGTTCGAAAAACCTCAGATCCTCATAATAAAGCATTTCACCCGACATCAGAAGATTTACAACCTCATGCTTTAGGGGGCAACTGTTATAGACATATTTGGGCACTGCAACCCCAATCACATATGTCTATAGACCAAGGGCTTCTAAACCCATAAAAGTGTTGTTTCAGACCCTAAAGGATCAAGGTCAATTGATTACATCATTTCCCAGAAGTTCTCCCTAAAAACTGCTTAGAACTGGTCAAAACTAGACCATACAGAATGTTCCATGCTAAGGGTGTGATGCATACTGAAAATCCCTTCTGTAGGGTGCGATGAGTGAGAGCAGACAAATGGCAGAAGCAGTTTCCTAGGTGGAAACTAAAAGAATCTTTTAGAAACTACTCATATGACACTTGCGTCTCTGAATTCGCCCAGCAATGAGTAAGAGATCATGAAATCTCCAAGTGGAACCAAGAACTATCATTGAAATGACACTACTCAAAATCCCAGAAGCTGACTCACTATCCTACAAACGCCTATATATGGATCCCTCATCCTAGAGATCCAGAGGCTGGAATTTTGTAATTTGTAAGGAGGTGCTGTTGGTTTCTCTTTGAGACATTGTATTGTTGGGTGATCTTGCTTTTTATGAGGTGAAGAGGGCTTTCATGCTGGGAGGATGGCACTGGATCAAATAGCTTGGTTGTAATCCTCTCTTCTACTACTTCTATCAATAAAGCTATTTGTGTTTTCCTCCATATACTTGTATATATCTGAATCTTGTATTTGTATATGAATTTGTATGGTCAATGTACATATGATCCTATATTTTTTATGGTTATAGATCTCTATTCTTTGATGGTATTTTACTGCTTTGACTCTACAGGTGTTCTTTGAAGCGGGACAAGTGAGAAAGGAGTGGTGGAAGCTCTATCAAGGGAGAGAGGAAACAAGCAAGGAGACTAGCGAAAGACTGACTTTGGTACTCTTTGCTTCTCTCTCGTCTATCTTCCATAAAGGAAAACACAAGTAACTTTGGTTTGTTTGTTTCTAAGATAGTTACACGTCTTAGTGGGACTAGCAGCTCTAAATGGACACTAGTTTTCCTGATAACAAACATCATCCATATGAAATTCATCGAACTTATTTAATTGGAGAATACACTATTGTTGTGCCTCAGAGAGATCTAGTCCTAACTAGACTGCAGTCCTCAAAGTTTTGATCTGGAATTCAATTGGTCAGAAAACATGTTTGCCATATACCAGCTCATATGGTGTATGTCCCATGCTATTTCTCCAAATGGTTATGAATGCCCACAAAGCCTCTGGTAATCTTTCAGCCTAGTCTTTCTGATGCATATTTACTGTCTTTGTAAGAATGGACTCGATCACTTTGTTTGTGGATCCCACCTGACCATTTGCTTACAAGTGATATGGTGTGGATTTCCTGTGCCAAATCCTATATTGCTTCATCACACCCTGTACCATATTAGAAATAAACTATGAGCCATTTTTAGAAAAAATTTCTCTATGCACACCAAATCTAGTAAAGATTTCAATAAAAAGGAAATCAACAACAACTTTTTCTGTAGCAAAAGAAACAGCTTTAGGTTCTACCCATTTCGTAACAAAATATGTACAAACCAAGATGTGCTTTTTACTTAATGATGTTGGATTTATTAGCCCTATAAAATCAATAGCCCATTTTTCAAATGGCTCAATCATAACTTGGGGGCATAAAGGCATTTCATTGGCTTGATTAGGCAGGCCCATTCACTGACAGCCATCACAATACCTGACATACTGTTTGGCGTCTTTAAACAAGGAAGGCCAAAAGTAACCAACACGCAATAATTATATGCAGTCTACTTATCAACGAAGTGGCCTCCATAGGGTTAATCGTGAGCATATCTCAATATGTCAAACAATTCCTCCTCTCTTACATACCTACGCATAATCAAATTTGGACCAGTGTAAAAGAGATCTCCTTGAATCCAGGAATATGCAACACTTTTCTGAACAATACTCCACTTCTCACAAGAAGACAAGTGGGGTGGTGTTTTCCCAGTAACCAGGTAATTAGCAATGTCAGTAAACCACGAGAAATCTGTTGACATAGCAAAAAGATGTTCATCCAAAAAATAATGATTAACAGGAGTTGCTTCACCAGGATTATCTAATCTACAAATAAAATATGCTACAACATTAGATTTTCCTAGTCTATCAACAATAGTAATATTAAATTCCTGAAACAATAGTAACCACCTAGTCACTCTCCAACTAGTTAATGGCTTGTTCATCAAATATTTGATCGTGGAATGATCAGTATGTACAAATACTTCATATCCTGTAATATAGTGTCTGAACTTATTAATTGCAAAAATTACAGCTAAAAACTCTTTCTCTGTAACTGTATAATTTAATTCAGTGGCAGACAAATGCTTACTAATATAATAAATAGCATAGGATTGTTTATTTTTGTCTTGTCCTAAAGTTGCGCTAATAGCCAAATCTGAAGCATCAGAGGAAATGTGAAAAGGCAGAGACCAATTAGGACCTCTCAAAACTAGTGCATGTACTAACTTTTCCTTTAATGTTTCAAAAGGTTGTTGGCAAGCTGTGGTCCAAGAAAATTCACTATCCTTAGCTAGAAGTCGAAAAAGAGGGGCAGCTATCTTAGAAAATTTTCAATGAATCTCCTATAGTAACCAACATGTCCTAAAAAACCTCTTACTTCCCTTTGAGTTTTGGGTGCAAGAAGATGCAGAATGATTTTGACCTTTGCTGGATCAACCTTGATACCTTTACCAGAAATCAAATGGCCAATTACCACTCCTACTTTGCACATTAATCTACATTTCTTGTCACTCAAGGAAAGATGGGCTTCTTGACAATGAAGAAGTACTTTTTCTAGATTTTCGAGAGCTTCCAGAAAAGAATCACCAAACACAGAAAAGTCATCCATATAAATTTCTACAAATTCTAGATCAGTAAAAATGGCCAGGACTACCCTTTGAAAGGTAGTCAGGGCATTACATAAACCAAATGGAAGCACTCTATAAGCAAATGTACCCCATGGACATGTAAAATTAGTTTTATCTTGATCTTCGAGTGCAATCCGTATATAGTTATAACCACTGAAGCCATCAAAAGAGGAAAAATATTTCTTTCCTGCAAGGGTATTAAGCACCTGGTCAATGAAAGGGGGAGGGAAGTAATATTTGAGAATGTATTTGTTTAATTCTTGATAATCAATACAAATACACCATCTTCCATCTTTATTAGGTACTAGAACTAATGGAGAGACCCACTCACTGTCAGAAATAGGATAGATAAAACCAGCATCCAAGAGTTTCTGTACTTCTTCCTTCACAATATCTCCTAGAGCTGGATTCATTCGCCTTTGGGGTTGTTGGACAGGTCGAGCTCCTTCCTGAATATAGATATGATGTTTACAAGTTTCAGGAGGAATACCCTTCATATCTTCATAGCCCCATTCAAAGGCACTAAGATGGTTTTGCAACAAATTCACAAGCTGCTCTTACTAAGATGAGTCCAAATCTGAACTAATATACAAGGATTTACTGAGGCTAACCTCAACAAGAGTAGTATCAGGCTCAGGAGTACTCAAAGGGGTGGTCAAATGCAGTGGTACAGAAGAATGAGAATCATGATTATCTTGAAAATATATGCTAAAAATCTGGCTCAATAGCTCAAAATTAGGCATAGTGTCTAGAATATTTAGGAAATCTTGAATCTCATCTTCTTGTGAAGACCCAGTATAATGATGAATAAGGGAAATGGGTTGAGTCTCCTCATCACTACTTTGATCCAACCATAAAGTATCTCGAAGGTCCTGAATGGATCTAGTAGGGGGTGTAAGGTAACTTTCTTCCTACAATCTCCATCCGAAATATACATATCACTAGAGTGACATCTAATATATGCATCAGCTGTAGCAAGCCATGGTCGACCCAAGATCAAGGGACGTCCTCCTACTGGGTTCTTTGGCTGAAGCACAATGAAATCAGTAGGATATTCCCAAGAATCTAATGAGATGATCACATCGTCCAATACTCCTCCTGGCTTAATTTTAGATATATTTGCTAATTCAAGCACAATGGGAGTAGGGCGAAGATGAGATAACCAAAGTTGATCCATGGTTTTCTTAGTCATGACATTAATGGCTGCCCCCAAGTCTATTAGGCCATTAGAGACAAGGGCATTACCAATCTGAATTGAGACAACAGGGTTTCCGAGATTAGTATATTTTTCCATATACACACATCCCGTCATCAACTCTGATGCTTTACCAACAAATTGAATGGTTTGGGGTTCCATTCTCTTCCTCTCGGGTTTCTTGAGATAGAGCTCCTTAATAATCTTGGTACAAATGGGGATCTCTTTAATGGCTTGAAGCAGAGGTATCTTAATGAAAAGACTCCGAAGCTTTGATGCTAAGCTAGTCTCAGAAATAGGGTCACTTCTTTCCATTACTAGCCTTTATGGGAAGGGATGTTGGCTGGAAGAAGATGGCAAGGATTCAGAGGGTAAGGGTTGCTTAGTGACAGCTTTCGAAGAATGATTAAGAGTTTCCTCTTCTTCTTTCTCTTCAATAATCACTCTAGGTTGCTTCTGATTTTATGTTGTTACAATCCTTCTCGATCTTAATTGAATATCATGAACCCCAACTGGAATAGACTGGTACTCGAATAAAGGTGGGTTTGTTACATAGATCATTTCCACTACTTTAATATTGTTAGGATTGGGCATAGGTTGAGCAAGAAACTGAGGAGGTTGAAAAGGTGGAGGTAAAGGTAATGGTGGAGTAGACTGACTCGGAAGTTGAGGCATTGAATAAGTTGTATGTGTAGATGGATATGACTGCATGGATGGCTGGTAGGAATACGGAGAATGAGTTGGCCCTCCCCAACCTTGTTTCCATGGTTGAGAAGGTTTCCCATCCTGATATTGGTTCCCATACTGCCACTACTGATTAGTGTTAGGATAAGAATATGCATGTGAATTACAACCAAAATAGTGTGGAGAAAATTCAGGAGCCATACCTACAACTACCTGAGGCCAATTTATTTTTTCTCTTATAACATACAAGTATTCAGCTTCAGGCTATCCCCTTGTAAATATAGCTTTAAGTCCTGGTATAGAGGGACATTTTTCTGTGACATGGTCTTCTACACAAATAGCACACTTATTGGTTTCTTTCAAATTAAGAGGACACTCTTTAGGAGGATGCTTGTCTCTACATTTAGGATAGAAAATACATAATGAATCTTCTTCCTTTATGTGTTTTTGTTGAAGTTTTAAAGAGTCCAACTGTTTGGTAACAATATTCATTATATTTTTCATGTTCTCCATTTTATTTTCTAGTCCAATAATCATAGCATTAGTAGATTCAGTTTTTCTATTTCTGTTTCAAGTTCCTCTACTAGATCTATACTGATTTGTTAAAATTTCCTACATAATTCACAAATTTGTTCAAAATTTTGCTGAGAAACATCACCTTGTCCTAACAGATTTACATTATTTCTAGAATTATCAATAAGTCCTCTTAAGAACAAGGCTCTAATGGTACTTGAATCAAGCTTAAGTTTCAACCTTTGTAAAATATACAGAAATATTCTTGATATTTAGACAAAAACACTCTCTTCATCTGATCCCAGGAGGCTATAGTGTTTCCTCCCAACCCCATAAACCAACCTAGAGCTCAGTCCTTGAGAGTAATAGGAAACAATCTTAGCTTCTGAGCATCAATTAAATAATCATAACTTCTACACAAAATATCAAACTTGAATAAAAAAGAGTCAAGATCTTAATGAACTTTACCATGGAAATGAGGGAGAGATGATGGTGGAATATTCTTCATTTGCACCACAGTATTAGGGTCCACAATTGGAAACACAAAAGTGGATTGTTCCCTACTTACCTGGTTTTCACCAGTTCCTTCGACATGATCTTCATGGCCTACCATTGTTTCGCTTTTGCTCCCAACAAACTGAACCACACCTGAGCTGTTGTCACCAGAATCCAGGTGGATTGTTCCTGCGTGATGGGTTTGGATTATATTAGGCTTCCTTCTCACAGAAGAAGACCCAATATGAGAATTGTTTTCAGAATTCTTTCGGCCCTTAGTGGGCTTTGAACCCTTACCTTTTCTACGCATTCATTTCAAAAAAAAAAGAAAAATAACAAACAATTTCTAATAAAAAGTACTGTCAAAAATCAATCAACACCAGTAAAATTCCTTCAAAGAAGATTTTCCAAACAATACTGCAAAAATAAAGGAAAAATTACCTCTATTGTATAATCAGAAAATTCTTACCAAATCAAATCGCCTCCCCGGCAACGATGCCAAAATTTTGGCTGTAGGAATTACACTTAAGCAAACTCCTCAACACTTAAATTGTCAACCCAGGGGATTCGTAAAATTAGAGATGAAGCAAAAGCAATGTCAAAAATGGTATGAATATTTCTAATATAAATCCCTACTTTCTTTAAAATAAAGATTGCACAATCAAACTTAAACAGAGAAAAAGGAAACTTGAACCATCAAAATAATCTAAGAATGGAACAAGGAAGAATGCATTTTCAAAATGGATTTAGAAATAAAGGGGCAATCACTCTAGCTAACTATTGTTTAACTACTAAGTGTGTGTTTTTCTTTAACATACACACTTAGTAGTCTCATTAGTTGGGCCCTTTAAGCCTGCTCCTTTAGAGATTTCCTTCTTGCAATAATCTGTCCTGCACTATCGCAGTCTGCTTGCACTAGTGCAGGAACAAAGATTTATGCAGAGGGTATAAATGGTGTCTTTACTACTGGCGTTTTACTTCCTTCAAGGGCTTGAACTTTTTCAGGTTCAAAGCACTCAGATCCCATGACAAGAAACTAGTTCTTGCACCAGATCAGAGCTTCTTGCACTTAGCATTTAATTCTTAAAATAAGTGCTTAGTTACTGTAAGTGCTATTATACTGTGAAATCAAATTGCACAAATAAAAATGAATGTTTCTGATTTTGGTAGAGTGCAGAAATAAAGAAACAATCCATATACATTTATCCTGTCATAAAGTGTTTAATGAAAGAAAGAAAATTATGGGAAGTAAACTAGAAAGGCTTGTTGCATCACACGAACATGCACTGGTGCAGGTTCATTTCTCCTGCTTGGACCAGGCAGGGAAAACCAACCAAACAGAACTGCAGAAAAGGAATATCACACCAATGTGCACTAGTGTAGGTTTATTTCTCTTGCTTGGACTAGGTGGGGAAAACCAATCCAAAATCAGGTGCAGGAAAAGGAAATTTAGCTACTTCACACAACGGATCCGCTTTCACTCAGACAGGAATGCATGTGCTTGAAAGTAAATCACACTTGACAACATAAACACAAATTACAAGAAACACAAAATAGGGTACACGTGCTAGATTGGCTGGGCCCGAGCCAACCAATGCGTTTCCCTTTCAAATAGAAACACTACTTAGTACTTTAATCAATTCATCAGCTTTCAAACACAGAAATGCAATTTATAAAACATGAGGTGGAGCTCCCTTTTTATTAATTCACTAAGGCAAATACACGCGTGAATACATAGTCCAGCCCAGATTTGGGCGATAACAAAATACAACAACCTATTACCGCCTCTCTGGTTGTATCTCTGTTCTATACAAAACTTCTATAAAAAACTATCTCATCCTATTTACATTCTTCATTATATAGATCTTTGGCTGAAGGCCAAAATAGATCGTTTAACTAGTTACATAACCAAATGCAGAATTCAGATTTTCAGCCTTCAAAATTAGATAGTTCAACAAAACTCGTCGTAGCCAATCTCCAGTTGTTCGTTCTTCATAAATTTGATCTCGGCTGCCTTTGGATCGACCTTGATGTCATGGATGAAGCTGCTCAAAATGATGCGGTGATCAAGGAGGTTCAAATCTACTGCAAGGATTTGTTGTGCTGGCACTGGTGCAAGATCTGATCCTGCACTAGGATCAGCGGTCACGATAAGTACTTCACTACCAAGTAAACATTGGAGATATCGATAATTTACAAAGAGTGATTATAAGCAAGAAATAATGTAATAAATAATTAATTAATGCTATGTTAAGTTAGAGATATGAAAAATAAAGTTCATATGAAATATGTCACCATTCTTTGACTAGTGCAAGATGAGGGTGTATAAGAGAGATAAAACAACAGTAAATGGTTATAATTTAGGAAGGGGAAAATGGAAAAAAGAGAGCAAATTAGGGGGCTAATAGGGATAAACATTTATATGTAAGAGATGAGTTTGATATTCCTAATCCAAAGCCTCTTAGAGAAGCAACTCCATTAACATTCAATCAGGAAGCAGTTGAAAAACAAAGAAGAGTAGATGAAAGTAAAACTAATGAAATTACTACATGGGATGAGAAAAGTTTTTAGAATTTCTTCAAGCTTCCATTTAACCAAATGAAATATATCTATAATTTATAAATAAGATATAACCACAGGAAAAGGTACCTTGAAAATCTGTTGTCCACCTATCAGTTCAATATTGATCACTTTGTACCACTTTATATTCAAGAGATTATAGAGAAATATTTGGTATGGGTTGCATATATCTAGAATAATGCTTTGAATAACATGTTGGTCAAGTCAACCTCCATTTCTCCAAATGAGTAAGAAGATTGAAACGGCCTACCCAATCCCAAGAACGAAGTTTTTGGATAGATAACATTTGTATTTTAGGAATATATTTAGTTGATAAAATCTAGGAAGATTTTAGATCTTTAGCTAAGGAGAAAACTTATCTTATGTGACTCTTTCTTCTTTATATGACCCATTACATTGGTGTAAGGGTCGGAAATTGTTTAGATTCAAGACTTTTATTTTATAATCAGATTTTGAATTTAAGCATTTGAAGACCAAATTTAAGAATTGAATGTGTTCCCAAGTTATATGTTTAATACCATGCAATAATTTTAATTATATAGCTAATGTCTGTGGTAGTCATCCTCTAACTTATCTACATGTTTATTTCTGTTGAATATTAGAATATTCTCATTAATGTCTCTTATGATATTTTAAAGTATGTTTTGTTCTATCAAAATTATTTAAGTACAACATATTTGTTATCTATTCATGTTTTATGAGTTTGGTGGTAAGTACTGAGATTCCGAAAATAGTGTTCTGGTTTGATCTCCTTATCGAGATAAAATTATTTTTAGATTTTTTATTTCAACATGATATATGTAAATAAATATAAGATTATACATACATACATACATACATACATACATACATATATATATATATATATATATATGTCAATGTCATTATTAGGTTCTTTAAATAGAGTCTTAAACAATTATCTTGTGCAGTTAGCCGAACCCAATTTCCAGCTACATTCAAACACACATAATGTTTTCTTTTAAATATTATTTTTTAGTGAATTCCCCATCCCTCACCCTTCCTTTTGTTGGATCTTTCAAACCAAATCCCATTCACACATATATCGGTTTGTATATTTTTGTAATTATTTGTAAATATTGACTTATGTCATATATTTTCCCTAATATAGTTTAATTTTAAGCATTAGTTCAATTTAGTTTTAAGTTAAAATAGGAAATCGGGCCTTGGTTATAGAGAGTATACAACCACTTCAATGAAAAGGAGTCTAATTGAGATCATGATAAGGCCAATAATCAAATCGTTGGAGCTGGGAACTTTGCCCCCTCTCAATAGGTACCAAATTTAGATGACACAGAACTAGGCTCTATTCCAATCAGTGCCATAGTTTTGACATTAATGCCAAGGAGAGAAGATTTCCAAAAGACAAAGACAAATAAATGTCATTTAGAAGTTGTTCTTAATGTACTTGAGATAATATCTTGAGATTGGGTGGAGATGATTAATGAATGTAATTTTGTCTTTTGAAGGATCTATTAATATACTACAAAAACAATTTCTAATTTTTTTGTATACCAAGTATTGTATTCATATTATTCTTTAATGGGTTTTATATTATTTAGTACATATACACACATTTTTGGACAAATTTAGTGCTAATCATGTGATGATACTTTTGTCACTTAAAAAATTTACTTTGTTGTTCTTAGAAGTACAATGTAGACTACAACATTTGTTATTTTTTAGATATTTAATTTTACATAACAGCTATAATTGTAAAATTTCACTACCTATCATTCAATGACTACAGATTCACCTTGACTCCATTGGTCTATTTTTATACATGCCTAAAAGATTACATACTTAGTTGTCTCCTAATTCAATAATCTCAACAAGTCTGTCTATAGAAATTCCAAAATTGTGACTTGATGCTTTGGCCTGTAGCACTGCAAAAAAAAATCTCACGATGTGACTCCCGTAATTGTGTTGATCTATTGGGCTGATAAATTTTACTTTTTTCTCTGTGGATCCAAAATACCAGCATGTCAAGAAGGGGATATTTATTTCATTGATTCCATGGGTAAGGAATGTACTTATTAGATAGAGCTACCATCAAGATCTTCGATTGTTATGAAGCCTAGATTTAGTGATAATGCACTCTTTGGTAGCTTGTCTCATTCTTTGTTGTATTCTTTGTATATATGATGGAATATGATATCTTAAAAGTGGGATTTTTTTTCAACTATTCCGGTCCTCCATGTGATGATACTTTATGTGAATTATATGACACTTTCATTCAATTTTTAAGTTCAATTTTTTTTTTAAAAACATAACTTCTTACTATATCAAATTTTCATAGTGAAATTCAATAATGCACTTAAAAAAATGGTAGAAAATATGTGATAGGTTACTCGATAATGCAATATAAATCAAAGAAAAATATTATGACCTACTTCTACTATCAATTTGCGGAAGCTTAAAGATCGAGTTGGACAATATAACCAGAAGAAGAAGAATCAATGGCACAATACACATGAAAATACTTTGGTGAAAGTCTTAGATAAAAAATCTACACTATTGTATTATCGTACATGGTGGAAATACATAGGAGTTATAGAAATCCTTAGCTCTCACCACTAGCCAGCTCTCAGTACAATCCTCACAGATGCTCACAGGCAATCTTGGCTTCTCTCTAGCCTTCCTCTCTACCCTCCAAGCTCCTATTTCCTTGCGTTGTTCCTTGTGGATGATTATCCTATTACCAAGTGGAAAAACAACCTTCAAAACTACACAATCATCAAGGATAAATCCTTGACTACATGCATCAGTTTTCTCCATGAGAAAACACATACAAGTGATAGTACACTGTCCTTGAACATTAATCTCAACTGGGTGTTTCTCATAATAGACATGCATGTGTTTCTGATGAGGGAATCTTCAGTTAATTGGAGTAGCACTAGTTGAGTGCATTAATGCATCAACTGACTATTAACTCACTATTAGTTCCTCAAACAGTTTGGAACTAATTTAACTCGACTTAACTCAGTAAACTGAGTTAACTAATTACAACTCAAATATAACTCAATCTTATCTCCTTAATTTAAGGGATAACTCTTGCATGACTTCAAAAAGACTTCTAACTTGAATTTCTCCAACTAATTAATTTAAAATAAATTAATTAATTATTTCCAAGTAGTTGTTAAGACTAAATTCGATTTTAATTCCCAATTTAATTAGAGGACAAATTAAATTGGAATATTCTTGTTGCCATATTTCAACACTCCCTCTCAACAAGAAAGGGATTATCTGCCACCCCGATCCTGTATCTATGGAACTCGAATTTATACTTTGACAATTCCTTTGTTAAAATGTCAGCATCTTGCTCCTCTGTCAAAATATACTATAGCAACATGATCAGCAACTTATCTTTCACCACGATGTGATATAGGTTCACATCCACTTCACTCTTTGTGAAGCGAAACCTGGTGAAGTAGTTGTCTATCCTGGTGTACCAAGCAGAAGGTGCTTGCTCCAACCCGTGCAATGCTCTCTTGAGTCAGCACACATGTGACTCACGATCGAAGGTATCAAAACCTTCTGGCTGCTCTGTGTACACCACTTCCTCAATCTGGCCATTGAGGAATTCATTCTTCACATCCATCTGATGGATCTTCCAACCCATCTGTGTTGATAGTGCTAACATAGATCTCATAGATGAGTACCTTTCGACATGAGCAAAAGTCTCATCATAGTCAATCCCCTTAACCTATGAAAAGCCATGGGCAACAAATCTTGCCTTATGCTTCTCCACACTACCATCAGTAGCTTGCTTTACCTTGTAAAGCCAATGGGAACTCACAAAAGAATTGTTCTCCAGTCTCGGAACCACATCCAAAACACTGTTATGAACTATGGAGTCATACTCCTCCACCATATCATCAACCCAAATCGGTTGCTACATTGCTTCCTCAAAGGAAGATGACTCAGTCTCAACACATTCCCCAGCAAGGGCCATGTATCCAGTGTACCTCTCAGGTGACCTCCTCTATTTGCGCTGAGAAGATGGTGCTCCCACATTCTCTCTCACATCCTCCAGCAATCTTTTATCTTCTCTTGTGCGCTTCCATCCATCTCTAGAAGACTCTCCTTCAGTGGATGTCTCCACTCCTGGAATCTATGCATGCAGCTGCTCTGCATCAGTCTAAGGCTCCTCCTTCTTAGGAACCAATAGTTCCTCCACAACCTATAGTTGGAGCTCCCTCTCAAGAGAAACTCGCATGGCCTTCTTCTCATCAAACTTGAGATCTTTGCGAACCACTGTCCTATGACTGGTAGGAAAGTACACTCGATAGTTGTGAGGTGTATCAATGTACCCCACAAATATCCCTAACTCTACTGTTGGCTCAAGCTTCTTCCATGCATCCTTTGTCACATGGAAATATACCGATGAGCCAAAGATCCTGAAGTGACCCACATCTAGTATCTTACAGGAGAAAGCTTCCTCTGGTGTCTTCATCCCAACTATGTGATGCAGGATTCTATTATGCAAATAGGCCATTGTGTTGCATGCCTTAGCCCACAAGTGAAGTCATAGGCCTTGGTCATGTAACATTGCCCATGTTACCCATACAATAGCTTTGTTCTTCCTCTCAACCACCCCGTTCTGTTGTGGGTTATGAGGTGTCATCAACTTTCGTTTATTTCCTTCCGCTGCACAGAAGTCCTTAAACTCTTAAGAGACATATTCACCATCTTTGTCACTTCTCAAGGCCTTGACTCTTTCTTGACCAAAGCTTTGAACTCACAAAACTTTGTGAAGGTTTGGTCCTTATTCTGCATGAAATAAATCCAACATTTATGAGAATATTCATCAATGAAAATCACATAATACATTTTCTTCACTAGGGATGCTGTCGAGAATGGTCCACACAAATCAGTATGAACTTGCTCTAAGATAGTCTCTGCTCAACTATCTTGATCATGAAAGCAATATTTGGTGTACTTTCCCAACGTACAACCTTTGCATGTTTCAACTTGCTCAATTTTACCTTTGGGAAGTACTGTAGATATCTGTTGCATTATCTTAAAAACCCCATGATGTAAATGGCCCATCCACCTGTGCCACAACTTACCAATGTCTTGTCTTTGCACCAATTCTTCTTTTGTACTCAATGTTGCACAATCATCTACCTATAGTGTATAGAGATTCTTCACCTGAATCCCTATCCTCTTGGTCTGACCCATGGCTATGTGTCTTAGGAACACCTTTCCTTTACTGAAGACAACATCGTAGCCTTTGTCCTCCAACATCACGACAGATACCAAGTTCTTCTTTAGTCCAAGCACATACATCACATCTGTCAAGGTGAGGGGAGCTCCATGCTCCCTCTGAAAAGAAATCGTGCCCACTCCTGAAATACTATACCTTTCGTCGTCACCCATCTCTATGCACATCTTCAGGTCTTTCTCCTCCAAGGCACTGAATAAATTTTTATCACCGGTCATGTGGAATGAGGCTCCACTGTCAAGATACTAGACACAACCCATCATTGATGACACCATGCATGTGATGAGGGTAAAGTCCATTTCGGACTAAGAGGCTAATGCTTCACCTTCTGATCCTTTCGAGGATCCCTTCTTGGACTTCTTTGATGGGAAATTAGTTGCATAATGTCCCATATTATGACAATTAAATCATCTTACTTTAGACATGTCACCCTTCTTCCCTCCATGAGAAGAATTCGATTTGAAATGGGAAGCCTTCCTCTTCCCTTTCATTGCCTTACTTG
This sequence comes from Pinus tabuliformis, assembly GCA_031772625.1. NCBI lineage: Eukaryota > Viridiplantae > Streptophyta > Pinopsida > Pinales > Pinaceae > Pinus > Pinus tabuliformis. The sequence continues at coordinate 352,329,581 of CM062805.1, read as the reverse complement.
CTAAGGCCAGATTTTTTTCATCATAATTCTTGGATGAAGAACCACCTCGTGTGCTTCTCCTGATCTCCTCCTACATAAGATCCGACCACAGTCATTCCCAATCTGGTAGTTTCTCCCTTCCATTCACATAGTCCTGGTAGTTATTCCAACTCTTTGGAAGGCGAAGGAGAGCGAGGCTCACCATATCATCATCGGTAGTAGTCATTCCCACACTATCAAGCTCATCTTTGCAGGTGGTGAGCTTGTTCAGATATGTGGAAATAGTATCGCCATTCTCCATCTTGATTCTTCAAAGCTTATCCTTGAGCGCCAATTTCCTGTGGTCGCTACTATTCTGGTTGAGGTCCTTCAATGTCTTACACATTGAGAATGGAGTATCCTTCCCATGGAGACTCGAGACAATATGGTCTCAAACTCCCTCAAGGATGATCTGTCTCGTCTTCACCACACACTTCTTACACTCAACCAACTCTTGTGCATTAGTTGAAGTTGGCTTTAAGATTTCTTGATCAATGAATTCCTTCAAGCCATTGTCTTCTAATATAACCTCCATTATATCTTTCCATGTTGTGTAATTCAAGCTACCTTCCAAGGCATACTCGAGTCTTAAGCCATAGAACACCATTGGCCAACCTTGAAGTATGACACGAATTCGATTTTCACCTATAACCCTGAACTTCAAACATTGAATTCTATTCTTAGTATACTGTTCATAGCTCAGATACCATGTAGAAAATCTGTGATAGGTTAACCTAATAATGCAATATAAATCAAAGAAGAATACTATAACATACTTCTACTATCAATTTGTGGAAGCTTAAAGATCAAGCTAGACAATATAACCAACATAAGAAGAATTAATGGCACAATACACATGAAAATACTTTGGGGAAAGTCTCAGATAAAAACCCCACACTATTGTATTATCATACATGGTGGAAATACATAGGAATTATACAAAGCCTTGGCTCTCACAGTTAGCCATCTCTCAGTACAATCCTCACAGATGCTCACAAGCAATCTTGGCTTCTCTCCAGCCTTCCTCTCTGCCCTCCAAGCTCCTATTTCCTTGCATTGTTCCTTGTGGATGATTAGCCTATTACCAGGTGGAAAAACAACCTTCAAAACCGCGCAATCCTCAGGGATGAATCCATGACTGCATGCATGAGTTCTCTCCATGAGAAAACACATGCAACCGATAGTACACTATCCTTGAACATTAATCTCAGTTGGGTCTTTCTCAGAATAGAAATGCATGATTTTCTGATGAGGGAATCTTCAGTTAACTGGAGTAGTACTAGTTGAGTGCATTAATGCATCAACTAATTGTTAACTCACTATTAGTTCCTCAAACAATTTGGAACTAATTTAACTGGACTTAACTCAGTAAACTGAGTTAACTAATTAAAACTCAAATATAACTCAATTTTATCCCCTTAATTTAAGGGATAACTCTTGCATGACTTCAGAAAGACTTCTAACTTGAATTTCTCCAACTACTTAATTTAAAATAAATTAATTAATTATTTCCAAGTAGTTGTTAAGACTAAATTCGATTTTAATTCACAATTTAATTCAAGGACAAATTAAATTGGAATATTCTTGTTTCCATATTTCAACAAAAATGTCTCTTTATACTTTTTATATTAAACTAATATTAGAGTATCTATTTTCAATATAAACCATTCAAGCACCTAATGAATAAATCCCAGAAAAATTGAAATAAAGTGGGCTTTTGTTTCCACTATTTGGCTCTTCCATGTGATGATACTTTATGTGAATTACATGACACTTTCATTGAATTTTTAAGTTCAATTTTTTTTTAACCAACAAAACATCTCACTATATCAAATTTTCATAGTCAAATTGATGATGATGATGATGATGGTGGTTAACGTCCACTGAGACCAAATTGGTCTATCGGACCTACAATTTAATTTTTACTTGTCTGGCTCCTCGTCTTTCTTGGCGAGATTGGTGTTGTAGCTTTCTTTTTTTTCTCTACGGTCTTCCAACTTCCTTTATCTTGCATCTCCTTCATCTCTTCTGGTTCTTGGAACATTGGTGTCTTAGCTTCGCGATCTATTGTGTTCATTCTTTTGAAGATAGTCGGAGAAGAAGTTTGGTCTGGGAGATCTGCTTTGTTGTTAAATGAAGATTTATTTTCTGAGTTATTCGAATCCTCATAACTGTTGATTTGCTGGGGCGGGATTTCTTCTTGCTTGTCTTGAGAGTTGTTTATTTCTTCCCTGCTTTCTTGTGACTCAGAGTTTTCTCTAGAATATTCTTCTTTGATGACAGTGTAGTGTTCTTTTTGTGCTCCTTCCCACCATGTAGATCTGTGGTGGTTTTTTCTAGCAAAATTTTTCTCAGAGGCTTTTGGGCAATTTTTGGCTAGATGCCCTGTCTCAAAGCAACATCGACATCTGAAGAGGACACTTTCATAATCAAGTTTCTGGTTCCACACATAGTCTTTACTTGTTAGGTTTATTTCAGCTGGGAATCCGGCGCTGAAGTCCATTTCCACACAGATGCGTGCATAGGTGGTTCTGGCATATTCCTCTGTTTCTGGGCACCTGCAGTAAAATTTCCCAATTGCATTTCCGATGGCTTTTAGTGAGGAGAGATTCCAGAGATGCAAGGGTAGGCTTGGCAATCTCACCCAAACTGGTGCTGAGGTTATCACTGCTGTAGAAGGATCGAATGATGGGTCCCATGGCTTCATGAATAGGCCTGATTTTTCCCAAAACCAAGGGCCGGAATCTAGAATACATTGTCTGCTTTCAGGATTTTCAAAATCTACTATAAAGAAACCCCTAGCACAAGGGTAGATATTAATTTCATCAGAAATGACAGGCTTCCATACCTCTGAAATCCAATTGTGGAGTGCTATCAGCCGTGGCCAAAAACCATTGAACCGGCAAATTAGGGCACTTTCGGAAAACTTCAAAGCTTCATCGATCGAGGCCTGGACCACTTGGATAGTGGGAGCTGGGGCTTCACTGACGATATGGGCAGGAGATTGCCCTCCAGAGGCGGGTGAGCCACCAGTGATTTTTGCGAAGCTCGGAGCCATATTTTACTTGCCCGTAGAACCCAGCCTTAGAGAAGATAAGATCTAGATCTAGATCTAGATCTAGATCTGGCCGCAAAAAATGAGCAGCCTAGATCTAGATCTAACCATAAAAAATTAGATCTAAGTATATATATATATATATATATATATATAATATATATATATATATAATATATATATAATATATATATATATATATATACTTATAGACGCCTGGAGACCTGGAGAAGGACGCAGATACCTGGAGAAAGACGCGGAGATCTGATTTAATAAGACCTGGAGAAGAGGTCTGATTTAATAAGATCTCATTTAATAAGAGCCGCAGCCGCAGAGAGACCTGGAGACCTGGAGCCGCAGAGAGATGCCCGTAATAATTAACGCATGAGATCTATGAACCCTGGAGAAGAGATCTGATTTAATAAGACCTGGAGAAAGACGCGGAGGTCTGATTTAATAAGATCTCATTTAATAAGAGCCGCAGCCGCAGAGAGACCTGGAGACCTGGAGCCGCAGAGAGATGCCCGTAATAATTAACGGGCATCACTTGAAAACAATGTCCTTTTAGACTTTGTATATTAAAATGATATTGAAGTAGTTAATTTCAATATAAACAATTTAAACATGTAATGAATAAATGCTAGATAATTGAAATAAAGTTTGAAGTGATTTTTTCTTAATATTCTTATTACATTCAATATAAGTCCTTGATCTAACATCAATAAATTTATCCACTTGAAACAATGAGAGAAGGTTGTCACTTGGAATGCTTACGCTCTAAATGACTTGCACAAGAGAAGAAGGCACCCACTTGGAATGTTTATGCCCTAAACAACTAGAACAACAAGATGAGGGCCCCGTGAATTCTTACACCCTGAGATGACTCTCAAAGGATAGATGAGAGTAGAAATCCCACATTTAAGGTGTCCCACTCTTTTATTCTTCCACTGCAGGCTAGTACAATGGCGCAACGGATTTCTGCCTTGCTTATAG